>UESW01003952.1:782338-943125 GCA_900491605.1 Calamus simplicifolius
CTCCTTTTGAATCACTCTCCTTTGAGCTTAGAAGATTTTTCAATATGCTCTATTTTTTTCTCTTTTTGAAAGATATTCTTCTCTTTTTGATATTCAAAAATCCTTGTGTGATATGAAAAGAGCTCCTCTATTTATAGATTCTGCAAAAATATATCCGTTAGAGACAAGGAAAAATAGCCGTTATTCAAAAATCTTACCGTTGGAGTGACGTGTCATCGTGAAAAAATATCGTCCAGATTTGCTGGAGTCGACTCATGCTTTTTCCCGAGTCGGCTCGAGCTCGTCTTACCAAATATAGAAATGTTTATAAAGGTTAGGGGTCGACTCGCCAGAAATAAAGTGTCGACTCCTGATAGTCGGGAGTCACTCGAGAAAGGCTTGGGGTCGACTCGCGAAGTGCTCAAAAAAACACTCTTCTGGTGTTTGAGCGGAGTCGACTCGCACAGTCAGGGAGTCGGCTCGACAGAATCAGGGTCGACTCGACAATTCGTGGGTCGACTCGACACAGATGCACATTTCTGTACACTGAGCGGAGTCGACTCTGAAACTCAGGAGTCGGCTCCGGAACGTATCAAAAATCAGAAACTTTTCTGATTGACATTAAAATTGTTCCAGATTCATTTTAATTCATTGTTTTGACTTGAATACAATAAAATAGACATTTAGAATTGATTCAAGAACTAATCCAAAAATATTGAATAAAACATGAATTATAACATTTCTTTTCGAAAGTTTGAATATTGAGCTTAAAGTCACTTTCAAAATTGATTAAAGTTAACTTGAGCATGTTCATTGATAGTTCAAAATAAATTTGTTGCTCATTTACATAAACTCATTATATTCTTTAATAAACTCAATGGCTTTTAGTAATCATCAAAATCAAAAGGATTGGATCATATAATTTTTCTATAATCTTCCAACAGACGGGCATCCGCTTCCGGGCTTTGCATAGGGAGAGGATTACTGGCTGCCAGTCAAGGGTAACCCACATACCCTCAAACTTTGCTTAAAAGTTTTTGAACAGGCAAAAATCATGGCTCCAAAGAGCATGAAGACGTCTACACAAGGTAGCCAAAGGAAAAGGGTTTCTCCACCTGGGAGGAATCATAGTTGAAGTTGATAGAAAGGGAAGATGCGAAGGTAGAAAGTCCTACACTCCTTTCGCTTAGCTAACACGGGGCACACAAGCTCAGGAGTGTGGGGGCATTTGATGGGGCCGATTGACCCCATGGGCAATAAAGACAGCAATTTTTGGTTGGCATCCTCTCGAGACGACCATCCTCGGCGGCCTTCCCAAACGGCTTAATTCCTAGCGGCCTCGTACTCTACTCGGCCTTCTTTTGAAAGACTCAACATGCATTTAATTTCGTCCACGACATTGCTCGCAGCTGCGTCTCGTCATAATGAAAGAAAACAAAAGGGAAAAAGGGCCACGTTGCGTGGGTTCTCCCAAGGGCCACCGTCATTAATGTCCGGTGGTCGAGTCAATGGGCTGGAGCATTTAATGGGGCAGAAACGAGAGAGCAATTAATGGAGTAGAGTGTCACGGACATCTCGCCTCGGCACTCCAAGTCGCTCATCCCGCCTCATCTAAGTCGGTGTTGACGCCTTCGCGTCGGCCTCGCATCTCGGCGTCGGCCTTATTCTCTCCCGTATTTATAGCATTTATGGCCTCAAAGGCCACGCGCATCCAGGCATTTATTGCCTTATTCTCATTTATGGCTGCCATGTCTCGCATCAGCGTCGGTCTCAACAGCGCCTTGGCGTCGCCTTACCTTATTCTCTCCCGTATTTATAGCATTTATGGCCTCAAAGGCCACGAGCATCTAGGCATTTATTGCTTTATTCTCATTTATGGCTGTCACGCCTCGCGTCGGCGTCGGCCTCGACCATGTCAGCCTCGCGTCGGCTTTATTCTCTCCCGTATTTATAGCATCTATGGCCTCAAAGGCTACGAGCATCCACTTGCTCTAAGGCATTTATTGCCTTATTCTCTTATGGCTGCCACGTTAGCCCCTTCGGCCTTGGCTTATTCCTTCGATCCTTCGATCGTGAACAGCTTCGGCTTCGGCTTTTTCCCCTTGGCCGTGAACGGTGTCATGCACATGAACAATGTCATACACATGACCAGTGCCTTGTACATGAATAGTTCTATGACTCCATAATTAATGCTCTACGAGGGACAGTTGGCTTCAACTCAAACGTATCTTCTGCCCCAATGGCTGCACCTTGGGGCCCACGTGACTAACTTTATCACCTATTGCTATTTACGCAGGATTTCACGTGGCTTGCCAACCCGTTTCTCTTTTGCCAAGATCATGGGTGGTTACCGAAATACTATGAACCGTCGCCATACTTATGGCACACGTTTAGCAGCTGTTGCCTACTTACGAAGCCGATCTTAGCGAAAGATATGATTTGGCTGTTATCAATAAAGGGTAAGAGGGACCCCCGAACAAGTATATAGAGATCCCGACTCACAACGAGAAAAAAAAAATGAAATTTCTACTCTCTCATTAAAGAAAATTCATGTTCTACAAGTCACTGACTTGAGCGTCGGAAGGGTCCCCGTCGGAATCATCGGTCCGGGACTTTTCTTGCAGGTTCCCGGCTGAAGGAGGCGGTCATGTCCTTCCTCTGAAGGTCCACGAAGCTTTCCTCTCACCTGACGCTTCTCAACAGTGATTTGGCAGCAACAATAGGTAATATTTTTTATGCTCATGAATCAAAGTTTTTATCATTAAAAAACTAATTATTATATTAAAAGTATATAAATTTATTTGAAATTTTTTATTAGATCTTTATTTTTTTTTGTATAAACATGTGATCACATGATCTAACGTGAGTCAATCCTGAGAGATCAGAAAATAAAATCTGTTTGAGTAAAAGAGCAAGGATCATCCTGATAAGCCACCAAGCCCGCAATCCAATCTGCCACAGAATTAGCTATAGTGGTTTATATAATTTTTTTAATTAAGTTATTTTTAAGCCACCATCAACGATGGCTTGATAGATAACTTGTCAACCATTGATAATAATTTAAGTATACCTTAAAATATCAACTTATAATTTTTTTTAAATAAAATTATTTAAGTTTAATTAATATTTCTGATAAATACATGATCAACTAATTAATTAATTGAAAATTTATATATATAAATTTTATGCATAAGCTTGTTCTTACCAAAAGATAAGGTTTCAACTTTCAACCTTATGATAAACAAAAGTCTCGTATACATAATTATTAACATAACATTAGTTAATTGCAAACTTTCATTCTCAATGAAAGTATCTATTACTATAAACAAAATTATTCTGATTTATAGCTATTTAATTTATAAATTATTTTTATTCAAAAGTTATATTTTATTTTTATATTACAAAACCAATAACTTTCTCTCTAGGCATTGCACCCTAAAATAGCAACCTTTTAGCCTCTAAGTTGCCGTATCTACAGAAGTAAAGGCAACATTTTAATGAGCAAAGGACCATATTATCAATTGGACCGTGTATAGTAAAATGTAAAAATGGTTGTATTAGAATTGAATAAAATGTTATGACCTGCGGATTGATTCCAGTTATACTGATAATATGTGCACAATTAAACGCATCACAATTTTTTTGGATGCCTTGAGATTTCTACCTCAGTCACTATACTCTGTAAAAGAAAATTTTCTGACTTAATTGCCGAGTTCCTACTCCGAGTAATATGTCTCTACACAACAATATAGAAGGTATTTCTATTTGAGAGAGAGTGAGAGTTAAGGGGAGGGAGAAGGAGATGAAGAGCGTGAGGAATAGGAGGCAGAAGGTTTGCCTTTGCCGGCAAAGATCCGGAAGGACGCACGGATAACTTAGGAGAAGAAACAAGGAGATGCGCTGCTCTCTTATTCGATCCTTTTATCATCGCCTAGGCTGTAGGGTCCAGGTATTATTACATTTAATTTGCTTATTTTGGAAAATAAATTTCCCTCAATCGTTACTTTTCCACACAACATCAGATCAAGTTGCAGACATGCATACCTAAGGCATATGCAATGACGGAGAGCATGGGTTATTGGTGCAGAAAAGGGTTCGTGGGCACGGTAATTAATTCGCACGCATGATACTGAAAAAATATAAATATTCTATATACATTGATTAATCCGTATGCATGATAAAAAAGATTAAAAAATATCTTTAATATATATGTACGATCAATTATTGTGCATAATGCAGGCATTTTGCACCGTAAAAATGACTTTCCCTTGTTTAAATCTTGAGATGTACTGATCAAAATAACTAAATAAGAGGTTTCTTTTTTAGACAAGAGCCTCGATTCTAGGCCTTGAACGGCAGTATGCAGACAAAATTGTCAGAAAAGTTAAAGGAACAGCAGAGCTGCAGACAAAAATTGTCAGAAAAGTTAAGATTTATTTTAAAGGTTTTAATTTTTTATTTCACTGGTCACAACCATTTAGGAAAAGCAATTATCTCCTGCAACTGAAGAGAAATCCAACCCACATTTTGATCAACAATCTATTATGATCGATTTTACTTCTGAATTAATGAAAGAAAAGTGAGCTTAGCATTTTACTTTCAGAATTCTCTTTTATTTTTTTTCTTCTTATTCTTTTAAGATATTCAAATTAAGCAATTTGTTCTTTCTTCTCCGCAATGGTATCAAGAACATCAGATCCTGATGCAAATGTGATCTAGGATATAGATAAGAGAATAATAAGCTAAATAATTAACATATAATTATGTTTCCTTACTTTCATCAAAAGCATCTGATGCAGGCACCATGGCTGCGTAATCAGAGATGCTTCTTTAATTTATACAAACAAGAGCACCATCCTTCTTTTTCACTTTCAATTCAACTTAAGTTTGTTCTTAAAAAACCTCTCTTACCAGAGAATACCATCATAAGCAAGCCTTGTTTACCCAGGAACTTCAAGCATTAGCTGCCAACCACTGCCTGGAGATGATTAGGAAGTGCCAAGAGGCCAACAAAGCAAAGGACCTGCCCAGCAGAAGGATAACTGCTTTTGCTCAGAGGCTTCATGCCTTTGGAAGTGATCTAAATTGTCTCAGCTTCGAAATGGGGATTGATTATCAAATGGTAGTTCAATGGGCGTGGCATTGCCATAAAACTCTTCCAAGTTGTAGAAGGCTCGTTGCTGTGGAAGAAATATATGGACGACTACATCACCTGCAAGGGAAGCTCTGGATATGTAAATTGATACCTAAAAACCAAAGTAAAGGAAAAAAAGAAAAGAGGAATTTGAAGTGGTAAATATTAAATAAAGAAACACAAATGTTCTAGAAGAAATGGTTTTTGGCTTTTTGTGCTATGATGGATCATCAGATTATAAGTTCAATGTAATGCCAATTGAAAAAGATCATTTAATGGAAACAAACCAAAGTCCAGCAGGGTCCATGAGTTGGGCTTGGTATCTCCAGATGCAACTTTATTAAACTGCTTCTCAGCTATGTCTCTTATTTTTGACCTACATTTAAAAAGAAGGCTCAGACGATAAGTTTACTGACAGTAGACTATAAATAAGCAATCAACTTGTTAATTTGATTTGAATGTTATGCAGCCATTGTTTTTAGGATATTATCATACAAAAATTTAACTCAAACAACTAGATGCATATATGGAAAAGTAAAATACCCAATAGCATCAATTTGAGGGCGAGAGAAGGCTGTGACAATGATAAAAAACCGTGTCCAATAAACCAGAGGCTTCACGAAGAGAACACGGATATCACCAGCCTTTACCTCGTTAGCGACTTTGGCTAATGTGACAGCAACTGCAAAAAGGGCAACAGCTTGCACGTCATGACATAATACAGTTGAGATTGTATTAGAAAGCAAATTAACAGCTCTCTCATAATATTCTTGAAAGGCAAAATTGCTACCATCCATAAGCATACCGAAAATAATAAGCGAGTAACAAGAAGTACAGTGGACATGAGGCACAGCCTCATGCAGTCCATGTGATGTCCAGCCAGCCAGTAAAACACTTAAACAAGGGATGCCACAAACAAGACCCAAAGAAGTGAAACCTAAATAAACACAAAACCAATATATCCTATCATGCATTTCAGACCATATACAGATCCCACGGCGAAGAACTCACAAGCCAGCAGCCACACGGCACCACGAATGTCAAGATGGTCCGCCACACATAGCCATGCATTCTCGAGTGGGAGAGGGAAGCCAAAGACATGGGTGTTAAGAAGAGTCCCCCGAGGGACCTGGGCTGCACTAGTGCACCTGTGCATCTGAAGCGCTTTAAATATGACCAAACAGCATCAGTGAGCAGTCATGCAAAACCAGTGAGAAGGGAGCCGGTGGACCCCCTTCACAAGGATAAACAGACATTAGAATGTAGGCAATGGTGGAGGTACCTCCACCACCATGCTGTCATTGTGGAGTCTTCCAACATGCTGTGCGCCACACTTGAGCCATTTGAACTTGTCCGAGAACAATATGATGGGCTGAGGAATTGCCTTCAAAGTCACCTACCCACTCGGATCCAATGACGTTGGCATTGCCTGGGACGTGGCCTGTCGATGTAGACAGCTGGCTTGGAGGCCTTGGCCTGCTTGATATTGTTGCCGGTGTATTATCTGAGGCTCAGACCTGTTGAATATCTATATGGGCTTGCAAAAGTTCAGCCATCAAAGTGTTCGATGGCTGCCCTCCTTAGGTGAACTGAAATATGCATAATTCTGATGTTGCCATGTGACTCCCCAATGAACTTTCATGCCCTATTAAGACCTATTCCACCACAACAATCACCTTGCCCTTGGCAATCAATGATGTGGTATATGGTAGGTTTGGGTGGCCAGACCACTCCAAATTGTGACCATCCACCTTAGTGGAAGGAGGTTCTCCACATCTCCTCTCTGAACTTCGCTTCCCTCCCCTGGCTGGACCTTATGATCCAACAACGAAAGGCCTTGCCAACACAACAATTTTCATCTATCTATAACTTCATCTTAGAAAAGCCTTAAGAACCATGGCTTCACAATAGTGTCAATCGCCAAAACCCCAAGTGATGTATAATCTTCCTGCTCATGATCGATCCTACCATAAGGGAAGCCAACGATTTCCACCCTTTCATAAATAAATTGCTACCATACACTGAAATCCTATAGGCCAACATGATGTCCAGCACCAACAAACCCATGAAGTCTACTCACACCACCACTCAAGCATAGTTTATCTAGGTAATCAACTCTAATATCATCTTTTCAATGCAAAGGTCCACTTGAAAATGGCCATTGGTCATCAAGGCAATTTTTATCACAACAGTCTTACCCCAATAATCCAATGAAAACCATAGCATCTGCATCCAATCACATTTTCCTAATTGCATCAGCTACCACAATGAAGTCTGGACACCAAATCCCTAGAGCTAGCACCTGGTTGGCGAATGGCCATTGTCTAATTGACCAAACCTTTAGCAGATCTTACTACTCCCAAAATTGTAGGCCAGATATATCCTCTAGTGCCTCAAGCAACTAAAACTCATACACAAAGTTCTACTTGAATTCACAAGTCACAAACTGTGGCAAAGGCCAACAACATAGCATCCATGGTGGTTTGACCCTAGCCATCTTGTCTTGGTAAAACCCACCAAAGACACTCCACATCATTGGCATGATTTCTCATGTCATCCAACAAGTCTAAGGTCCACCTAAGCCATTGAAGTCCGCAACCATGTGGTTGGACCTTCTAGTCCTTGTGATGCCACTTGCCGATCGAGGCGTGAAGGGTCCTGGACCCTACACCCTCAACTTGCTTGTCACCACACAGATATTAGAAAGGTCCTCTAAGGTCCTCGACCCCACATAGCCCTTCCTCTCACTTGTCTCCATCAAAGAACAAGCAAGTTTTCAAATATCAAGTATTACTATGATATATAAGAAAGGATTAATAGCCCAAAAATCTCCCATCATTCTCCATAAATTAGTTGATCTACCAAGTGGTCCTAATATTTTACCTTTTCACATCATTCTTAAACTTGTGTCACCATTCATCTAGAACCAAATGATAGCACAGTTGAGTCCCTCTAAATTTGATTCCTTTTTTTGGTTTTATCCCTTCAATATACTCCACATTCTGGAATCAATAGACTCCACATTCAATAATCTCTCTTAGAAGTTAGATTTCATCAAGTCTAATCTAGAATTTCAATTGGTTATGAATATGATTCCTCACTTAATTAAGCCAAACACCCAGATCCATGTGTGTTTGTTTATATCTATATGAGCACACCTTATTCACCCTCTACCATCAGTTCTTCGACATCCTTTCCCAAGTCAACCAACCTCCCCAAGTCTTTTACTTTCTCCTTTACCCTACCTCCCCTGCAAATCTTTCTTTTCTCTTACCTACCCCTCAAAGAGAGTGAGGAATGGAGGTGGAGGGTGAGTGAAAAGCTCATTGATGGTACGACACAAAGATCCTGATAACCCCTTTAGACCCAAGCTTTTTCAGCAATAATGAGTTTCTTTTTTCAGGAGGGAGGGGGCGAGGCACCCATGCTTCTTACCTTTTTGTTGGGGGGGGGGAGATATGATGGGGACACCACTTTAGGATTAGAATCTTGAATCCACTCCCAAGTAGAGAGGGTGCCAACCAGCTAAACTAAGGCTGAATCTCTATTATTTCAACTCTTCATACTCAGGCAAGGGTTTTAGTATTTCAAGACTGAAATCTCTATCAACTTGAGGCCAAACCAAACCCAAATGCTAAGAATATGATTCCAGCCTTAGAGATTTTTAGGCAACAATCTTGAACTATGGGCTAAGAAGATTCATGGAGATATCTATTCCTAATTTACAATCTCATTTATTAGTTTACATCTGTTCTCTGTCTATTTAGGCATCCACTACGACCCTTGTACAAAAATCATGATTTTCTTCTTTGGGATATATCCTTTTAGTATTAGTAAATTCTAATCATTATTCTCAAATTATGTACTCGTTTTGTTAGATCGCATGCTATTGCATGCTTTGTTCACCATATATCCTCTCATATCCTATACCTACATGCTTTTTAGTACATGATATTTACCAAGCCAACGTTAAATATTCTCTCCCTCATAAGTACTTGCATTAATCAACTAACATCTTCTCAAAATGTGCTTTCCCTCTTTTTCCATTCTAACATTGGTAAGCACAAGCTACTAGTATACATTATCTCCTCCATGCAACAACGTGACAATCTTTTATTTTTCATCCTTCATGAATCTATGATTTGTTCTACTAAGACACCATCCTTCTAAATTTATGATTAGATCACCAATCTCTTCAGATTTTATCCTCTACATTTCAATTATTCTAAAGAGAAAATGTTTGATCTCCTTATCATTGCATGAATTAGTTCACTGCCATTGAGTGTAAATGACCCATCATTTTGAGTGACAAATTTAATCTTCTTAGTTTGTTCAACTAACCTCAAAGTCCTAGAAATTCTTTGTAAAACCCAGCCAATACATGAAATCAAGTGGCAAATTTAATCCTCTTATTTTGTTGAGCTAGCCTAAAACTCCTGGAGATTCTCTATAAAACCCAACCAATATGTGAAATGTGAACAATAGAAATTCTCTATTAAACCCAACCAATATGTAAAATGTGAGCAAGATATAAAACAGTTCAACTAATGATGAAGTAAATGTAATGTAAAGATCAACCCATGTCTCGCAGGAGGGGAAATTAAACAGAAAACAATTCATGAAATGGTTAACTTGGATAAGACAAAAGCTGAAAAAGAATATCATTAAGGCAGAGAAGCTGAGTCAATCTGTTTCAACTTTAGGCAAACAAGCCTCGTCATGACCCATAGAGAGGCATAATCTGGAAGATGTAGTTAAAAAGCACTATTATATACTAAGAGTATGGTGTTACAGTAGATACAATATCATGTGTGGATGTGACAGAAGACTAAATCTCAATTTCATGAGTAATTAAGGTATCAAAACTGAAAGGAGAACTAGCATAGGTTTTGCTACTATCCCTTCTGAACTAATGGACAGAGAACCAATTCATTGAATTTATCATGTTAAAAATTACTTGCATTTTGTTGACAATAAAATATTAATGCATCCAAGTAAGTTATCCTTTTTTTAAGCAAAACAGTGCGAGAGCATACAGTTGCACACATACACAAAAGAAAAAAGATATGGGTAAAAGAGGCAGCCTATACAATCCAAGCATCAAAACCCAAATAAGGAGAAACGCAATGCACAAAATGTTCATGATATATGGCAGCGCTTTCGCAACATAAGGCAACTAAGGCCCGGCTCAAAAGAAAAGTCCAACCTACAATCCACCTAAATAAGGATTCAAAATTGGAATTTGGTGAAGGCCAGGAGGACTCCTCATCCAGCGCACAGTGTCAGGAGGTACAACAACTCTATCCTCCACTCTACCTTCAATGAATCCTCTGAGTAGCCACCATTAAAAGAACATTGCATAGACGTAGCAGTCTGGGCTTTAAAATTTTCTAATCTCAAATCACAATAAGTGATCTTCGTACTACCATATCCGAGCCTTCTCCAACCTCTCCATTTTCCAAGATATTTTTGCTGATCATCCAGAAATTAAGCTTCCAGCTTTGACGCTGTATATAAACTCTACTGTTTGCATTGATTTGAAAGAAAGAAGCCAGGTTATATCAAAACTAGCATTTATATTCAGAAGATCAGTCAGCGAACGGCTTACAGGATAAGCTCTCGGCATCATCGTCTGCCTCTGCACTGGGGGCCTTCTGATCACCACCTCTAAATACCACTTTGCCATACTTGTTTAACAAATCGTCGAACACCTCATCCGTGTCCCGTCCACTCACATTCTGCAACACATTTAACTCCAATATTCATCAACATAAAGGCAAGAAGGCATCACTACAAGCATTATAGCAGCTGATATTATCTACTACCGCATGGGCAATGAAGTGAACCATCATCCATATGGACTAGCCGATTATTGAACCAAATTAGCTAATAAAAGAGGGACAGGAAGCTCCAAAGCGTGAGAAAAGATTAATAATTGGCAGATGGAGAAGTAGAATCTCTTGCAAAATGGATCCACATAGGAGCGATGATGAACGAGTGGAAAATTAGTATTTAGAGGAGAGAGCGAGGGGAATAAATTGTTTTAAGCGAGAAAGGGAATGAAGAATGAGAGCAAGCAATAGAGAGAGAGATGCGACGCACACGGTCCGGCTGTCTCTGGCTAAGAAAGATCTGAAACCGAGTGGCGCGGCCGCTGGAGAGAACGCGAGCGCCGGAAGAACACCTTCTCGTCTCCTCCTCCTCCTCAAACCGAGACTGAGGATTGGCTCCTGGGAATAGACGCGGAATTGGGCGCAGGAAGGAATTGCCGCCGCCGTTGCTAACGCCCGCATGTTGGGGCAGCGAGCGAGGGGTGAAATGGAGAGGCGGAGGCGGAGGCGGAGAGGAGACGGGATAAAGTCCCAGAAAAAATATCTCCGGATGTTTTGGGGGTATTTTTATTAGCCTGAGGCCGGGAATAGCAGACAAAGGAATAACCTACGCTCCGGTGGGATATTTCTACCAAGTGTGCGATGGTTAAATCATGCACCGTCCAATTTAAACACAGGTGCAGGTCCCACCAAATGTTTTTCCCTCGTTTGAACGCCGCACCACGTATCCGTTGGTGAGCAGGCTGCTGTCGCCGTCCAAAGCTCGCTCTAATCCATTTTCTCCACGGTGAACCTGCGAGCTTCTATTTACAAAAAATTAGCTTATGCGCCTTCAATTTTTTTAAAAAAATTAATTTTTAAAATTTTCTTATTCACTTCGGTGCCTTCTTTTTGGTTTTCCTCTTCTTCGTGGTTTCTATGGCCCAACCTTCTTTCAGTTTTTTTTGAAGAAAAAAAGAAAATTAGAAAAAGTGCTGAAAAAAAAGGATGCCGAAGCAAACGAAAAGGAAGAGCAAAGTTTTAAAATAATTTAAAAATTAATTTTTAAAAAAAATTGGGAGCATCAAAACCAACTCTTGGCCACATGTGATATATTTTTTTGATAAAATGTCCAACATAAACCTTAGCGACTTCAACTCTATTCAAGAGAAACGTTAGTATTATTAGCTATTGAAAAATGGCTACCTTAAATAGTTGACGAAAACTAGATATTGTTGAATCCTTCAATAATTATTTCAAATAGGGCTTTCATCTTCCGAAACTTTCTCACAAACAATCATTCCAAGCAAGCCCCTCTATGACTTCTCTTTTTGGTAAGAAATATAGAGAAACAAAAAGTATGCACAACATGAAAATAAAAATAAAATACTAAACTATATATATATATATATATATATATATATATATATAGTTGCAATATATTGACGCTTCATCTCATGCATAATAAACTGCATATAAGCTTGATTCATGAAGATGCATGATCAATTTAAATGGTGCTATCTACCCAATTAATATTTTTTAAAATATACACATAGTGTGGTACCTATAAATATTCTTTTACACTGGGTCCAAAACCCTAATATTGAAAATTATAAGCAAACTTAGTTCATATATATGCATGACCAATCCACCTGCATTATTGTATTCCTTCATATTTTACAACATAGAGCCATCTGGCAAACTAATATTTTTCACAAAAATACTCTCATTGCCAAATTTTATTTAAAAAAACAATGATAAAGGCTTTATGCCTAACCCATGTGTAATACGATATGTGTACAAGGTTGGTTATGTAGCACATATATCTCAATGATATATCATCTTTTTATTATCAAGTAATATGATTTATAATTTTTATTTTTAAGTATTTTATTCATTATTATTATTATTATTATTATTTCGCTTCAGACTTTCACTTGATTTTCTTACGAGAATATCTCGTTCAACAATTTAATGAGCGATGGGCCTCCAGTCAGCGAGGGGAACAGGCCCAGAAGCCCAGCCGGCAAATTGAAATGGATTATTTACCCCTAAACTTTGCGAAGAATAACACCATTGACGGTTATCAGAGATTCAGAAAGCCGCAATACAGGGGCACAATGGTAAATTGATCACCAGTCACGGTACCTATAAATAAACCACTACGCCTGACCCCGAAACCCTAACCTCTCGCCAGCCACCGCAAACCCTAACCTTGACCCTATCTCAGAGGACGAGCTCGGCAGCCATGGTCGGTCCTCGACCTCTTCTTCTTCTTCGATTCAGATTGCTAATGGTTTCTTCCAGGGCTTTGGTTGTTCGTTTTTTCCTGATAGCTGTCCGATTTTTCTTGGTCTCGTAGGCGGATGTTTCGGATGCGGTGGACGTGGGAGGGGCGCAGCCGAAGAAGAGGACCTTCAGGAAGTTCTCCTTCCGAGGGGTTGATCTCGATCAGCTCCTCGACATGGGCACCGACGAGCTCGTCAAGCTCTTCCATGCCCGAGCTCGCAGAAGGTTCGGTGTCTTCCTTTCTTTCTGTGATCGTCCAGTTTCTTGGTTTGAGTTGTAGGAAAATTAGTCGTGTTGTTTTCTTTCTTTCGAGTTAGGTTTCAGAGAGGTCTGAAGGGAAGCCCATGGCTCTGATCAAGAAGCTTCGCAAGGCGGTATTTTTCTATCTTTTTCCTTTCTTTTATTTAATTCGAATGATAAATTGATCTTTGTGCAGATATATGTGGGGTATGTTGGAGTGGTTGCATTTTCAGATCTATTTTGTTGAATTTTTTTTTGTTTATCTTGATTCATCGAGTTCTTTTTGAAATATCCTGCTTTAATCTATTGCTGGATTCTGCTTATTCGATGGATCCTTTATTTGTAGTGAAAATCCGGGTTCCTGTAGCACTACGTAGATCCATCTTTAAGCACTGATTTAAGTGTGGGGGAATGGAGGGGTTGTTTTATCTTTTTCACACCTACATAAGTAGTGGGAATCAGCGAGTGGTGCAGGAAAGGGAAAGTTAGGCTAACCTAGGATTATAGAAATTGATGCTGCCAGATCACCCCCTCGAACATCCGTGAGTGTCCGATCACCTTCTTCAGCGAACCCAAATCTTTCGGTGAGCCTCTCGCATTGGGAGCCTGCAAAAAAGTTTCGGAAGCCGAAGATTTCGGCGAAGATCCTCTAACGCTCAAGTCAGTACTCTGAGCAACAGCCGTGAGCTTGAGGAAGCTCGAAAGAGAAAGAGAAAGAGAGAGAGGCTCAGAGAAGAGCTCTCTGTGAGGAAGAATAAGCGTTTAGTAGTGTTATGAGTGCGTTACCTGGTCGAAGGTCCCTTTTACCCATTTTATAGATGTTTAGAATTTGTCTGGCTTGAGTGGTTGAGGCTCCATAATGATGACTTTAGTGGGTGGAGTGTCAAAGCTGATATGAGGCATGGGGTGCTGCCACTTGTCAGAGCATTTAAGGTGATGGCAGGGTTTGCTCTCTCCTTTGGCATGTCAGGGCTGCAGGTTAAATCCCATCAAAGTGGGTGGCTGCAGCTGGTTGGTGGGTCAAGTTCCTCTAGAGTGGGTGGCCACTTGATTTGACCGCTGCAGAAAAGAGAGATAAAAGGTGGTGGAGTCTTATCATCACGAGCCATACATTCGTCTAGGATAAAAGAGTTGGGAGTTGAAGCCAGCTGTCCCTTGGAGAGCGTTGATTATAGAGTGCTTGCATGGCACCGTTCATAACGATGCCGAGGCCGAGGTGGTCGAGTACTATTCATGGCCATGGCTGAGATGTCTATGGCCGGAATGAATCTGGAGGCCGGGACGGAACGTCCGTGGCCGAGCTGAGGTGCCGGGGCCAGGCTGAAGGCCGACTTGAATGAGAGGGCCGACTTAAATGAGGCGGGGCCGATTTGAAGGAGGCCAGGACGGGACGATGCCGAGGCCGGGCAACTTGAATGAGAGACCGACTTAAATGAGGCGGGTCGACCAGGGATGGTCGGGCCGACTCGGCCGGCTTGGAGATGTTGGGGCCGACTTGGGAAAGTCGGGGCCGACTCAGCCGACTTGGAGATGCCGGGGCTGAGCAGGGCCGACTTCGGAGATGCCGGGGCCGAGCAGGGCCGACTTGGAAAAGTCGGGGCTGACCAAGAATAATCGGGGCCGGTTCGAACGACTTGGAGATGCCGGGGCTGAGCGGGGCCGACTTGGGGAAGTCGGGGCCGACTCGACCACTTGGAGATGCCGGGGCCGAGCGGGGCCGACTCGGCCGCTTGGAGATGCCGGGGCCGACAGGGCCGACTTGGGAAAGTCGGGGCCGACCAGGGATGGTCGGGGTCGGCTCGATCGACTGGAAGGTGTCGGGGCCGACTTGGGGAAGTCGGGGCCGACTCGGTCGACTTGGAGATGCCGAGGCCGAGCAGGGCCGACTTGGGAAAGTCGGGGCCGACTCGATCGACTTGGAGATGCCGGGGCGGGGCTGTCTAGGAATTAAGCCGTCCAGGAAGGCCACCGCGGCCGCCTAGGAAAATTGTCTGGAAATCGCTATCTTGAGAGGATGCCATCCAAAATTGTTATCTTTATTGCCCATGGGGTCAACTGACCTCATCAAATGCCCCCCATACTCCTTGAGCTTGTATGTCGCGCATCAGCTAAGTGAAAGGAGTGTAGAACTTTAAGAAATTTTTGAGGTAAATTGATTACCTTGTGTTCCCCACTCAAAAGCAGCACACGCCAATTTTTTGGGGGTATGCTCGTCGATTAGCCGCTGGGGCAAAGATAAAACCGCTGAGGCTGCGATAATGCGGCTGAGGCAGAGATAAAATTATCGAAGCAGAAATAGAGCCGTGGAGGCTGTAATGATGCCGCTGAGGCTGAGATAAAATTGCCAAAGCAAAAAAAAATAGAGCCGTGGAGGCTGCAATAATGTCGTTGAGGCAGAGATAAAGCCGTTGAGGCAGCAAATAATGCCGCGGAGGCAAGATAAAGCCGATGAGGCTGCAATAATGCCGCGGAGGCGAAGATAAAGCCGAGGAGGCTGCAATAATGCTGCGGAGGCAGAGATGACGCCGTTGAGGCTGAGATAAAATTGCCGAAGTAGAAATAAAGTCGTTGAGCTGCAATGATGCCGTTGGGCTGCAATGATGCCTCTGAGGTAGAGATGACGCCTCTGAGGCAGAGATAAAGCCGAGGAGGCTGCAATAATGCCGCTGAGGCAGAGATGACGTCGTTGAGGCAGAGATAAAGTCGTCGAGGCTGCAATAGTGCCGCTGAGGCAGAGAGAAAGCCGTTGAGGCTGAAATGATGTCGCTGAGGCAGAGATAGAATTACCGAAGCAGAAATAGAGCCGTGGAGGCTGCAATGATGCGCTGAGGCTGAGATAAAATTGTCGAAGCAAAAATAGAGCCGTGGATGCTGCAATGATGTCGTGAGGCTGAGATAAAATTGCCGAAGCAGAAATAGAGCCGTGGAGGCTGCAATGATGCCGTGGAGGCTGAGATAAAATTGCCGAAGCAGAAATAGAGCCGTGGAGGCTGCAATGATGCTGCTGAGGCAAAGATAAAGCCGTTGAGGCTGCAATGATGCCGCGGAGGCAGAGATAAAGCCGTTGAGGCTGCAATAAAGCCGCTGAGGCTGAGATAAAATTGCTGATGAGGCTGCAATGACGCCGCTGAGGCAGAGATGATGTCGTTGAGGTTGCGATAATGCCACTGAGGCTGAGATAAAATTGCCGATGAGGCTGCAATAATGCTGCTAAGGCAAAGATAAAGCTGTTGAGGCTGCAATAACGCCACTGAGGCAGAGATAAAGCCGTTGAGGCTGTGATGATGCCGCTGAGGCAGAGAGAAAGTCGTTGAGGCTGCGATGATGTCGCTGAAGCAAAGATAAAGCCGTTGAGGCTGCGATGATGCCGCTGAGGCAGAGAGAAAGCCGTTGAGGCTGCCATAATGCTGCTGAGGCTGAGATAAAATTGCCGATGAGGCTGCAATAATGTCGCTGAGGCAGAGATAAAGTCGTTGAGGCTGCAATGATGCCGCAGAGGTAGAGATAAAGTCGTTGAGGCCATAATGATGCCGCGAGGCAGAGATAAAGTTGTTGAGGATGCAATAATGCTGCTGAGGCTGAGATAAAGCCGTTGAGGCTGAGATAAAATTGCCAATAAGACTGCAATAATGCCGCTGAGGCAGAGATGACGCCGTTGAGGCAAAGATAAAGCTGTTGAGGCTGCAATAACGCCGCTGAGGCAGAGATAAAGCCGTTGAGGCTGCGATGATGCTGCTGAGGCAGAGAGAATGCCGTTGAGGCTGCGATGATGCCGCTGAGGCAGAGAGAAAGCCGTTGAGGCTGCCATAATGCCGCTGAGGCAGATATAAAGCCATGAAGGCTGCAATAATGCCGCTGAGGCAGAGTTGTGGCTGTCGGAAGCCTTTTGAACCTCGGAGGGTGACCTGAGAGCTGAGAATCATCAGGTTCCTTTTGAACCCCAAAGGGTGACTTGAGAGCTGAGAGTCGTCAGGTCTTTTTGAACCCCGAAGGATGACCTGAGAGCTGAGAGTCGTTAGGTTCCTTTTGAACCGTCTTGGGGGTTTATGTGCCGCCCGAGGGGCGACTCGATCGGGTACGGAGCTGTTAGGGACTTGAACCGACTTGGGGGCATCTCCTAGCCGGACCGAGTGATGTCCCGTTAGCCGCGATGCTGATGAGCTCCTTTAGAACCGCTTTGGGGGTTTGTGTGCCACCCGAGGGGCGACTCGATCGGGTACGGGGCTGTTAGGGACTTGAACTGACTCGGGGGCGTCTCCTAACCGGACCGAGTGGTGTCCCGTTAGCCGCATTGCCGGTGAGCTCCTTTTGAACCATCTTGGGGGTTTGTGTGCCATCCGAGGGGCGACTCGATCGGGTACGGAGTTGTTAGGGACTTGAACCGACTCGGGGGCGTCTCCTAGCCAGATCGAGTGGTGTTCCGTTAGCCGCGATGCCGATGAGCTCTTTTTGAACCACCTTGGGGGTTTGTGTGCTGCCCGAGGGGCGACTTGATCGGGTACGGAGCTGTTAGGGACTTACCGACTCGGGGGCGTCTCCTAGCCGGACCAAGTGATGTCCCGTTAGCTGCGATGCCGGTGAGCTCCTTTTGAACCACCTCGGGGGTTTGTGTGCCGCCCGAGGAGCGACTCGATCGGGTACGGAGCTGTTAGGGACTTGAACCGACTCGGAGGCATCTCCTAACCGAACCGAGTTGTGTCCCGTTAGTCGTGATGCCGATGAGCTCCTTTAGAACCGCCTTGGGGGTTTGTGTGTCGTCCAAGGGGCGACTCGACCAGGTACGGAGCTGTTAGGAATTTGAACCGACTCGGGGGGCACTTCTGTGCTGGGGCCGAGTGGTGTCCCGTTAGCCGCGATGCCAGTGAGCTCCTTTTGCTGAGTTGATGACCTGCCCCCAGGAAACTATGTTGATTGAAGGTGGAGGGTACCAGTGCTGAAATCCGAAGGCAGTTGGAATGGAATCCGCAAGAGGTCTTGGGCTTAGATTGGCTCTAAGTGCACCAGAGAGAAAAAGAGAAGGGGTAGATAGAGTCAACAATCAAAGCCCTTTGTCTTCATCTCCCACCGACGAGCTTGAGTTTGAGGTTGCTCTTGCTCCTGAGCTTGTTGAGATATGACGGTGGTGAGTCTCTCGCTGGGGAGATCTCTCATCGGATGGATGATAGCTGGCTTGAGCGGCAACCAGAGGACCAGTGTAAGCTCTTGTTTGCTGCTGTGTGGCCGTAAAATATCGCTTCCGCAGCTTTTGGACAGTTGTCGTTCATGCTTGAATATGCAGGGTGAGGGTGGCACAATGTTTTGCTTGAATGGCCTGAACTGGTGGTGATGGTGGAACAGAGAGCCGGCCTCCTGCTGCGCAGCCCATTGAGGATGCCCCCCAGCATAACTGGCGGAAGCTTACATTGTTGCCGTAGAGAAAGTGAGAGCTTGTAGCTTAGTGTCACAGAACTCTGCTTTCTGCCCCCTTCCTGGCGCACCAATCTGATGCTGCTAGATCACCCCCTTCGAACGTCCGTGAGCGTCGATCGCCTTCTCCAGCGAGCCCGGGATCTTTCGGCGAGCCTCTCGCGTCTGGGAGCCTGCAAAAAGTCCCGAGGGCCGGAGATTCTGGCGAGGACCCTCCGACGCTCAAGTCAGTGCTCTGGGCAACAGCCGTGAGCTTGAGGAAGCTCGAAAGAGAAAGAGAGAGAAGCTCATAGAAGAGCTCTTTGTGAGCAAGAATGAGCGTTTAGAAGTGTTATGAGTGTGTTACCTGGTCGGGGGTCCCTATTACCCATTTTATAGATGCTTAGAGTTTGTCTAGCTCGAGTGGTTGAGGCTCCATAATGATGACTTTAATGGGTGGAGTGTCAGAGCTGATGTCTATGAGGCTTGTCAGAGCATTTAAGGTGATGGCAGGGCTTGCTCCCTTCTTTGGCATGTCAGGGCTGCAGGTTAAATCTCATCAAAGTGGGTGGCTGCAGCTGGTTGGTGGGTCAAGTTCCGTCAGATTGGGTAGCCACTTGATTTGATCGCTATAGAAAAAGAGAAAAGGTGGTGGAGTCTTATCACCATCACGAGCCACACATTCGTCTAGGATAAAAGAGTTGGGAGTTGAAGCCAGCTATCCCTTGGAGAGCGTTGATTATAGAGTGCTTGCATGGCACCGTTCATAACGATGCCGAGGCCAAGGTGGCGAGCACTATTCATGGCCAAGGCCGATATGTCTATGGCCGAGAAGGAGCTAGAAGCCGGAACGAATCTGGAGGCCGGGACGGGACGTCCGTGGCCGAGCTGAGGTGCCGGAGCCAGGCTGAAGGCCGACTTGAATGAGAGGGCCGACTTAAATGAGGCGGGGCCGATTTGGAGGAGGCCGGAACGGGACGATGCCGAGGCCGGGCCGACTTAAATGAGGCGGGGCCGACCAGGGATGGTCGGGGCCGACTCGGCCGGCTTGGAGATGCCGAGGCCGAGCGGGGCCGACTTGGGAAAGTCGGGGCCGACTCGGCCGACTTGGAGATGCCGAGGCCGAGCAGTGCCGACTTGGGAAAGTCGGGGCCGACTTGGTCGACTTGGAGATGCCGGGGCCGAGCAGGGCCGACTTGGGAAAGTCGGGGCTGACCAGGGATGGTCGGAGCCGAGCGGGGCCAACTTTGGGAAGTCGGGGCCAACTCAGTCGACTTGGAGATGCCGGGGCCGACTTGGGGAAGTCGGGGCTGACTCGGCCGACTTGGAGATGCAGGGGCCGAGCGGGGCCGATCAGGGATGGTCGGGGTCGGCTCGATCGACTGGGAGGTGCCGAGGCCGAGCGGGGCCGACTTGGGGAAGTCGGGGCCGACTCGGTCGACTTGGAGATGCCGGGGCCGACTTGGGAAAGTCGGGGCCGGCTCGACCGACTGGGAGGTGCCGGGGCCGAGCGGGGCCGACTTGGGGAAGTCGGGGCCGACTCGGACTTGGAGATACCGGGGCCGAGCAGGGCCGACTTGGGAAAGTTGGGGCCGACTCAGCCGACTTGGAGATACCGGGACGGGGTCGCCTAGGAATTAAGCCGTCCAGGAAGGCCGTCGTGGCCGCCTAGGAAAATTTTCTGGAAATCGCTATCTTGAGAGGATGCCATCCAAAAATTGTTGTCTTTATTGCCCATGGGGTCAACTTGCCCCATCAGAAATAAGAGTTTATTGGAAGCATAATCATCATCCCAGATAAAATGTTTTGCATTTTATATAAGTGAATGTGGCTGTTGCATTTTAAGACGAAAAACAATAGATGGAATCAAGAATATGAGAGTTTAATCAGAACAATCATCAGCCAGCCTTCCAGAGGAAGTTTGGTTTGTTAGGAATATGATATTAATAAAATATACTATGTTGAAATGAATGTTGGAAGCACCTTCTAAACGATTTTTCATGAATTGGGTGCAGTTTTATGTGCGAGATTCTGCAAACAAGGATTATATCAGCAATATGCTTCTAGCTGAGTTTATAATTTTTTTTAGATATCCAAAATTGTAGATTTAAATTTGTTGATTTATAAATATCGAAAGTTAAATTAGTTTGGCATCAAAACTTTGTTGCTGTATAAATATCAAAGATTAAGGAATTTAAAATTGCTTTCTTTCAATGAGTTATAGCAGGCCGGAAATCTAGTCAGTTTCTTCCTTGCCATGGGCCCAATGCTTTGTTGTGCCCTTTTGTTGTCATTCATTTTATAATCTTAAATGCGTTGCTGACTCTCCACTGTCTTAATCATTTGATTTTTCATTTCAAGGCATTTTTGGGGAATTGAACTTATCAACCATTATCTTGAATGACCAACTATGTGTTATTGATGCATGTTATCATAAATATATGCATATTAGATTCATTCAGTCCTGCCTGCATGTGGAATGAACACATTATTTTCATTTCTATGATCATCATTTGCTGTACGTAGACATATGTGCACAACCATGTACGTGCCAAATTCTTTTGTCCCTAAATCTTCATGCGAAATCAAACCATAACTTATCATATGCATGTTGAAGTGTTTTTGATTTTTTGATTGTATAACCAAATTTTTATTCTTAATATCTCTGTTTTCTATCTGAATTTATGGATGGAGCTAATGTTTGCTTTATTATATTTTAGCTGTAAACTACATGACTTGCCACCATGATCCAAGTTATTGTTGTGCAATTCTTATTTTCTTTCGAAGTTGCGGATGCCACTTGTGTTATCTCCTGTCCATGGGACTAAAGAGGCTGCACATGATGAAACTAATATGATGTACACCATTTTCTGGTGCTGGTGTGATGCATGCAGAAGCGTGATGCTCCTCCTGGTGAGAAGCCTGAACCTGTGAGGACCCACCTTCGTAACATGATAATAGTCCCCGAGATGATTGGAAGTATTATTGGTGTTTACAACGGGAAAACATTTAACCAGGTTGAAATCAAGGTAAGGTTCTTATTTAAATTTAATGCGATAGAGAAATGATGATTTATTATGGCATTCCATTGAGAGAATGTGATCATAGACTGTATAATTGAAAAGTTGATCTGTTTACATGTGGTTGAGGTTTAGAAACTTTCTTCTTAATAGAGGTTCATTAATTCATTTATTCATCCATTATAGACCATATAATGGAAAAGTTGATCTGTTTACATGTGGTCGAGGTTTAGCAGCTTTCTTCTTGGTAGAGGTTCATTGATTCATTTATTTAATTTTCTTTGTTTATTTGCGATAATCTCATTTTCCTTGTGTAATCCTTCAAAATCTTTTCTTTTATCCTTGAAGTACTTGGCTCATTGCCTTTGGCTATCATTCCATTAACCTGGTTCTACTGTTTACATGCAACTACATTTGTGCATGTGTCTAGGCCTGCATTGGCAAATGATAGTATCCATTGTTAGAGTAAAATAGTTTTAAGCTGAAGCAGATATTTAATGGATTGAATTATGGTAGGAAATTGAATGAGATGTCTGATTGTTGAATCATTTGGGCAATAATCATACATTCTTTTTTGTGTATTTAATGGCACAGCCTGAAATGATCGGCCACTACTTGGCGGAATTCTCCATCTCGTACAAGCCTGTGAAGCATGGAAGGCCTGGTATCGGTGCCACCCACTCCTCCCGATTCATTCCTCTCAAGTAAAAGCCAAATGTTAGGCAAAGAAATAGAGGAACAAAGACCCTGCTTCTGTTTGTCATTGACTCTTTTATTGCTTTGGCCTGTTCAAGCTTTAGCTTTCAGTGTCTTATTTCTAGGAAATATATGCCATCTTTAGCTACTTGTATCATGAGTTGCCCAACCTGAACGTATGTTGAAACCGTAAGTTTTGTTCCTTTTAGTCATTCATTTTACAAGCGTTGATTTCAGCTTCTTTAGATGTGTAACGGAGATATTCTGGCTTGGGTTTTACAAATTTGAGTTTAATAGTAAGTACTATTAAGTGTGGTACAATCAGCAATCTTGTTTCGCCGGTAGCTGCAAAAGCTGATTTGAATGCATTTTCCAAGTCGGTTACTTTTTGTTTTGAACTTAATACTAAATTCAAGTTGTCAATGTTCTCGGCTTGCGCCTTCGTGAAAACGTTTTGCTCATGTTATTGCCTTGCTGGCGGGGCGGGTGAGAGGGGGAGGGAGAGAGAGAGAGAGAGTTTGTGGGGTTTTTTTTTTTTTTTTTTTTTGGTAAGGGGGGGGTGTAGCCACAAAACATGACAAGCTTGTTTACCTGTGGTCACCTTTGTTTCCCGAATCCTCTGGATGTCGGGTCAACAAGTCTGGCTATTGAATGATGTGATCGTCATTTATTTATTTTGAAATTAAGAGTGTTATGATTGTTGCATGTTGCATTTCAAGCTTTCATCCATGACATATGAGGAGCCTTGGGTAGCAATGAAGCCTTCGGTTGTAATCTAATCATGGTAGTTCAAAACTCTGGTAGTTTTGCTGGATATTGTTTCCTTGTTGAAGGCTTGGAAGCTTGAGGCTTGATTGAATGCTTTCGGTGTTGCTTCTCGCTCTAAAACTCAGCCGGGCTTCCACCGAACCAGTGGTACTTAACCGTTTTAGAGCCGGGCTTCCACCGAACCAGTGGTACTTAACCTCCAAGGGAAGACAAAGCTAACATCTGGGAAATGCGCTTACATTAAAACAATATCAGCATTCAAAGGTCATAAAACTCGCCTATATTCCATATTCCAGGTGTTTCCTAATGCCTATTAACATGAAGCTGCTAGACATATGCCCGGAAAAAAAAAGAGAGCAGCCTCCCCTTATCTATGATAACATCACTTAAGAGGGTATGGAAACAGCTACCTAGCAGCGGACTAACCATGACAACATAACATGCAAGGCTCCCATCCACGCTAAGGAGCAAGATTAGTGTCCCATTGCATGCATGAGACTGTCGATGGTTACAGAAGTACAGCAACTTAAATGAAATTAGAAAGTAGAGCATCCGTCACATATCCACGCACTATCAGCAGAAATTAGAATTCACAAATAGTACAACCAGCATAAAGATCAACACTTTCTCCAAAGACAGCCCAAACAAATTCCTGATAAACTGACTACGAAAATAAAATTATCCTGCAAATTAGTACAGACATGCTCTGCCGGTTAAGGCAATGAGTTGCGCCAGGCCAGAATGCCATTCGCTTCTCGCAAACTTCTTGCTCGTCTATAATCAATTTCCGCATCTGAGCATGATTGACCCGGCACAACTCTCCTGCTGACATGAAGGTCCGAGGTCTTTGGATTAGCCTCCTCACCCTTTACGGAATTGTTGCCATCATCCGAAAGAAAACCATCCTGAGATTGACAGTTTGGCTGAGGTCCTGTGACACATGAACAAAAGAAGAAAATGCCAAATGAATATGGTTTGGGATATAAAACCTTTATCATATTTTATTTTGCTCTGACACGTTATAAGCAACATTTAGTCTTCTTATGCGAAGTAATCTGGAGATTCTTAAAAACTTGGAGTAATTAAGCTAAATGCAGGAGATCTAGATAGTTTGACTTCAATCACGATGAGTAGCAAATAACAGAAAATTTTATCTGTTGGATAGAAGAAGGCTTCTTTTGCATTCACAAAGCATAATTTATCCTCCTACCAAAAAGAAATGAAAAATCAAATTCATCCAACTTAGCAAAACTAAAAATGGCTCAAAGATCATTCACCTGGAGTTGTGTAGCTAGGAACTTCACTGTGAACTCCATTGACAGCTGATCTAATGCTTTCTTTGGACTAGCAATATCTGGGATATCTAACTGTGTTGTGTCCACCTTTTGATCTTCACTGCTCAACTCAGTTCCTGGGCACTGTTCTGTACATATTTTATTATTTGAGAAGGGAGACATGGTAAAGGACTCATCAAGTGCATCAGATAGCTCCACATAGTTTTGTGTAGTGATGATTTCATCTGCACTGAATCCAAATGATGCTCTGTAAGCTTCAATCTCCTCCACATCTTGTTTGCAAGCTTTGCTGTGTCTATTTCCATTACTGGAGTAAACATCTGCCTCCCTGGAAATGCTTAGCCTCGCTCCTCCATAAGGAAATGATTGTTGTGCCTGGTCTAAATAAAACTGTGCAGATGTCGCGGGGTAAAAGAAACTAGAATCTGGAGACAGCATAAAATTTCTGGAGGTAGCAGAATCAAGTCCAAAAAGCTTGGAAGACCCATTCCTGGAACTGGAATAGGGTGAGTCACGTGCAGATGCAGAAGCATCCCACTGTCCAGAATTCTCCCGCTCGGGTATAGGCGAAGACAGCCCAGTCCTGGGAGTTCCTGAAGCAGGTGATATAAGGCTGCTAGAAGGGCTTCCTGGATAAAGTGGATAATTTGCTTGAAGATCACCACCCACAGCGTAATTTGATGACAAGTAAGGCATGCTATTCTCTTTACCAGCACCTTTAAGATCCACTGAAGATGAAAGAAACCTTGCAAAAGGCACATCCGGGGATGATGGAGTTGTAAGGTGAGCCAGCTCAGGTGGAGGGGTGAGTGGAGCAGTAGAAGGCTCTGTTGTAAAAGTTGAGAATACAGGGGGCGAGACCAACTGGGTTTCATGAGCATATGGCCCCGTTGCATACAAGGTTGAAGATGGACCTCCAGGTGAATTGGCAGATATTGACAAGAAACAACTAGGTGACTGAGCCGTCGAAGGGAGTGCAGAGTTTGTAAACGATGCCGGTGAGGAAGGTGGAGCCAGAAGTGATAGGTTCAGAGCTGTATTTTGATTAGAAAGTCCACCAGGTTGGGGTCCATTTGCACGACTTGTTGATGCATTTCCATCTGGAATACGGGATGCTGGAACAATACGTTTGCCTCCTTTCTGTGATCCAAAACAGGATAATCCACCAAAGCAGACTCCCCATCTACTCCGCTGGCCAAAATAGAGAAACATAAATGAGTTGAATGTAATAGCACATATGCATGCATCTTTATTACAGGAGACATCAACATGCATACATAACCAGTATAGAATGTAACCAAGATAAGAATATAACGACCATAAGTTGAACGATTTAAGGTTTCTGAGCTAGTGGAAAGCACTATGGACAAATTTAAATCAAGACCTTACTTTTATTTCACTTGGTTTTATGGACTGAATCTTGGAATGTATTATGTATTTATGAACTGATTTTAGGGCTATCATTTTAAATGATTTTGATTCCTACCTGAGCTGGTTATTGCGTAAAAACTTCCATTTTTGAATAACAGTATCTCTTCCTATAAATACATAGAGATGCAATCAGGTCTACAAAAGACAATGAAATGTGATTGGACCCAAAGCACAATTAGTGGAGCGGAATTTCTAGGTGGCAAGGATTGTTTTAACAAGTTTTCTCTTTGTAGCATTTTTTTAAGGGTTTTAACTTCATTCCTTTGGTCCTCCAAATCAGTGAAACCCATGATTCTGTACTGAAGAATGCATTAGGGAACCAGAAACATGTTGGCAAGGACATAAGGTTCGTGGGGTACTGGTAGTAATTAGCTAACTAAAAAGTCTTCAATATATGGATGTAGACAGGGTAGAGTTTGTGTCATCATTTATATTAGCATGATATTTTAAACAAACAATGCAAGAATTAGGAGGTTCTAGGAAAATAACAATCAGGTTCAAAGCAAGCAAAAAAAATAAATTAGACTTCCATAGGTTACTCCGATAGTGGACTGTGAGCTTTTTGGATGTTATGCCAATTTGTTTAGTAATACATTTGACTGTGGTGGTAGAAGATGGATAAGAGTATGAGTTCCTTTGTTTTGGTCTCCTTTATATGATGCTGATATGGAAATATACATCTTCTTCTCATCCTTCAATGGGCAAGGATGTAGCATTGCTAAAGATGCAAGAAACTGAAATACGATTCTCTGGATTAATTTATTTGTTAGGTTTGATAATGGCTTCAGCGCTAGTGCATAATTTTGTTATGCTAGACATTAGGTGAAGAAATATTGTGTGCCTTTTGAATTCTAGGCTTTTGTTTTGACAAGATTGTCAGATAGCGTCCTGATCAGTGAGAATCGTCTGAACAGTGGTGTCCATCCAGACATTTTTATTGTTTTATAGAACATGGAACGAAAATAACAGCTAATTTAGATCCCTTTTTTCTAGACTTCCTGTGAATCATCTGGTGGTAAGTGGTTATATGAATGATTGATTTTAGAGACATCCATGATATACGCTGGCTCAGCCTGTTAAATTCTAGGCACATTACCTGAGCCTGACATAAGCTAGAGCTACTCAACTTGGTTCATTCAATTCTGCTAAACCCATTGCATGTATTTGTTCACTATTTGGAAATTCTCAAAAATAATACCAAACTATTGCTGCACTGATTTTCATCATTGTTGTCCAGTTTTGACCCTTGGGAATGTCTTCCATGATTTAGGCAGATCCTACTTGTATGATCTCAACCAAGTCCAGCCTCAGCCAGAAAATACAATGCAGCCAAAGCAACCTTCAAACCCCATAAAACTGAAGGTAAGACCAACACTTTAGATTTAGGGCCTAAGCCAAACCTCAATTCTACTAAAACAAGGTAAGATCGTTTTTGTAACACATTTTAACTAGATTATTCTCATATTTCATTTCATATGTGAAAGCATGGAATCAAAGAGTTCTCTCAGACAACAAACAGTTCATTTTGATACGGATATAGAGTATGCAGCTGGCATTTACTCATAGCTAACAAACTTCAATCTTTGAACATGTCAATCACAATCCTAAAACAAATATTGATTTTGCAAGGATTTTCCCTCCCCCCCTCCCCCAATGATGATGACGACGACGATGATAACAACTAAACTCCAATCACATCACTTCACAATCCTCTAGCCCAACCCCTTCCCCCCTCTCAAATTTCCAAGTTTGTACACTTAATGAATTCATACTCTGAAATGTTGCTTGGTTCAGGAGCAGTGAAGTTGGGTTTGGAATACATGGAGGGCAAACCAGAATAAACCTATTCCATCATTTAGGCGGAAAAATTTTATCCAGATTTATCAAGGTTAATCAGAGAGAGTTAAAAGTGGCAAGTCGGTTTCTCTAAAATTTTACTCTTTGCCCCTCCTTTGACCAGAGAAGATATGGTTGTTTGGCAGAACCAAACAAGATAACCAGCTTTATTCCTGCTTAGGATACATCCCAAGACCAAACAGGGCTAAGGCCTGTCAATACATATACACCCATCCTCCCAAGCACCTTTTTCTTATCAAATATTTAGTAAACCTTATTATGCTCCCACTTCCCCTCCTATATTTTCTTCAGTTATACTCAATGAAAAGTGAATATGCACCTTCATACAGCTAGTAGCCAAATAAATTGCTCAACTAAGAGTGGGGATGCAATTGCCCACTCTTAAGGAGCCCCAACATTGAAGATATGCTTTCACGCAGCTGGCTGCCAATTGAATCACTTGGCTAAGAGTGGAAATGCACCTTTCCACTCCAAAGGCCCCCCTTGCCCTTGAGAACCTGTTTACGGACATATAGAAAAAGGATATTGTTCCTTGAGAACCTGTTTAGCAACATATAGAAAGAGACAAAAGAACACAGTTTCTCATACCAACCATGAAATTACAAGCCTTTTCTAAGTCCAATTTAAATGACAAAGCCAATGGAATGTAGCTCTTATTTAAACCCAGCACTTTATAAGCTATAACAAAACTATCCAAAATGAATCCCTTCCTTGCAGCATTTTTCTTTTATGTCATTGGATTTAAAAAAACGCTTCATAAGTCCAAGTATCAATATGTTTCTTATGATATTATTTGCCCCATTTGAGAAGCAAGTGCATCAAATACCTCTATGCTTGACACCATCCTTAGACAAACAATTGTAACATTCATACCTAACAAAGATATCGGACTTACATAAGTATCATTGAGGCTCCAAAGGATTCTTACAATTTTTCCAAAACTACTAAACAAGGAATATAGGAAATTAATTTATCCATCCATTCTTGAGATTCCAGTACACTGTAAATAGTACTTCTCATATCCTTTCCCTATGGTGTCTCAAATGTTGGGTTTCATTCTCCAAAACACACAACATGAAATGAACCTCAGACCCTATTTGGTTTGAGGATACAGTGGAATAAAACAGAATAACAACCCATTTATCCCACTTTATTCCATCAAACAACAATTTATATTCCAGTATAAAGGAAATCTAGAGGGAAAATGGAGGGGGAAAAAACTGCAGCAACTTTTTGTTCATTATTCCACTTAACCTAGATAAAAATATTCCACAAAAAACGCTAGAAGAGATTCATTCCAATTTATCCCTCCATTTGTTCCCTAAAGTTATGCCACTTGTTTCACTAACCCAAATAAATTTGTTCATGAACCAAAGGGGGCCTTAAAGAAGTCAATTAACTCTAAAAGATACCCATCGAGTCCTCCACACTTTTTTCCACCCAGACCAACTAATGAATAAAGGTAAAGCCATTATTACCTCCATTCAGCCAAATTGCTCTCACATTCTGTGACTTTACATTTCATCCTGATGGAATATTTTCTTACCTTCCTCAATGTCGGATCAACATGCTGCAAAAAATGCAACAGTTTCAGTTTCCTATGATAGTTTTAAGAAAGGTTAAGGTCAATATAATCTTTTGTATATCTGATTTTAGGTTGAGTAAATAAAATAAAAGAATCACCAAATAATAATGGGGTTGGTTTCCAGGTGGTAGTGGGCAGGTGGGTTCTTTTTTATTTTATTTCATTTTTATGTGTGTCTGTGTTGCAGGCAGTGTGAGGGTGTGAGTGGGCCGGTTTAGGTTGGGGGAATAGGCACTTTGCCACAGGCAGCTGTTCTTTTACTGTTACTGTTGCCCATTGCCACCATGAAAAAAGAATGAAAGAAAGAGAAAAACAACCAAGAACAAGAACAAGGATAGAAAGGAAAAGGTTGCCGGTTTACAATAAATTTGAAGGCCAAGGCCAATAGAAAGATGAGATGGATGAAGAAAACCAGTGGTTTCTGTTTTGCACTGTTGGATCCAGCAAATGACCAGGTGTACAGAAGAGGAAGGAAACAAAAAAGAAGAAAGAATATGAGGAAGAACAGATGCTTTGTTTAATAATCTCACACAACAAATTCTGGATTTGCATGAAGTCTACAATGACACATAATCTTAACAACTCCATTACGTCCCTAACACAACATATACTCAACTCAACTCATCCAAGCCTTGAGTTGAGTATATGTTGTGTTAGGGACGTAATGCAGTTGTTAAGATTATTTGTCATTGTAGACTTCATATAGACAACCTAAATTTCTCTGATGAATCCCACTCAGAAATGACTTCTAGAGAAATAAGAACCTGACGATCCTAATAAATAATCAACAAACAAAAATGCATACATGATTTAAGAGATAGGATGACTAAAGCTGTCCATTAATGACCTTTCTAACAGAATCATGAATTGTCCAACTACAAAGTGCAGGTTCAGGAATCATCTAATAGAATCATGAGTTCTTCAACCACATTTTTGATATATTGCACTTCTATTAGTATGTAAAGCTTTAATGTATAAAGTCGCTAAAGAGACACCACACAGATCGACAAAACAATAGTTCCTCCATTATCTAGCCTAATTTTGAAATGTAGGTTAAGTACAGGATAACTTCAAATAAATTTGTTTTTATAGACAAGGATATCCACCTAAGTTTGCTTCCTCGCGAACTTTGAGATAATCTGTCTTTCAAGGGAGAACTGTGTTTTTGAAGTCCATTCAAAACATTAAGGCCCTTTTACTCTAGCTATATTTCTGAACTTCTAACGGAGTTGCTGGGTCTGTATGCCAAAGATATAAGAAACAACCATCCTTACCAATTATCTCAAGAGATCCAGCAAAATGGCTATTTTGCATATCTAGTAACTCAAATAGAAGCATATCTTAGAAGATGACTGTACTCAAAATTATTGGTTAGAATAATCATTGCCGCCATAGGTCTCACCCTTGCAGCAATTCAGGCCACCTAACAACCAAATAGTATAACATAATTGCTTATGGAAACCTTTAATAATCAACTCTCTCACCGACCGCTATTTAACCAACATTATATTGAACTAAGAATTGAGTCTCATGAGTGATATTGTTGATCATTCAATTAACTCCTTTGATTAATCAAGAACCTAGAATTTAGAAACTTCACCTCCTCAACACCCCTTCCCGAAGAGATATGAACATTTTTTATTCTCTCATGAGGTCAACCATCCCCTTCCATGTTCAGCACCAGTTATCTTACACCAAACTATTGTTTCCCTTAACAATGCTCAATTGTCATCTTATTGAGAAGCTAAAATTCCAAGCACTAGAATTTCCACCAAAACTGTCTGCACCTAAGCAACTTTCAAGCAGATTTTATCAAACCAACTCAAAGTTATCAAATCCATTTGCCACAATCAAAAAGATGTTTTCCAATAGGATTCTTTGTGTGTCCTTAAAAATAATCAAGCATTCTGTTCAGTGTCATCTAGCGCATTTTTTATATTATAATGATCAGATCTCATCCCAATCATCAAAATTATGTATCCTTTTTAGCTATTGAATCTTATGAGAGCATCTAATATAGCTGCCAATTTTTCCAAAGCCTTCCACAATTTTCCCATCCACATTAATTTTAGGCCTTCCCCTACTGTTTGACCATTATACAAGCATGGGTCATGCTTATGGGCACCTCAGAAATTCACCATCAATATTCATACCATATTCATCAGTGCCCTGGCAGTCAGTTAGTGCAACTCTGTGCTTCCCAAAATGTAACCACCTCTACCCTTACTTTTAGTAGATACAATATTACGCTCCTTTTCATCATGCTCATTTAATGTGCTTGGATCTTGTTATGATTGAAGATTCTAATTGATACGACGTTTGCATCAACTCATAAAGCAATCACACAATTCTCCAAAGCGCCTCTGAATTTCATTTCCATTTCTAATTCTACTTGTTATTTTATGTATATGTTGGTTTTTCTGTATTGAAGATTTTTGATTCTCAAGTTATATTTCCATAAAGTTGTCCTAATTTTAGGCCTTGTCATGCACAGTTCCCATTTTCCACATTCAAGACCAGCAAAATCAAGAGGTGAACTCACTTAGAACATGGAGATATGCAAAATAACATGAATGTATTACTGGCAACATGAGGAAAACAAATAATTGAAGAATGTAAACTGTGTAGTTTTAGTTTACCAGATTAAATGTAAGACTGAACGCAAGGAAAAATCAGAATGACTAGGTAATTATCATTGCATGAATGTATCAAGCAAGCGATGCACCATGGTCCACCAACTATCATGAGATTTAACATAATCATACTATTAAGGTATATGAATGACTGTATTGAAGCAAAAACTGAGACAGCTAATCCATGGGGACCAACTTGCCTACATGTCAGGAAGTCAAAATCAAGAATCTTTTACTTCTTGCTTAATTAGCACTTCCATTGTAAGGATGACATTGAATTTGTTAAACCATGATAGATTCATATTTGAGATATGAATAGTAACTCATGGCCCAGCATATACCTGCTCATTATGGAACTACATGAGCCTACATTCTATCAATTACATATGTAATTTTCCTTACTGTTTTTGTATATCAAGATACAACATAGAAATATTTAAATGGAACAGAGAAGATAAGAAGGAAGCTTAGTGAAATTTCTCCAGCAACCAGATCTTCTAAAGGATCCCAATGTTGTTCAACAGCATCACGTTTAGTAGAAAATTACGAATTTTAAGCACCACATCATCAACCACCGTAGTGATTAAAAACCTCTTCGGTTTTACAGGTAAGATTACAGATTGTAACCGTGCTCCTGAACCGTGATTAATGTCTATCTAGCTAGAAATGGACTTTCTGCCCTCTTTAAATAGCATCCCCTCTTCTAATAAGTTGATCAGAACTGCTTCTATTTAAGGAAAAATTATTGATAATTTTTTCAAATAAAGAAAAAGGCATTTTCAACTTCAAGCATTTCAAAATTGCATTAGATCCATACAAAACAAGGACAATGATGGTCAGCAGCAAAAAGGCATATCTACAAAGCAGATCAGACAAGGAATCTAAAAAATCCAAAATAGAAGCAGGAGATGGCAAAATAAAAAGTAAATCCCAGCCACCATGAGCAGAAAGAAATCGAGTGATACGCCTCTATCTCAACTTCATCCAACCAAGTTCAGACATTCCAACCTGGAAACCCTTTCTCCTGGAATCCACAAAGAATATGTTTCACCAGCTACCAAAATAAGCAGCATTCAGCTCCAAACCCACTCATCAAGCAAAATCACCATAATCACCAGCTCTGAACCCTAGATCTGACCAGAACGACCCGAAAAACAAAAGAAGCCATCAAATTACCCCCATTTTTTCCCAAAATGCCTGCAGAAAGCGAAACCCACCCCCAACCAAGACGCTTAAATCACACATAAACGACCACCACCGGAAGATCCCCAGCTCAAAACATCAAAAAAAGGGAAAAAAAAAAACTCAAAAATCGAGTTGAAAAAGGGGGGAAGAAAACAGACCCTTTCCGGGGGCCGAAATCTGGTCTCCGCCGAGCCAATGGCCGTCGCCGCAGCGCTGATCGAAGCCCCGCTGACTCTACTGCTGCCTCCTCCGCCATTTCCAGCCATGCTTCCCGAAATCTCTTCACATTCTCCAGCCCGCGAGGCCGAGATCGCCCCCAAATCCCGCCGGATCTCCGGAATTGCGAGAATCACAACCTCAAGCCCGGCATCAAGAGCGGCCCTTAGGATCCAGAGGCGAAGCAGAAGCTATATACCCGTTTGAGAGAATGCTACAGGAAGCGACTATTAGTGGGATGTAGCTCGGAACTCAAGAGAGTCTCGAGAGCCCGCGATGCTCGGTTGTGTGTTCTCACTTGAGATGCGGATGCCTCCTCTTTGCTCTCTCTCTCTCTCTCTCTCTCTCTCTCGCTTTTCTTTCTCCTCTTCTCTTTCTCTCTTTCCCTCTTTTTATTTTCCTCTTTCTTCTTTACTCTTTGCCTCGGGTCTCTTTCTCTCTCTGTTTCGCTGTTGCTTGTAGGCGTAAAAGGGCTGGGGGCTTAGGCGTGGAAGGAGGCTCGGGAAGGGACGAGGCTGGTCGGCTCGGGGGAGCGCGGAGTACGAACAAAATCTCAAGGATCCCCAAGATGCCCCTCTCTCCCATTTTAATAATTGGGTGCCGTGTCTCTTCTATTCTTCCTTCGCTCTCAAGCAAGCAAGCTGGATGCTTCGTGGAGCCCAGTATGATCGAGTTCGATGGGTCTGAACTAATTTAACTTCAGACTTGAATTTCGTGAGCAATCTTTAATTCATTTGTTTTTTTTTTAAGAAAAGAAAGACTGAAATTAAGTATCAAAATTAGAGCCACCTCGAGCTGTAAGGAGTTATATTGAAAGATCCTCGATGCTGATTAGATCGAGAAGGATAGCGAATAGCGACTTCAATTTTAATTTTGATCGAAAGCTAGAACACAATTCGTTTTTGCCAAAGTGACTGCACTGCTGGTTTATTTCTCTACATCATAGAATGAGATGATAACGAGGGTATATAGTTTGGAGCAATATATTTATTTTAAGTTCTCTTCGGGACGAATGTATATAGATTAAATCAGTGGGTTCAACAATTGTAGTCAACTAAAGCGAAAGTAAGTATATTTCGTTTTTCTATAAAATAGAAAAATAAAGACATTCCTCGAGACCCATCATTGATTGCATGTAGTTTTGAGATTGCTTTAATCATGACAATCGTTTCGGTTTCGAATTAGTCCAGCAAATGGAGATATAATAGCAATGTTATAGGCAACCGTTGATGATAAATTAAACACTTGTAGGTAATCATCAAATTAAAAAAAAAAAAGACATGCACTGAATATTAGATGGGAGGAATTCATGGTTTCAAATACTAGAGATAAAAGCCGGACTTGAAAATTAAATGCAATGCGACACTCTATTCATATATAGTTAGCCAAAAGACTTAGCATTTTACAAGAATTACTGTATATCCACCTAAACTTTAATCTAATCAATATATGTTGAACTTGAATATTAAGCATTTCATCGTGGGATATGAATAATTTTTCAATGATTTGAGGGAAGAAAAAGCTTAGCTTGGTGTTGTTGCTCTTTCTTAATAATATTTCACCAATGATAATGCAAAAAGTTATAGTCTACTGTCATTTAAAAATAAATAAGAATGGATGTCTAAAGAAATTAAATGATGGTGAGGTTAAAAAATACTAGCATTGGTGATTACATAGGAATGCTAATTGAGGGTGAACTTTGATGTTGTGGTAAAGCCGCTCTATTATAATCTCTGCATCAAAGGTTAAAGCTAGTTATTATATAGAAATTTACCTTTTTGCATGCAGAGATAAGGCTGGCTCCCTTTGATGCCTTTTAGATTAGTACATTGATCACCCTTTCTAATATTTTATATGTCGTTTATTTTAATGATCCACTCGACCAATGGGCTGGCGGAATTAGACTAACAGAGGAATTCGTTGCACTACAAAATGAGAAGACGGAGGAGCGATAGCAGACTAGGGTTCTGACGTGGGAAACCTAACAATCTAACATCCGGTCCTCTGGTGGACTGTTCCAACGTTTGATGGTGCGCCCATGCGAGCGCCGGACAAAGACAAGAGCAGTCAAAGTATCTACTTTGACTCGTGAAGTCTTTTGGCCCTCCTTCTCTTTCTCGAACCTTTCATTGAACTCGGCCCCCTCGTCTTGTCCCCCTTTTCTTTATTTTTATTTTCTTTGCTTTACCCATGCATGTAGTATACACAAAAGATCTAAAAGGAATCCGATTCGGTTGTTTAAATAACAAGTAAAAAAAAGAAACCAAAGAGCTTGTTCCATAAGGAAGCTAGCCACTGTTAGAAGAGAGAGACAAACAAAAGATAATGACGCTGGAGGGCCATTCCCAGAACTAAGTTTTGAGTATATCTTTTGTTGAGTGTAGCTTGTACGAAATGAATAAGGAATATTACTGTTTGTTGATGTAAAACTTTTCTTCAATCTTCTTTGCAGTGCTCGGAGCTGAAATGTCTCGATTCTATCTTTAATTAATCTCACTGCTGGAAAAACCATTGCGATGGTACAAAGTGGTCAAAAATTGCAGCAGCAATGGTACAAACTCATCTCTTGGTATAGGCATCAAACCCAGAATCCATTCTAAAAAGTCCAAACGTTGTCAACCAGTCAGCCATGGAAGATTTGTAGAATTATTTGATCAAATTCTAAAGGTGCATGTGTTTGTTTTGTCTACATATTTCTTTCCACTGTTTGTTTGCCATTATTCACATCTCATATCACAAAAACAGTCTAAGTCCTATAAATGACATCATGTAGAAAATATCTTAGGATGTATTGGGTTTTTAGTAAAAATCCTTTTTTTTATTTTATATGTATATAAATTAGAAAAAATTTTTATAAAAATATATTTAGTGATTGCAAATAAAAATAACTTTTTTTTAAATGCAGCTATAAAGTAATGGAAAATTAAAAATTATTTAATTATGCTTTCACTCTTTTTTGATAAAATGAAGAAAAAATAAAAAATAGAAAATAGAAATCATAAGAATAAATAGTTTTTTTTTTTGATTTCTTTTTTAAGCATGTGTCACTAATAATAAGAATAAAAAATAATTTTTATTCTTGCTTATCAAACATATTTTTAAAATAGAGAATAAAGATATATATGTTTCAAAATCAGATACAATCTTAATTTCTTCAACCAAATGCAAATCCAACAAGAGCATTTTGCCTCAATATTTTTTCATATAATTTTAACTTATGACTTCACTTGTATTAAATCTCTTTTGCTTATTACTTTTGTTGGTGCAGGAGGAGTTATTTTTATAAGATCTTATTATGAAAAAAAAAAAAAAAGATTGACAACGTTCATAAAAATCATTGTGCACTGAGGAAAAATTAAAAATTAATTTAAGAATCTAGACCTTTTTGAGAGAAATAAAATATAGAAAATTAAAATCAGCGCTCTCAAAGAGGGAGAGAGAAGGGAGAGCAGAAGAGGTGGTTGTGAGCAAAACTTAGCACAGAGGTGAGCGTCTAAATTAAAGGAGAGATGGACCTGAATTCAGGCATGCAGTTTACCCGGTCAACATCCTCTATATAGCATGAAGACAACGGTCAACCAGAGCAAGACATCAGTTCGTTATCAAACGTGGTAGGGGCCGCGTTTATGGGACTCAAGCTCACCTATTCCCCTTTCTCTCTCTCTCTCCCCCCTCTCCCGTTCCCGAGGTCCCCTCCCGGGATCGGAAAGGCACCGAGAGAGAACCCCATCGCAAAGCCCATCCCGCTAAAGATTCAAAAAGTGGGGAAAAAAAAAAAAGAAGAGAAAACTAGGCCATGATCCGCCATAAAATGGAGTTGCTCCTCCCGCTCGTCTTCCTCATCGCCTTTACCTCGTTGGCGAGCGGCGGAGACACCTCGGCGCAGTTCACGCCGACCGACAACATCCTCATCGACTGCGGCGCCACCTCCCCCGTCACCACGCCCGATGGCCGCACCTTCAAGACCGACACCCAGGCCCACTCATATCTCTCGGCGAAAGACGAGATCCGAGTGTCGATCGCCAACGCCACCGTCGATGTCCCCTCGCCGCTCTACCTCTCAGCCCGCATCTTCCACCAGGAAGCCATCTACAACTTCCGCCTCAATCGCCCCGGCTGGCATTGGGTCCGCCTCCACTTCTACCCCCTCAACAACACCGACTTCGACCTCACCAAGGCCTCCTTCGGCGTCCAGACCGACGCCAACGTCCTCCTCCACAACTTCTTCATCGACAACCCCAACCAGTGGCTCCTCAAGGAGTTCCTCATCAACGCCACTGATGACGATCACCTCAAGCTCAAATTCCAACCACTCACCGACAAGGTCGCTTTCATCAACGCGATCGAGGTCGTCTCGGCCCCCGACATCCTCATCTCTGATACTGGTTCCACGCTCATCCCCGTCGGCCAGATCGACGGCCTCTCGAAGCACGCCTACCAGACCGCCTACCGCCTCAACGTGGGCGGGCCCGAGCTCACCTCCGCCAACGACACCCTCGGACGCTGGTGGGAGCCGGACACTGCTTACCTCCGGTCAAATGCCACCGCCGCCAAAGTGTCTGTGTCCCCAAGCGTCGTCAAGTTTCCTGACGGAACCTCGCCGTTGATCGCCCCCAGCTTGGTCTACGCCACCGCCGCCAAGATGGCGGACGCAAAAACCGCGACCCAGAACTTCAACGTCTCATGGCGTCTCGACGTCGACTCGGATTTCGATCATCTCATCCGGCTGCACTTCTGCGACATCATCAGCAAAGCGCTTAACGATCTCTACTTCAACGTCTACATCAATGGGAAGATGGCGGTTTCCGGGCTGGATTTGTCTACCCTAACTGGAGACCTCGCCGCGGCTTACTACAAAGATTTCGTTGTCGACTCCGGCGCCGACCAGATTAGCTTGCAGATCGGTCCATTTAACCAGGACACCGGCAGTGTCGATGCATTGCTGAATGGCGTGGAGGTTCTGAAGATAAACAATTCGGTCGGGAGCTTGGATGGTGTATTCGGAGTGGACGGCAAGAAGGCCGAGGACAGTACCACGAGCCGCAAGGCGGTCGCTGCAGTTGGATTCGCCATGATGTTCGGGGCCTTCGCCGGGCTTGGTGCCATGGTGGTCAAGTGGTACAAGAGACCGCAGGACTGGGAGAGGAGGAACAGCTTCTCTTCATGGCTCCTCCCGATCCACACCGGCCATTCCAGCTTCATGACCAGCAAGGGATCCGGCTTCGGCTCCCACAAGAGTGGTTTCACCTTCTCCTCGACCATGGGGCTCGGCCGGTACATGTCGTTGGTGGAGCTGCAGACGGCGACAAAGAACTTCGACTCGAACACCATCATCGGCGTTGGCGGGTTCGGGAATGTGTACCTCGGCGAGCTCGACGACGGCACGATGGTGGCCGTCAAGCGCGCGAATGCGGAGTCTGAGCAGGGGATCACCGAGTTCCAGACAGAGATCCAAATGCTGTCGAAGCTCCGCCACCGCCACCTCGTGTCGCTAATCGGATACTGTGACGAGAACTCCGAAATGATCCTGGTGTACGAGTACATGAAGCACGGGCCGTTCAGAGATCACATCTACGGGAAGGACCTGCCGCCGCTGTCATGGAAGCAGAGGCTCGAGATTTGCATCGGGGCGGCGCGCGGGCTGCACTACCTCCACACCGGCACGGCGCAGGGCATCATCCACCGTGACGTCAAGACCACCAACATCCTCCTCGACGAGAACTTCATCGCCAAGGTCTCCGACTTCGGGCTTTCCAAGGATGCGCCGGGGATGAACCAGACGCATGTCAGCACCGCAGTGAAGGGGAGCTTCGGCTACCTCGACCCGGAGTACTTCCGGTGCCAGCAGCTCACCGAGAAGTCCGATGTGTACTCCTTCGGCGTCGTGCTGCTCGAGGCTCTCTGCGCGAGGCCGGCTATCAACCCGGCACTCCCGAGGGAGCAGGTGAACCTCGCCGAGTGGGCGTTGCAGTGGAAGAGGAAGGGACGGATCGAGAATATCATCGACCCGAACCTCGCCGGCACGATCAACAAGGACTCGCTGAACAAGTTCGTCGAGGCCGCCGAGAAATGCTTGGCCGAGTACGGTGTCGACAGGCCGTCCATGGGCGACGTGCTATGGAATCTCGAGTATGCACTCCAGCTGCAGGAGGCCAACCCGCCAACGCCGCCGACTTCTAAGAAAGAGGAGGGCAGCGCCTCTGGCAGATCTGCTTCTTCGTTGGAGGGCGACTCTCCTCGGGCGGTGGCTGTGGAGGCGGCTGAAATCCGTGCCATTAGCCATGACTCCGGGGAGAATTCGAGCACGGAGGTGGCGAATGAGTTGGTCGCCCAGCTTGCGGGGATGAAAGGAAGGTGATGGATGCAGGGTTAATTTACGTGAGGGGGTGCTGGTCTTGTGATTGGATAGGCTGAATTCTCTCTCTTGTTTTTAATTACCGACCTCTCTTAATGTCTAAATGAGAGTTTTGTGGTATTATTAAGGTGATTTGGTTTGGTCCGGTTGGTGTTCCAATGTTTAATATATATAAAAACGATTATATGTAGCAGGAAGAATTGACAAGGCTGAGAATATAGCCTTGAGGTACACAAGAAAAAGGTGGAAGGACCATTTCATGCGAGGTTCTTGAATAAATCTGATGTAGTACACATGGCTTGTAGAATTGGTTAATCCAAAGACACGCATTAAGTTACATGATGGATCCAGTTTAGAGGAGCCATCCGATGGGCCAACATGCTTTGCGAACCTTGATGGGGCAGTGATGGGCCGTGCCAGTGCTACAGTACCGGGCCGTGCCGGCACGGCCCAGTGAACCGTAAAAATTTTTTTTTTTGGCCCAGCACGGCACGCCCGTGACGGGCCTGGGCCGGCCCGCCGTGATTTGAGGCACTTGACCTCAAAGTAAAATTTTTTTTTGATAAATAAAAAAATTATTAGGAATAAAAAAATTTTATTAATATAAAGCCACCTTATAGGTGGGGGGTTTGGCATAGACCCCTACCAGTTTATTAATTTAAAATCAAAATGGTACAGAAGGGAGGGGGGCTAGGCCTGACCTCCAGAACATAATACAATAAGCAAGGAGAAAAAAATAGAAAAAATAAAGATGGCTTACTTTAAGTTTTTAACAATTTAAAAATAAAAATATACAATTATAAAAGTAGAAATGACTCACTCATCACTCTTCAGTCATCAGTAGTATTTGTGTCATCGTCATCTTCGCTGGTTAAGTCATGTCCACCTTTATCTTGAAGCCTCGCCTCAGCATCCAACCAATCTTTGAAGCAGATAAGCATCTCAACTGTCTCGCCAGTCATCCTACTTCTCTTTTCGTCTAAAATACGTCGACCTGCACTGAAAGCGGATTCCGATGCTACTGTGGACATCGGCACAGCTAAAATATCTCGTGCAATGGCAGACATAACAGGATATTGATTTTTAACACTCTTCCACCAAGCTAATACATCTAGACTTTCTATTTGATCTTCATCATATGCAGAATGAAGATCGTTTCGTAAATAAAATTCCAATTCATTACTTAAAGATGAGAAGATGAAGAAGATGATGAAGCATGTGCGTGTCTTCTAATGAATGAAAAAATAGATGACGAACGAGATCTAGAAGAAGAAGCAGAGCTTTGAGCAGGTATTCTAGATCCACAAATTTTATCATTATATAATAATAAATATCATTAAGAAGTCGTGTTACCTCATCTTTAGCAGGTTCAGGATTTTGATTCATGTTTTCACAATATTGATCAATTAAAAAAATTACACCATTTAATTTAACTCTAGGATCAAAAACAGCAGCTAAGTTATGCAATGGACATATCCTATTCCAATATTCATTCCATTTAGTTTCCATATTATGTATAATAGGCATTAAAACTTCATGATATCTATATTCTTTAAATTTTTCACTAATTACATATGCTTTTTGTAAAAATGAACAAGAAGTTGGATAATAAATACCTGAAAGAACATTTGTAGCATCATAAAAAGTAACCAAAAAATCTTCTAAAATTTTACCTTGATTCCAATCAGCTTCAGTCAATGTAAATCCTAATCCACGCTCATTAATATAAGCACTTAATAAGTTCTTATATGGGTATGCATCATGTATCATGGCATAGGTACTATTCCAACGAGTTATTACATCAAGTTTAAATTTTTTAAAACGTTTACCATGATCTACACATAATTGTTTAAATTCTTGAAGTCTTGACCTTGAAGCATGAATAAAAGAAACTGCATTTCTAATTTTTGAAATAACCTCTTGAATTATGTTCATGCCAGATTGAGCAGAAGATTTAATATATGACATGCACATCTAATATGAAATAATTGTCCATCTAAAATGGGATGCAAAGAGTCGTTTAATAATGCAACAGCAGAATTATTATTAGATGCATTATCAAAAGTAATTGACATTATTTTATTATTAATATTATATGAGCATGCTTTGATAAATAATATTTGAAATTTGTTGTCCTGAATGCGGAAAATCAAAAGCACGAAAAGCAATAATTCGTTTATTTAATTGCCAATCATTATCAATATAATGAGCTGTAACAGAAATAAAACAATTACTACCTACAGATGCCGTCCAAATATCAGAAGTTAAAGAAATTCTAGCATTTAAATTTGAGAGGCTTTCTGTTAAACTTTGTTTCATTGCTAAAAAGTTTGTCATAGCCACTCTTCTAAAGGTACGCCTACTAGTTCTTTTATAAGCAGGTTGTAGGCCTAATTGAACATATCTTTCAAAATTATAAGATTCAGATAAACTAAAAGGTAATTCATCTTGAACTATCCATCTTACCAATAATTTTCTTTGATTTTCGTGGTTATATGCAAAATTGCCTACAAGTAATCCCTCTTGTATATTAAGGAGTCCTTGCTGACTGGAATCATGCATCCTATGACTTTCTTGATGTCTTCTTAGATGCCCTGTTCCCCCAGTACTAGAACAACTGTAAAGTTTGCACATTTTTTACATTTTGCTTTATAGACTCCATCAACCATAATTCTATCGAAATCAATCCAAACATTACTAGTCCTCTTACGAGAAGAGGTTTGACACTCACTGACACTAGCTCTAGATGGAACTTGGAGTTGGGATTGGGGACGGGGTCCTTGGGGATTAGTTTCCTCACCCTCAGAAAAAGCGTGCATGTTAAAATTACTTTCGTTAAAAGATGCCATATCTAAAATTTTTAATTAATAAATGCAAAAAAATAAAAACTAACCCACAAAAAGGAATTGAGAAAAGATCAGAGGTGGAGCGTGGAGCCGAGATTTATGAGCTTCTCTTGCGCTCTCGCCTCTCAACAAGAATTGATCTTGTAGCACTTGACTACTTGCTTGAGCACTTGTAAGAACACTTGCAAACTAAAAATTAAATTGCTAATCTACTAGAGCACTTGCTGGAAGAGAGAAATAGTAGTAACAGAGGAATTGGTTTGGTGTGGTAAGAATGAGGGAGAGTTCATCTATTTATAGAATTTAATTTTTTTTCTTCCAAAACTACCCTTTGATATAGCCGTTATATGACTGTTGGGAGGGGTAAAATGGTCTAAATCCCTCCCAACAACCTTTAACGGCTATATAGCCGTTAAAAACGGATATAGCCGTCGGCTATATAGCCGTTAAAAACGGCTAAAAAACTAAATTGATGCCTAGGCACCAGCTATTAGCATAGGCACCAAAGTGGTGCCCGGTGCCTAGGCACCAGGTGCCTGGTGCCTAGGAACCACCAGACAGTAGACCCTCTAGTACCGGAGACACTGTCTTGCAGAGGAACCTTACTCCTGGTTGAATCGCGCCACGTGTCCCCTACCTTCGCCTGTCGGGATCCAAAGCTTTTCGATGTGTCCATTGCCGCGGAAGTGGTGCCTAGGCACCATGTCGCCTAGGCACCAGGTGCCTAGGCACCACAGTGGTGCCTAGGCACCAGGCACCAGGCACCTGGTGCCTAGGCGACGTGGTGCCTAGGCACCACAGTGGTGCCTAGGCACCACGTGCCTAGGCACCAGGTGCATGGTGCCTAGGTGTACGGTGCCCAGGCACCTTGTACAAGGTGCCTGGGCACCGTTGCGGCGTTGCCGTGCCATGGCACGGGTGGGCCGTGCCATGGCACGGCCCCAGCACGGCCCAGCTGGGCCGTGCTGGACACGGCCCGTGGCCCATTTTAAAATGGGCCACGGGCCGTGCCAAATTTAATTTTTTTTTTAATGGGCCGTGCCTGGCACGGCACGGCAAATTTTTAGGCACGGCGGGCCTGGGCCGTGCCTGGCACGGCACGGCCCAGTGCCCACCTCTATTTGCGAACCTTGCAGTGGGCCCCGTGGGCCATAATAATATCATTTGAACTTGACCTCAGCAAGTCGGCCTTTCCTCATCAGTCCCGGCAAGTGCTCGGTCGGCCTTTCCGAGTCTGCCACCTTTTATCTTTCCTCCAAGTCGGCCCCCATCTCCTCTCTCTTTGATAGGGCCAATGGGTCCCATAGGCCACAATCTAGACTTGGCCTCAGTAAATCGGCCTTTCCTCCTTAGTTCCGGCAAGTACTCAGTCGGCCTTTCCGAGTCTGCCATCTTTTATCTCTCCTTCAAATCGGCCCCGTCTCCTCTCTCCTGGTGGATCCATCCCGGCCTAGCTCCTCGAGTCCCGCTCCTATCTCCGTGCTCCTCGCGAGCTCCCCTTAGCCATGCACGCTTCCTCGGCCGACTATGCACGTCCCCAGCCCCCTCGGACTATTCCTCTTGCCGCTCAGCCTCGGACTCCCTCAGGCCTCGAACACCCTCGGCCACCTCAAGCTGCCCCCGGCTCCTCACACAGATGTCCCCGACTCATGGAGGGTCCTCGCCACCTTTTCTCTCTCCACCCTAGGAGGCCCCAGTATCCATCTCGGCCTCCTCGGTTCATCGGCTCCACATCATCGAGCCCCTGGTGCCACCTTCGGTCCCTTTCCGGCTCACTCATGGCCATCCCAGTTTCAGCCGTGGCCATTCCCAGACAGCTCCGCTCCCAGTTATGCGATGGGTCCAGACTTAGCCCGATCGCCCCCATGCAAAGAAACTGGATAGCAAAGATGCCAGACTTGCAGACTACTTTGACATGTGTTGGGGGGTAAAATCGCCATTGCATCAATATCCGTGCGAGGCGGCTAAGGCCGACCTCCTCCCTTTGGTCTCCCCGGGCTTCCGTAGCTCAGCCTTCCCGGGCTTCCGTAACTCGGCCTCCCCGAGCTTCCGTAGCTCGGCCTTCCTGGGCTCCCGTAGCTCGGCCTTCCCGGGCTTCCGTAGCTCGGCCTTTCCGGGCTTCCGTAGCTCGGCCTCCCCCGAGCTTCCATGACCCGGCTTCACTGAATGCCCCACGATCCAATACCCACCTACGCGGAACCTGACGCGGGAGAGCCTCAGCCTACTGTAACGGCACCCTAGACAAGGAATCATACTGAGAAGTGGTCTAGAACCTATCAAGGCCACCTGAGACCTACATATCTACCGGATCTCAAGCCATCAAGGGGCTCTCCCAGCCGTCGATCCCCTAACAGATAAGATACGGATCCCAACAGCCCCACAACGGCCTGATTCGATCCACTCCCGTATCCTAACAACCTCTGAACCTTTCAAAGGCGCTCAAGATCCAGGTGACAGTCTATAAATAGGACACTCCCAGATTCCCTCAGGTATGCACATTCGCGCGCGCTCATACCCTCACTCCTCATTCTCTCACTCTCGCTGGCAGCTCGTCAGAGTTCTTGCCCTCTAGAGCTCACGATTGGCCGCCCCCCAGAGAGGTCTCAAGGAGAGATCCACCTCCCCATTTTCTGATTGATCGCTGATTTCCTCTCACTAACTTGAGCGTCGGAGGGTCTTCCGTGGAGGGCCTCCCCCAATGCCTCTCGTGCGAGGACTTCTGTGCAGGTCCGCCCTCCTTTGGAGATCGACCGCGCTCGAGTCGGAGGACGGATCCCGGCGGCAACAGATCGGCGCTAGAGGAAGGCACGGACGGGCGAGCTCTCCTTCTCTAATGATGATCTCCTAGGGATACAGCTTCCCCATGAAGACGCACTAGTTGTATCCCTTAACTTGAATAACTATGATGTAAGCCGAATCCTAGTTGATAGTGGAAGTTCGGTAAATGTTTTGTACCTCGGTGTGTTTGCCAGGATGAAATTATTCATGGAAAACCTTCGAGCCGTGGATTCCACCTTGATGGGATTCACAGGCGACGTCGTCGTCCCGGAAGGGGTCGTCACCCTGACGGTCCGCACAGGAACCTGGCCCCTTGTGACCACTGTCCAGACAGACTTCCTAGTAACCGACCTCAGATCTCCATACAACGCAATATTCGGCAGGCCCGGACTAATGTCCCTCAAGGCAGTCGTCTCCATCCCGCATCTATCCATGAAGTTTCCCATCGAGCTAGGAGTTGGAGTTGTTCGGGGAAGTCAGGCCATGGCTCGGCAGTGCTTGTTACAAGCCTTCAGTCTAGAATGCCAGAAGTTGATGGGCTAGATGCTCGCGAAGACTTCGCCGAACAGAGGGGAGAACCGGCAGAAGAATTGGAGGAGGTGCCATTGGATGAGGCTCGTTCCGACCGAACCATAAAGATCGGGTCGCTGCTCAAAGGAGAGCCTCGGCGCAAATTGATCAGGTTCCTCCGAGGTAACGCTGATATCTTCGCTTGGTCCGCCTCCGACATGCCAGGGATCAGCCCCGAAGTTCTCGTCCATCATCTCAATGTTGACGAGATGCACAGGCCCGTCAAGCAGAAAAAGAGAAGCTTCGCCCCAGAGCGACAAAAGGCCATTGAAGAAGAAGTAGACAAACTCATCAAGGCTAATTTCGTCCGGGAGGTAAATTACCCGAGCTGGCTATCAAATGTCGTTATGGTGAAGAAGTCGAACGGCAAATGGAGGATCTGCATCGACTTCACCGACCTCAACAAAGCCTGCCCGAAGGACAGCTTCCCCCTCCCTCGGATCGACCAGCTCGTGGACGCCACCTCAGGCCACCAGATGTTGTCATTCATGGACGCCTATTCAGGCTACAATCAGATCCGAATGGCCCCTGAAGATGAAGAAAAGACGCCTTCATAACCGACCGAGGTACTTACTGTTACCGCGTTATGCCTTTTGGTCTTAAAAATGCAGGTGCCACCTACCAGAGGCTGGTCAACAAAGTATTCAAGGAGCAAATCGGCCGAAATATGGAGGTGTACGTAGACAACATGCTGGTCAAAAGCAAGGAGGCATCGCAGCATGTCGAGGACCTCACAGAGAGCTTTGCCACGCTGCGCAAGTACGGGATGAGACTCAACCCAACCAAATGTGCCTTCGGTGTTAACTCGGGGAAGTTTCTCGGTTTCATGGTCTCCCAGCGAGGTATCGAAGCCAACCCCCAGAAGATTCAAGCTCTCCAACAAATGGCGCCCCCGACATCTGTCAAAGAGGTCCAACGCCTAACCGGGAGGATAGCGGCCCTAAACCGCTTCGTGGCGCGGTCGGCCGAAAGATGCCTCCCCTTCTTCAAAACTCTCCGATCGGCCAAAAACTTTCAGTGGACTCCCGAATGCCAAAGGTCATTTCAAGATCTCAAGAAGTACCTAGGCTCGCCCCCACTCCTCAGTAGTCCGGCCCCAAGAGAGACCCTATTCTTGTACCTGGCTATTTCGGAAGGTGCGGTCTGTTCGGTGCTGATCAAAGAAGAAGGCAAAGTCCAAAAGCCGATCTATTATGTCAGCAGGCTACTCCGCGATGCGGAGACAAGGTACAGCAGAATTGAAAAGATGGTGTTGGCCTTAATCACCTCAGTTCGGAAGCTGCGGCCATACTTCCAAGCACATTCCGTGACGGTTCTGACCGACCAACCCATCAAGGCGGTGGTCCACCGTCCCGAGACATCGGGGAGAATGACCAAATGGGCCATCGAGCTAAGTGAGCATGACATACATTTCCAGCCTCGTCCAGCCATCAAGGCTCAGGTGCTAGCCGACTTCCTACTCGAGTGTACCATCCCGGAGGACGGTTCTACCCCAGACTCCCCCGAAGAACCAAAAGATGGAGCCCGATGGCTCCTCCACGTCGACGGGTCATCCAATGCCCATCGCTCCGGTGCGGGTCTGGTTCTCACCAGTCCAGAGGGAATTACCTTTGAATATGGCATCCGATTCTCCTTCCCGGCCTCCAACAATGAAGCCGAGTACGAAGCCCTGTTAGTCGGCCTCCGAATCGCCCGCAATCTAAAGGTGGAGAAACTCAGTGCCTTCACCGACTCTCAGCTGGTGGCCGGTCATGTACGAGGAGAGTTTGAAGCTCGGGAACCGAACATGGTTCGGTATCTTTAGGAGGTACGGAACCTACTTCCACATTTTGCCTAGTTTGAAATCATTCAGATTCCCAGATCCGAGAACGCCCGTGCCGACCTACTCTCCCGATTGGAGACCGCGGAGTCAATGGATGCTGAGCAGAAGTTCCACCTGGAGACTCTGGAGAAGCCCAGCATCGCGGAGGCCGACCGAATAATGCAAGTTGAGGCTGAACCATCATGGTTCGACCCCATCCTCAAATATCTCAGAGAAGGATCGCTTCCGTTCGACCGAAGATAGGCTAGAAAGCTGAAGCTACAGGCCACTCACTACGTGCTGATCGACAACCAGCTCTACAAGCGGTCTTTTTCTATGTCGCTGCTCAAATGCCTTCGCCCATCCGAAGCAGATTATGCTTTACGCGAGGTGCATGAGGGGATTTGCGGCAACCATCTGGGAAGCCGGTCCCTATGCCACAAGGTGCTGCGACAAGGCTACTACTGGCCGACCATGCAAAAGGATGCGGACGATCTGGTTCGAGCCTGCGACTCCTGCCAGAGGCACTCAAGCATCCAAAGGCTCCCTTCCGCCGAGCTAGTTTCCATATCCTCCGCGTGGCCCTTTGCAAATGGGGGATGAACATCCTCGGCCCATTCCCGCTTGCCACAGGATAGCGGAAATTTCTATTCGTCGCCATCGACTACTTCACCAAATGGGTCGAAGAAGAAGCAGTCGCACAAATTACCGAGGCACGGGCCAGAGATTTTGTGTGGAGGTCCATCATCTGCCGATTCGGCCTCCCGCACACTATAATCACCGACAACGGTAAGCAGTTTGACAACTCTAAATTTTGCCAGTTCTGCGAGGAGCATGGAATCCGTCACCACCTCACTTCGGTCGGGCACCCACAAGCCAACGGAGCGGCCGAAGTAACCAATAGGACCCTCCTTCAGGGAATCAAAGCTCGCCTCTCCAGAGCCCAAGGCAGGTGGGTGGAGGAGCTGCACCATGTCTTATGGGCCTACCGCACAACCCCAAGAATCCCGACAAGCGAAACCCCATTCCGAATGGCTTTCGGTACAGAGGCCGTTATCCCTGTGGAAGTCGGCCTCCCATCATTGCGGGTGGAAAGCTACTCAGAGGAAGCTGGCAACGAACAGCTCCGCACCAACCTCGACCTGGTAGAGGAGATCAGAGAGAAGGCCCGGATCAGAATGGCCGCTTATCAACAAAGGGTAGCCCGTTATCACGCCTCCAGAGTCAAAGGGAAAGCCTTCCTGCCCGGCGACCTTGTCCTCCGAAAGGCCTCTGTTTCCAAACTGCTGGAACAAGGGAAGCTGGCGCCGAACTGGGAGGGCCCGTACCAAGTAGCGGAGATCATCGGACCGGGAACCTACAAGCTACAGGATTTGGATGGGAAATCCATTCCCCGGACGTGGAATTCGGACAATCTCCAAAAATATTATCAATAGGGTACGTTCTCTCCGAGTTTATTTTCATATGCCTCATTATATATTCCTGTCAGCACATTTTTCAATGCAAATCATTATGCACTACGTTGCCAAAAGTTGCAAAAAGAAATAGATGCTGCTTACCCATCCTCGGCACGACGAGCTACTTGTCTGGACAGGAATTCTTCGAACCTTGGCAGGGCCAAGTAAAATATTCTCCGAACCTCGGCTGGGCCGAGCAACAAATTCTCCAAACCTTGGCAGGGCCAAGTAAAATATTCTCCGAACCTCGGCTGGGCCGAGCAACAAATTCTCCGAACCTTGGCAGGGCCAAGTAAAATATTCTCCGAACCTCGGCTGGGCTGAGCAACAAATTCTCCGAACCTTGGCAGGGCCAAGTAAAAATTCTCCGAACCTCGGCTGGGCCGAGCAACAAATTCTCTGAACCTTGGCAGGGCCAAGTAAAATATTCTCCGAACCTCGGCTGGGCCGAGCAACAAGTTCTCCGAACCTTGGCAAGGCCAAGTAAAAATTCTCCGAACCTCGGCTGGGCCGAGTAACAAGTTCTCCGAACCTTGGCAGGGCCAAGTAAAACATTCTCCGAACCTCAGCAAGGCTGAGTTCTTTAGGTTAAGACACCGGCTGAAAGCCGAAGTGCGTAGGCCCCGATTAAGGCCGAGGGACTTCCAAATAGACCCCGAAATTTCCGCCGGTTTAAAACGAAGCACGCTGAGCAAAAAACCGTTGACACACAAAAGGAAGGGCCCATTAAGCCCCGCGTAATCGGCCAAAAGCCCCGAGCAGAGCCAAGGAATGCCCCTCTGCTACTAAAATCTTTGGGTAATGCCCCTATAACCCACCGATCAAAGCATCTATTTCGACGCATGAACCAGTGGAGCCACGACTCCCTAACTATTACGCGAATGACATGTTTAAAAGCGGAAGACTCTTGAAAAAGGAAGGTTATCTGAACAAAGCCTCTTTGCATTAATCGGAAAAGAGGGAAGCACACAAAAAGAGAGACAAGAAAAGCAAAAGCACAAAACAAAAGTAACGGAGGCCCTAAATCAAGGGTCGGAGTCGCTTCCAGACGCCAGCAGATCCTCCAGGCGCTCGGTGAGATCAGCAACCTGCTGGCGAAGCGATTCGACCTCCTCCCTCTGTCGGTCTACCACCGGCGCAGGGCCTCCGCCTCCTTGGTCGACACGTCCATGTACTCTTCGACGACCCTTACGAGCTGCTGATTGCTCGCAAGGGTCGACGCCAGACCCAGCCCGTCGACAGTGATGGTGGGGCACCCCCTCTCTGAATACAGCAAACCGTTGAGAGATGCACGCAACTCTTTCGAGGATCGCCCTTGAGAGGCCATGGTCTGACACTATTTCATGACTTGAACCAAGGGATGACTAAGACCACACCCTTCGGTCATATTTATACTCGTCAGGCAGGTATCTCAATCGGTCACGCATAGCTACCGACCTATGAGAACTTGCCACGTGTCATCACTTTAAATGGCTGCAGAATCCGAGGTACCACACACCATCCCGAGTGAGATCGGTAAGTGCAGACTGACTGATCGGGAATCCCCCCGAGCAGAATACTTTTCCGATCTGCCGCCCCCCGTAATAAATGCTCACAGCACTTCCCTAAGCTCCTTTTTCGGGAAGCGCAGAGGGAAGAGATCCGGCGTCTGGCCAATGACTTGTCCCCTCGGGAGGGGTAACGTCATAAATAAAAGAGCGTGACAACATACCGCTCGTTTCGCCCAGGTGCCCCCTCACCAAGCGTCATAGAGACCTTACACTACGGCTCATAGTGGCAGCTAAGTCATTTCTCCGAGCCCTGAATCTCCGAACCTTGGCAGGGCCAAGTAAAATATTATCCGAACCTCAGCTGGGCCGAGCAACAATTCTCCGAACCTTGGCAGGGCCAAGCAAAAAGTTCTCCGAACCTTGGCTGGGCCGAGCAAAAAATTCTCCGAACCTCGGCTGGGCCGAGCAACAAATTCTCCGAACCTCGGCTGGGCCGAGCAAAAAGTTCTCCGAACCTCGGCTGGGCCGAGCAAAAAATTCTCCGAACCTCGGCTGCCCCGAGCTACAAGTTCTCCGAACCTTGGCAGGGCCAAGTAAAACTTCTCCGAACCTCGGCTGGGCCGAGCTACGAGTTCTCCGAGCCTCGGTGAAACCAAGCGCAAGTTTTTGAACTTCGGCAAAGCCGACCTGCAAGGATGCGAGCTCCGATAAGGACGAAGCACAAAATACCAAACTTCGGACCGAAGTAAGGAGCATATTTCGCCGAATGATCCCTAAACTGTCGCTTGTGAACCTTGACTAGTCGGATAGCGTGGGATCTTCGCCTAAGAACGAGCGAGACCCATGCCCAACAACAACAACAAACTTGGCACAGAAGAGGTAAAGATTGGGAAACAAAACGGAACTCTCTTTATTTCATTGCCAAACAAGATCGATTACAAATGCCTTGGAAAGGCTTTACAAGAGCATTGAAATGCATAAAATAAAGACAAATACAAAACTCGGGCAACTGCTCCAAAGCAGACCTGGGCGACCGTGGTGCTCGGCATCCGACCGCCGAACCAGTTAAGCCGCATCCAGTCAGCTCGAGCTGATAATAGCCGGGCGACATGACCAATCGTCGCGGCCAGCTTCAGTAAATAATGATATCTCGGTGACCCAACCGAGATATTTGGTGGCCATCCCAGACCACCCAACCGAGGGACCCCCCCGAGCAGATAGGGAACCAGCGGACCCTGGCGTCGGAACGCTCTCCCAAACGAGTATGCACCGCCCCCACCTTGCCATGGCTCAAGGACAAGGTGTCGGCGGCGGCACGCTTTCACCCCCTCCCCATGTGGCAAAAGATTCCCCAGGCAGGCGAGCCCAGGAATCCAACCAGGGAGGAGGCGAAATTCACTCAAACCATGGGGGGCCCGCGTGCACTCCCTACCGTGTGTCCCCAAAGGGGAACCACAAAGGTCACACTGGAAGAGTGTATGTGCGCTCTCCATGTGATCTCTGCGCCCTCCATGTGCGCTCTCCATATGATCTCCGGGACTCATCCCCTAAGGGCGAGCCATCCTTCGGCAGCTCCTTCATCGCCCCAACTATCCGGAGGCAAAAAGCTTGCAAGAGAAAAGCTCAGTCCTCCCACTCGCAACAACAGAGAAACGAGCATGATGAAAGCTCTAGTGGAAAAGAAACTTTTGGGGATGACTTAGCACTACCCCACTTTCCCTTTTTTATAGGCCAAGAATGACCGGAAGCAATCGCCAAGGCTATAAGCCCCGAGATTCAACACCTGGCCCATACCTCCACGTGGCCTCCCAGGATAAAAGCGGCGCCCTAATGCGCGCCAAGCCCACCGCCTGAGTTATGACATATGCGGAGATTTCCTCTTGATCCCGAATCGTGATCATTAAATACAGAGGATCGTCCGCCAGCATTACGGAAAACTGGCAGGTTCAGGAGATCGTCCTACGAAAATAATGTCCTCCAATGGTAAACGGCTGCGTGCGCCGTACGTCAAAATGACCTGCATGGGAAAAGAGCACCTTCCGGAAAGCTCTAGAGCAGCTTTATGTTCCCCACAGCGCCGTATCATCAATTTTGGTGAAATAAAAACCGATTTGCCTGCAGAATGGCAGGGCGCTGGCAGAGTAACAAATGAGCACGAAGGCTACGTAAACTGTTCTTTCAACGAAAAATAAAATGACCAAGGAAGCGAAAAACACTTCGGCAACCACCTTCATGCGTCGGCCCTAGCCGACCTACTTGCTTGTCGGCCCTAGCCGACCTATCTTGCTTGTCGGCCCTAGCCGACCTATTGCTCGTCGGCCCTAGCCGACCTACTTTGCTTGTCGGCCCTAGCCGACCTATCTTGCTCGTCGGCCCTAGCCGACCTACTTTGCTTGTCGGCCCTAGCCGACCTATCTTGCTCGTCGGCCCTAGCCGACCTACTTTGCTTGTCGGCCCTAGCCAACCTATCTCGCTCGTCGGCCCTAGCCGTCGCCCTAGCCGATCTACTTTGCTCGGGCCCTAGCCGACCTACTTCGCCCGTCGGCCCAAACCGAATCGGTCTTAACCGTCCAGTTCATTTCTGAGTCTTAATTAAGACATGAGCCGAACCAGATCCTGCCGGTTCGCCAGTCAAGGCTATCGCCCCGCCTTGGGTTAAGCCAATGCATTCCCTCAATCCCGAAACAAGATGACCAAGGAACATCAACGAGCCGTAAGTCGCTCACGATTGAGGAAAGACTGGGCGCAACAGGGCCGTAAAAAGAAAAACACTTAAATGAAAATGGAGATTTCATTCATTGAGAAACGTCGGACAGACTTTCAGAAAGCGAAATACAGGGATGACCTCTAAGGTCCAGGAGCCACGTCAGTTTTGGAGGAACTCTCAGTTACATCCGCAGAGGTGTGACTAGGTTCACCTCTCTCTAATACCTTTGCCCCTCCAGTGGCAGTTTGCGATCGTCCATCGGAAGCTGCGGCTTCGCTGGAACCCGGGGCAGCACCAGGATCGGTATCGGAGAGGTCGACATATTCATCCTCCTCTTCTCCTTCGGACTCACCGTCATCGGGAGCTTCAGTATCCAGAAAAGAGAGATCCCATTCTGGATGCTCACTGGATATCTTATCTTTACATTCTTCCATTCCAAGTTGGAAGGCGTCAACACCGATAGCATCCTGCTTCCCTTTGAGTATGGCGAGCTGCGTCTTAGCCTCAGCAGCCTGCTTCTCAGCCTCCGCAACTTGAGCCCGCAAAATGATGTTTTGCTCCTCAGACTCGCCGGCCCGCATCTCGAGTTCTGAGCTCTTGTTGCGGTTGAACACGAGCTCACCTTGGAGAGCCCGAATCTCCAACTCTAACTTCGCCATCTGAAAAAGCCAAAGTCAATCGGCATCACAAGAAACCAGTAGAAGAAACTAAAAGGGAGAAAAACGAGATCGTACCTCCTCCTCTCGTCTAGCCAACCTCTTGGTCAGCTCCTCAGCCTCACTCCTGGCTCTTGTTCTGTCAGCCCCGACCAGCTCGACTCTCTCCTGCAGAGTCTTGATTCTCAACTGTTTGGCTTCGACCTCCTCCCGGGCTTGGGATAACTCGTTGCTCACCCGAGCTATTGTCCCTTGGTGCCATTTAACGCCCTCCCTCAAGTGAGCAATTTCGCCATCGCGCCGCTTCAGCTTCTCCTCCACTTCGCCAAGCATTCTGGCCAGGCGCTTTCTTTCGTCGGCAGCTTCCCTTCCCAGCCGACCCAAGCTTTCACTATGTTCCCGCCGCATCGCCGCCACCTCCGCGGAATGTTTTGACTCAATCCTAGCCAGCTCCAAGCACGCATTGTCGTTCTTCGCCAGGAGTTCCTGTAACTCCTCCACTCTACGCTTTTGCTTGGACACCTCGGCCAGGGCGACCTGGTGTGCTGCCCTTATCCCCTTCAAACTTCTATCACTCATAGCCATAAGTTCTTCGAACTTCTCAGACACCTTCAATCGTGATTGGAGCTCGGCATTGTCTCTCCTGGCCTGAATGCCGGCCCCCGTCGCCAAACTCAAACGCCAGCATATCGCCCGCGAAAGCAAAACACTCTGCAGGGTAAAAAGTGAATAAATGAGGGCTAAATCAGCCAGAATGTATCCACTACCCAGGAATGATAACTCACCCGCGAGGCATAGGCCCGAGTCATCCTCATCAAGGTCGTATTGTCGATATCGGGAAGGAGATGGACACTTTCAGCCATGCCTTGCTGACCGAACGCAGCATCAACCAGCTCCAAATCTGCAAACTTGTCCGCCGAAGGATCTGCACCCGGATGCAAGGCCGACCTCATTAAGGCGGAAAACGCCTCCTCAACGCCAGCGCTCGAACTGTTGGGCTGACCGTCCCCGCCTGAGGGACCAACCTGGGCGACCTCCGTCTGAGAGGCCCCCAACTTCCCAGCCTCTTCTATCAAGGCCCTAGCTTGGACTTCTTCAGATAATTCGGCTAGCCCAAGTGCCAGCCTCCCCAAAATCTTTTTCGAGGAAGCTCCCAATGCGGGACTCCCACCTTGCTGCATCCCCTCTTCCGACGCACCTTTCCCGGTCACCACCATCTGTGTCTCCACCACAGGACCCCCCGAGGCCTCAGCCCGGCCTACCACTTGCGCCTCCCCTGCAGGCTCCGCCGAAGCCTCTATCTGACCCGCTTCCTGAACTACCGCGAGCGACCCGGCTTCACTACTACCGGACTCCCCTGCAGAGAGACCAAGAGGGAGCTCTCCCTGAACCTCCTTGGCTGCAGCTGTCCCTTCCCCTCTCCTGCTGGAGCCGGTGGTGATCCCGCGGGGACGAAAGGCCCCATAGAAACGACCGCCTTCGCCAGATCCGTTGCTGGTTCCTCTTTCATAAGGGACGCGGTCATACGAACCAACGGAGCCTCGTCTGAGCTATCCATATCTCTAACACGGAAGGACAAGGGATCATGGCTTCTCTCCCCAAACCCTCTTTCGCCCCCGGCTCCTGTCGTAACCGCTCGGTGTCCGACGGGCTTCTTGCGGAGGTATGGGCCCTTTTCTCGGGCCTGCCGCTATCCGCGCCGCTGCTCTCCCCTGGGCGCTTTCCTCTCTTCCTCTTGGCAAGGCTCGACAGTGCCGACCTCTTGGCTGAAAGAATGAAACTCGCACGGTCAGATCCAAACACATTCATCAGGAAAACACACAGCGAAAAAAGGTAACAGGGAGAACTCACCCTGCGGGTCCTGGGAGCTGAGCCCGGCTGCGAAAAGGGCTCCCTCCGATAATAGGTCATTGGCCGAAAACACTTGGCCATTGCGAAGGATGTCCAAATCCCTCTCCTCCTGCGCTAACAAAATTGGATGCGTTTCCGCATCCCTAACAAAGTTCCCCATTTCCGAGGAAAGTCGGAACCAATGTTCCCCTCTGCTATAACAACCGGCTCTTCCATCCCTTGATGGAGGACGGCTTATCCACAATAACGTTGAAGGACCTCCGGGGCCAATGTATGGCCATTCTGATTTCCTCCCAGGTATCAGATGGTAGCAGGCGTGAAAAAGGGGAAGAGTGGCGATAATCTGAATTTGGTGGCACATTGAGATGAATCCGATGATGCTTCGCCAACTGTTTGGGGCCACCATCGCCGGGCAGATGTTATAGTGGGTCATTATCTCCTTCACCAAGGGATGGAGAGGGAAACGAAAGCCTGCCTTCAAACTGTCTTCATAAATGAAGACCCCGGACTCCAGATCTCGCGAGACCCTATCCCCAGACTCCGGCGCCCACAGAACGATATCTGAGGGCATGCCATACCATTGGTGAATTCTTCCCAAATCCTCAGCTACAATCTCCGAAACCACATCGTTGGGGCTCATCGCCATCTCGATTGAGAAAAACACCAGGCAAAACGAGAGCGTCGAGAAGGATGAAAGGCCAAACTTTTCAAAAAACAAGACGAGAGGATGCTGCAAACATGCACATATATATATAGTACGTCTATCGCCTTGCTTCCCACTAAGGAAGCCGCCTTGAGAAGACAGGGCATCCCGCCCGAGGCGTTCGGAACCGCCTCGACAAACACCCGATCGATCGGGATTCGCGACGTGGCGCATTCCCAACCGTCACTTTTGAGAGAGCCTTACCCCTGAAGGCATGATGACCCTGACGCATTAATTAGGGCATCATTGCGCGGGCTGTCTAAACCAAAACGTCCCATCCGGAACACACCACTTGGACTTATACTCCCTATGCCCGAACCTACGCTTCGAACTAGGGAGTGGAGGGCATGTGTTGGGGGGTAAAATCATCATTGCATCAATATCCGTGCGAGGCGGCTAAGGCCGACCTCCTCCCTTTGGTCTCCCCGGGCTTCCGTAGCTCGGCCTCCCCGGGCTTCCGTAGCTCGGCCTTCCGAGCTCCGTAGCTCGGCCTCCTCGGGCTTCCGTAGCTCGGCCTTCCGGGCTTCCGTAGCTCGGCCTCCCGGCTCCTGTAGCTCGGCCTCCCCGGGCTTCCGTAGCTCGGCCTCCCTGGGCTTCCGTAGCTTGGCCTCCCCCGAGCTTCCATGACCCGGCTTCACTGAACGCCCCACGATCCAATACCCACCTCCGCGGAACCTAACGCGGGAGAGCCTCAGCCTACTGTAACGGCACCCTAGACAAGGAATCATACTGAGAAGTGGTCTAGAACCTATCAAGGCCACCTGAGACCTACATATCTACCGGATCTCAAGCCATCAAGGGGCTCTCCCAGCCATCGATCCCCTAACAGATAAGATACGGATCCCAACAGCCCCACAACGGCCTGATTCGATCCACTCCCGTATCCTAACAACCTCTGAACCTTCAGAAGGCGCTCAAGATCAGGTACAGTCTATAAATAGGACACTCCCAGATTCCCTCAGGTACGCACATTCATGCGCGCTCATACCCTCACTCCTCACTCTCCCGCTCTCGCTGGCAGCTCGTCGGAGTTCTTGCCCTCTAGAGCTCACGATTGGCCGCCCCCCAGAGAGGTCTCCAGGAGAGATCCACCTCCCCATTTTCTGGTTGATCGCCGATTTCCTCTCACTGACTTGAGCATCGGAGGGTCTTCCGCGGAGGGCCACCCCCAACGCCTCTCGCGCGAGGACTTCTGTGCAGGTCCGCCCCCCTTTGGAGATCGACCGCGCCCGAGTCGGAGGACGGATCCCACGGCAACAACGTGATTAATGGGACAAACACTGGGGATATTATGATTGCCATGTTAACTGCTCTGAACGAAAAAAATCGCCCTCTATTTGCTATGAAGGACCTCGGATCCGTCCCGACCTTCAAGTCCTATCCCGACCACTCCCAGATGCACCCGCTCCAGACTCCACGTCAGCAAGCTCGAGTCCAAGCTCCCGGCACCATCTTGGTGTCGCCCCGGCACAGCCCCTCCTTCCTCTCTACTGCACCCCAAGAGAGAGCCGGGCTCTCCGTCCCCTGTTTCCTGAAGGCTCAGGTCCGGCTCCCGGCCACATCTTTCAACTTCATTTCGACAATGGCTCTTGCTCCGACGTCGGCCACTTCCGGATGGCTCCCCTCCGGCTCTCTTCCGATGCTAGAGCCCAGCGCCTCCGACCCGGTCGTCCTGGCTCCCCTCGGACGACCCCGACTTCTCAGCTTCTATCCCAGTCAAAATTCGTTGCCTCCACTTCGGCTCCACAGCCCAGCCTCCGCCTGGGCCCCCTTTGCTCCAACACCCCGGCTCTAGCCTCTCTCCCGACTACTTCCAGCTAGGACAACCGCCTTTGCTCCGACTCCAAGGCTTTGGGTTGCCGAGCTCAATAGCCTCCCGACACCTTCTCCGTGCAAGCTCCCGAGCTTCCCTCAGCTCTGCTCCCAACTCCGTCTCGCCTCTGGCTCCTTCCTCTCCTCCTTCAGAGGAAGACTGAAGCTTCGGGGAGGAGGGTGGCATGAATCCGTAAGGGGAGAGGTGCAAGGCGTGAGAACCAAGAGCGTGGCCATGAATCCAATGCACGTGGCCCCCCTCCTTTTTTGACACAGTGCAAAAGCGTTGGAATAAACAAGAATTCAATAACAATGACTGAACTCCAAGATAAACAATCACTCGCAAGAGATTTAGAGAAAACCTCTCTTAAGATAAATTTTTCAACTTTTAATAAAATTGACCCCCCCTCTCAAAACCTTAAAACAACTATTTATAGTCTATAGGAAATAAAGTAATTTAGGAAACTAAAAGGCTATAGGAAATAAAATAATTTAGGAAACTAAAAAGCTATAGGAAATAAAATAACTTAGGAAACTAAAAAGCTATAAGAAAGAAAACAATTTAGGAAACTAACTAGCCTTGCTCTCAAACAACTTCTCTTCATTCTTGCTTTGGTTTGGCTGCTTTTCATGCGTCCAACTTGTCCATATATCTCATTGCAATCCTGTTTGCATCATTCTCTCCCTCCTACGAAGAACTCGACCCCGAGTTCTCATCTGGATATAGAGGTGTATTATTCGGAAAGAATGGATGTAAATCTGCCACATTGAAAGTCCTCGAAATCGCCATAGTCACAGAAAGATCAACAACATAAGCATTATCGTTGATCTTTTGGACAATCTTGTAAGGTCCATACTTTCGTGGCCATAACTTGTTATAAGTACTCAAGGGAATCCGCTCTTTTCTGAGAAAGACCATCACCTGATCCCCTACCTCAAAGAGTTGTTCTTTCCGTCTTCTGTCAGCCACCTCCTTGTACTTGGCATTGGCTTTCTTAATCTTTGCTTTGACCTCTTCTAAAGTGCTTTGCCAATGCTCTGCCATGTGTTTAGCTAGTATGCTGCACTCGGCCAGCTTTGGAAGCTTCACTAAATCTAGTGCATGTTGTGGTACTTTGGTATAGACGATGGAGAATGGGGATCTTCTTGTGGTTCGATGGACGGAATTGTTGTAGGCGAACTCCGCCTGTGGCAAACACAAATCCCATTGTTGTGGTTTTTCTCCATAAATACTTCTGATGAGATTTCCTAAAGTCATGTTGGTAGCTTCTATTTGTCCATCTGTCTGTGCGTACGCTGTGCTGCTATAATTCAAGGTGGAATCAAATATGTACCACAATGTCTTCCAAAAGTAGCTAAGGAATTTGGTGTCTCTGTCGGATGTGATGGATCTGGGTACTCCATGCAATCTCACGACCTCCCGGAAAAATAGTTTGGCAATGGCATGAGCATATGAAGTCTTCCTACAAAGAATGAAGTGAGCCATCTTGAAGAACCTATCAACCACTACAAAAACAGAGTCAGCACCTCGTTGGGTACGAGGCAAACCCAGGACAAAGTCCATAGAAAGGTCCTCCCAAATATTCTCAGGTACTGGCAAGGGTGTATATAACCCAGTACTTTGAGAATGTCCCTTGGATGTTTGGCAAGTATAGCACCTCTGAACAATCTTGTACACCTCCTTCCTCAACTGAGGCCAAAAATATCGTTCAGCTACAGCTGCAAGGGTCTTATCCCTTCCCAAGTGGCCTGCCAATCCTCCTCCAAGCAAGTCCCTGATTAACTTCTCCCTAAAAAGGATTGAGGAATACATAGCTGATTGCCCTTCATCGAATAACCCTCATGTACATGGTAATCCCCACAGAGTTCCCTACTACCACACTTGCCCCATATCTCATCAAAATTACTATCTCCGACATACAATTCCTTCATCTGTTCAAACTCGATAACCTCAGCACTAATCATAGTTAACACATCTGCCCTCCTGCTCAGAGCGTCCACAACTCTATTCTGGGTTCCAGACTTATGCATTAGTTTGAAGGGAAACCTTTGCAAAAACTGGATCTATCTAGCATGCATATCCATGCTAATCCTGTTGTGATTACTCAAGTGCTTTAAAGCCCCATAATCCGAATATAAAACAAATTCCTTACCCACTAAATAATGTTCCCACACTCTTAATGCTCTTACCACCGAATAGAACTCCTTGTCATAGGTGAACCAGTTTCTTCTAGCATCACAGAGCTTTTCGCTATAGAAAGCGATTGGTCTCTTTTCCTGGAAGAGTACAGCTCCAATTCCTACTCCACTAGCATCACAATCAACTGTGAACAACTTATCAAAGTCGGGTAATGCCAACACAGGGGCACTACACAACTTCTCTTTCAAAAGGGCAAACCCGGCTTCAGCTTCTTCACTCTAATTAGACTTCCCTTTCTTTAGACACTCTGTCAAAGGAGCAGCAATGGTGCTAAATGCTTGATAAAGCGCCTGTAAAAACTGGTCAATCCCAAGAAGCTTCTCAACTCAGTCACAGTTTTGGGATTAGGCCACTCTCTAATGGCTTTCACTTTCCCTTCATCCATAGTAATGCCATCATCACTTACCACAAATCCCAGAAATAATAGCCCTTTTAGACATAAACATATACATTTTCAAATTAGCATATAATTTATGCTCCTTCAATACAGCCAATACACTCCTCAAGTGGTCAATGTGCTCATTCTCAGACTTGCTACAAATCAATATATCATCAAAGTACACTACCATGAATTTGCTAATAAAGGGTTTAAGTACCTCATTCATAACACGCATGAAGGTGCTAGGTGCGTTGCTGAGACCGAACGACATCACTAGCCATTCATATAATCCTTCCTTTGTCTTGAAGGCAGTCTTCCATTCATCGCCTGGCCTCACTCTAATCTGGTGATATCCGCTCCTCAAGTCTATCTTAGAAAAGATGACTGCCACACTCAACCTGTCAAGCATATCTTCAATACGGGGTATTGGGAACTTATACCCAATGGTGATCCTGTTGATAGCCCTACTATCAACACACATCCTCCAGCTCCCATCCTTCTTGGGAGTGAGCAAGGATGGTATAGCACATGGACTCAGGCTGTCCCTGATGAAGCCTTTGTCTAGCAATTCTTGAACCTTCTCCTTGAGGATTTCCATTTCATTGGGGCTCATCCTGTAATGTGGTAAGTTAGAAAGGCTTGCCCCTAGTACCAAATCGATCTGGTGCTGTATGTCTCTCAAAGGAGGAAGCCCCTCAGGTAAGTCATCTGGAGTCACTTCCTTGAATTCTTCTAACACCCCCTTCACTACCTCAGGAACTTCGTCAACAATCTCCTCCTCTACCTTCAGTACATTCTTCACCACCAAGGCATGCACATCCTTGGTCGCCTTCATATCTTCCTCTACTTCCTTCTCTGAGCTCACAATGGATAGGAAAGACCGTCTTTCAGGCTTAGAGCCTTTAGGACATAGCGCTACTTTGAGAGATAATAGTGTGCATCTCTTACCATCCTTCGCTAACTATAGAGGTTCTCTTTGCCAAAATGTTTGGCATCTACATCAAACTGCCATGGGCATCCGAATAGAAGATGACAAGCATCCATGTCTACTATGTCACAGTAGACTTCATTACTATATTTCCCAATGGAAAAGGGCACCCTACACCTTTCCTGAACATCAATCTTCTCAGCGGCCTTAATTCATCCAATGGTATATGGATTAGGGTGCTTCTCTACTGGTAACTGCAATTTCCTAACCACGTACCTGCTAATGATGTTTTCTCTACTCCCACTATCCACGATTAGATCAAACATTCTTCCACCAATCGTGCACCTGGTACGAAACAACTGATGGCGTTGAGTGTTATCTTCCTATTTTGGCGTTAACATGAGCCTCCTGATCACATATGAGGGCTCATGCTCTTCATAATCCTCCCCAAAGTACTCTTCATCCCCATTAGGATCACAACAAATATATCCTTCTCCTCTTCTCGCTCTAACATATTGACAGCTCTTCGACTTGGGCACTCATTGGATCTATGCCCCGATTGTTTGCAGCGGTAACACTTTCTCAGGATGGGTTTTGCATATGGGTTGGATTGCTTTTGGCCTTCCTTAGATTCCATCGGCCGCTTCTCCATAGCCCTTTCATTCTTCTTTTCACCACTACTATTCGGCTTATCTGCAGCACTCTTCTCTTTATCATCAACCACCCTGCTGGTTCCACTACGTTCAGCCCTATCAAAGCCATATCTACGCCCACCACCATCAAATCTGGTGTTCTTATCGTTCAGCATGAGTTCAGCCCATAATGCCATATTTTTAGCCTCACACATGCTCCTCAATACTATGACCCCAATTTTATCTCTGATTTGCAACTTTAATCCATCAACATACCTTGCCACTTGTTTCCCCTTACTTTCCCTCAAATTATTGCGCTCAGCTAATCGCATAAATTCAACAGTATATTCGTGGACGGTTTGCAACCCTTGGCAACATCGTTGGTACTGTTGGAAAAGTATCTATTCATAATCAGGGGGAAGAAACTCACCTTTCATTAGTTTCTTCATGCGGATCCATATTCGCACGGGTTGTCTTCCTTCTCTCAACCGCCTACTCTGCACTCTCTCCCACCAAGCAGAAGCACACCCTTTAACCTACATGCCGCCGTTTTCACCTTACGTTCTTCTGGCATATCCTCGTAATCAAAGAACCTCTCCACCTCCGCTAGCCAATCAAAAAATTCTTCGATATTAAACGTACCGTTGAAATAGGGAAGATCTACCCTTATGTGGTAATCCCCTCCATCGGAGTGATCATAATCATCATAATCACGGTACTTCCTTCGGTTTCTTCCTCCACCATAGCCACCCCTCATAGGTGGTTGCCTCCTCTCAAACCCCAAAGCCTCTTCCTCTGAATCAACATTAGAGATTTGTACCCTCCGATTTGCATGGATGGGTTTATTGATTGGAATATCATAATCTTCTTGTGACCTAGGTCGTCTTTCGTCGTCAATCCTACCCCTATTATTAGCGACCTCCATAGCATCAAATCGCCCGATCAAAGTCTCGACAAGCTGCTCTACCCACCTTAATCTTCGATCCATAACATTTATCTCCGTCCTTAGAACCGGTTGATCAGTCCCTTGACTCCCGTATCATGAGCACCGTCATGAGTGCGACCGCGTCGACGTCATTGCCAGAAGACATCTTGCAAGAACTCACCTTGCTCTGATACCAATCTAACGCAGTGCAAAAGCATTGGAATAAACAAGAATTCAATAACAACTACTGAACTCCAAGATAAACAATCACTCGCAAGCGATTCAGAGAAAACCTCTCTTAAGATAAATTTTTCAACTTTTAATAAAATTGATCCCCCCTCTCAAAACCCTAAAACAACTATTTATAGTTTATAGGAAATAAAGTAATTTAGGAAACTAAAAAGCTATAGGAAATAAAATAATTTAGGAAACTAAAAAGCTATAGGAAATAAAATAATTTAGGAAACTAACTAACCTTGCTCTCAAATAACTTTTCTTCATCCTTGGTTCGGTTTGGATGCTTTTCGTGCGTCCCACTTGTCTATATATCTCATTGCAACCTGTTTGCATCATTTTGTTAAGCCCATGGGAGAGCCTAGCACCCCACACCGAGCCAAAGATCGAGCTCCCCCTCGGCCATGCAGGCTGCATGCATGGGTCCTGACCATGCACGTCCCGAGTTCCCCTCGGCCCTGTTGGCTCCTCGGTGGGTCCCATTCCCATCTCCGTGCGACTCCAGCGAACTCCAGAGGCTGCCGACCACGACTCCTATAAACTATGTGACTTTAGTAAGTTCCTGACTACTTCCGAGCTCCCCCTCGACCTCGTATAGCCTCGACCGGCTCCACTCGACCTCGGCTCCCCCCATCAGCCTTGTACGGCCTCATACCAGCTCCACTCGGCCTCGGCTCCCCCCTCGGCCTCGTACGGCCTCGGACCAGCTTCCCCTCATCCTCAGACCAGCTCCCCTCAGCCTCGGCTCTAGAGCTTCGACTGCTAGTTTGGGCCAACGAACTCCAACATGCAGTGTCCACGTGCATGGGAGTGGGGCCATTCTCCTCCTCTTCCATGCAGCCATCTCCCAGCAGCACAGCCCCTCCTTCCCTCTCCCTCTCTCTCTACTGCGCCCAGGGAGCCACACCAACTCCACCCTGCAAGCTTGCTCGGCCTCGGACCCGCTCCCCTCGGCCTCGGCCCCGCTCCCCTTGGCCTCGCCACAAATAATGCCATGTAGATGAACAGTGCCATGCAGGTGAACAGTGCCATGCAAGTGCTCTATAATCAATGCTCTACGAGGAACAACTGGCTTCAACTCCAAACTCATCTTCCATCCAGCTGCTGTACTTTAGGGCCCACGTGCCTGACTTTATTGCCCATCACTATCTGTGCAGGATACTAAAAAGGTGATGTAGGGGACACGTCTGACAGGCATCGTAACGATCGGCCACACCCTGCAGCAGCTTGGATAGCTGTCCAAACCAAATAGTACCTGCAACCAGCTACAACCACCTACTCTAATGGGACATAGCCTGCAGCTCTGACAAATCACATGGAGGCCAGCCCCACAGTGCTGATCCCATCATAAATGCTCTGACAGATGATCATGCCCCAGGTCTCAGCCTCCAAACGTCAATAAAATGGGTAAAAGGACCCCCGATGAGGTAACGAATAACTCCCCCCACTCTTAAACGCTCATTCGGGCCACAGAGAGCACGACTCTAAGCCTCTCTCTTCTTCTTTCTTTCGAGCTTTCTCAAGCTCACAGTTGTTGCCTAGAGCACTAACTTGAGCATCGGAGGGTTTCCACTGAAAATCTCATTCCTTGGGACTTGTTTGTAGGCTTTCAGGCACAAAAAGCTCGTCGAAGGATCCCGAGCTCGCTGGAGGAGGCGACCGAGCGCTCGCCGACATTTGAAAATGGTGATTTGGCGTCAATAGATTGGCGCGCTAGGTAGGGGGAAGAGAACAAAGCTTGTGACACTAATTTACAAGCCCTCGCTCCCTCTACGACAACAATGGTGAATAAAAAAGATGGTGATGACAAAGACCCAAGAGGCTTCCGCCAGTAACGCTGGGGGGGACCCTCAACAATTAAGCAATAGAAGGCCGGTTCTATGTTCCATCATCACCACTACCTCAGGCCACTTAGGCAAAACAACATGCCACCGTCGCCCTATAAATTCGAGCATTAATGGAAGCTGTTCAAAAGCTCCAGGAGAAGTATTTCATGGCCACACAATAGCCAACGAAAGCTTTCGCTCCCTCTTTAGTTACTGCTCAGGCCAGTCATCATCCATCCTGCGGGAGATCTTCCCAGCGAAGGCTCACCGCCATCAAGCTTATTAGTATGAGCATATTCAAGCTTATCAGCATGAGCATCTTCAAGCTTAAAAGTAAGAGCTCACTAGCAAGAGTGCCATCGCTCGCCGTCCAAACGGCCTCCTCTCCTAGGGATGGCGATGCGGGGAGGCCCAAGCAAGGGCACTAGCACCTTCACTCTAATCAACTTGCATTCCGAGGGAGCATACCACCAGTAGGCTTATGTATCCAAATCAACATAAGGTGATAAATTTCTCTAAAGGAACTTTACAATGACAGCCTCTTCCACTCAGGCAGTTGTAATCCACAAGAGGCGTGCGACCCCGAGGCTATCTTCAACCGATAGGAGCTGATCGACACTCCTCCTCGGCCTCCTTTTTTTCTTCCTCCAAACCATCTGCATCAAGTGCCACATCATCATCATCACCTGGCACATCTTTCTAGCCAGATTTCCTCTAAGAAGCAAGGTCATGGCCTGGCTGTGAGGGGGGACGATCGAGGATGTGGTCCAAGTCCCAGCCCAGTGCCATGCCATGCAAACTTAAATGAATAAGATTTAATATATGAAGGGAAGGAAGCTTGGTGCCAGTGAGAGGACAAAGAGAGGACATTGGGTGGAGGGGTCATTATGACCTTCCATTTTATGTGCTTGGATGTCAGGGCTCCATTAATGCCAAAAAAGACCAATAATGTTGGTTCTCCTTCACTCTCGAATAGTCTTCTTCGCCTTCATAAAATACCCCGATCTAGCACCAGAAAAAGCTGGGGAAAGCTCTGTCCTGACTCTATGCCGACCTCCAGCATCATCGAACACGACGCAAAGACCAAAAAGCTATAAAAGCTAAGTACACTACACTTTGAGAAAAGCTTCTTTTCATTAATACTTGAATGCATTGCAGAAAGAATGGCTCCAGCATCGGCACCTAAGCCCAAGGCCAGTTCGGCACCAAAGACCAACTTTAGCATCGACACTTAAGCCCGAGGCCAGCTCGGCACCAAAGACCGACTCCTGCATCAGCACCTAAGCCCGAGGCTAGCTCGGCAACAAAGACTGACTCCAGCGTCGGCAACAAAGATCATCGCACAAAGAAAAAAGGCACATGAGCCTGGTCCATGCACCCTCAGGTCATCCTTCGGGATCAAAAGGCATCTGAGCCTAGTCTATGTACCCTCAAGTCATCCTCCGGGGTTAAAAAGCACCTAACGACTCACAACTCTTTGGTCATCCTCCGGGGTTAAAAGGCACCTGAGTCTGGTCCATGCACCCTCAGGTCACCCTTCGGGGTTAAAAAGCACCTTATGACTCACAACTCTCAGATCACCCTCCGGGGTTAAAAGGCACCTGAGTCTGGTCCATGCACCCTCAGATCATCCTTTAAGGTTCAAAGGCACCTGAGCCTGGTCCACGCACCCTCAGATCATCCTTCGGGGTTAAAAGGAACCCGACGACTTCAACAACTCTCGGGTCACCACACGGGTTGGCCGCGAAACCCCCAAGGCAGTTTTACTGCAGCCTCAGCGGCTCCATTCCTCTGCCTTCGTGGCCTCATTACAGCTTCAGTTGCTTTATCACAGCCTCAACAACTTCACTTTAGCCTTAGCGGCTCTAACTCTACCTCAACGGTCAATGGCCAATCGATTTTTGAACAGGCAAAAAGCATGGCTCCAGAGAGCATGCAGATGTCCACACAGGGCAGCACAAAAGGAAAGGGGTTTCCCCACCTAAAAGGAATTACAATTGAAGTTGACATGAAAAGACAAATGCAAAGAAAAAGAGTTCTACACTCCTTTCGCTTAGCTGACGTAGGGCACACAAGCTCAAGGAGTATGGAGGGCATCTGATGGGGCTAGTAGGCCCCATGGGCCACAATGACAGCATTTGGGCTTGGCCTCAGCAAGTTGGCCTTTCCTCCTCGGTCCCGGCAAGTGCTCAGCCGGCCTCTCCGAGTCTGCCACCTTTTATCTCTCCTCTAAGTCGGCCCCCATCTCCTCTCTCCTGGTGGATCCATCCGAGCCTCCAGCTCCTTGGTGCGGGCCTCGCTCCCATCTCCGTGCTCCTTCCGAGCTCCCCTCAACCATGCATGCTTCCTTGGCCCGACCATGCATGTCCCGAGCCCCCCTCAGATTGTTCCTCTCGCCACTCGGCCTCGGACTCCCCTTAGGCCTCGGACTCCCCTCGGCCGCCTCAAGCTGCCCTTGGCTCCTCCCACGGACGTCCCTGACTCACGGAGGGTCCTCGCCACCTTTTCTCTCTCCACCTTAGGAGGCCCAGGATCCATCTCGGCCTCCTCGGTTCATCGGCTCCACATCATCGAGCCCCCTGGTGCCACCTCCGATCCCTTCCCGGCTCACTCATGGCCATCCCAGTTTAGCCGCAGCCATTCCGAGACAGCTCCGCTCCCATCTGTTCGATGGGTCAAGACTTAGCCCGACCGCCCCCATGCAAAGAAACTGGATAGCAAAGACGCCAGACTTGCAGACTACTTTGACGTTGTTAGGGGGTAAAATCGTTATTGCATTAATATTCGTGCAAGAAGGCTAAGACCGACCCCCTTCCTTCGGCTCCCCCGAGCTCCCATAGCTCGGCTCCCCCGAGCTCCCATAGCTCGGCTCCTCCGAGCTCCCATAGCTTGGCTCCTCCAAGCTCCATAGCTCGTCTCCCCCGAGGTCCCATAGCTCGGCTCCTCCGAGCTTCCATAGCTCGTCTCCTTCGAGCTTCCATAGCTCATCTCCCCGAGCTTCCATAGCTCGACTCTCCCGAGCTTCCATAGCTCGGCTCTCTCCGAGCTTCCATAGCTCGTCTCCCCCGAGTTTCCATAGCTCGGCTCCCTCGAGCTCCCATAGCTCGTTCCCCCTGAGCCTCCATGGCTCGGCTTCACTGAACGACCCACGATCCAATACTCACCTCCACGGAACCTGACGCGGGAGAGCCTAAGCCTACTGTAACAGCACCCCAGGCAAGGAATCATGCTGAGAAGTGGTCTAGAACCTATCAAGGCTACCTGAGACCTACACTCCTACCAGATCTCAAACAAGGAGCTCTCCTAGCCGTCGATCCCCTAACAGACAAGATATGGATCCCAACAGCCCCACAACGGCCTGATTCAATCCACCCCCGTATCCTAACAACCTCTGAACCTTCCAGAAGGCACTCAAGATCCAGATGACAGCCTATAAATATCACACTCACAGATTTCCTTAGGTACGCATGCGCTCACACCCTCACTCCCACTCTCCTGCTGCTCGTCGGTGCTCTTGCCCTCCCCCCCTAGGGCTTCCGATTGGCCTCCCCCGGAGAGACTCCCCAGAGGGATCCACCTCCCTGTTTTCTGATTGATCGCCAATTTCTTCCCCACTGACTTGAGCGTCGGAGGGTCTTCCGCGGAGGGCCACCCCCAACGCCTCTCACGTGAGGACTTGTGTGCAGGTCTGCTCCTGGAGATCGACCGCGCCCGAGTCAGAGGACGGATCCTGGCGGTAACAGATTGGCGCTAAAGGAAGGGCCTCAAGTCCCATTAAAAATTAAAGAAAGGAGATAAGGATCCTAATCTGGAGCAGAACCTCTCCAATGGCCAATCGGAGAAGAGTAACCTCTGAAGCCCAAGATCAGGTCGCTTCCCAGAGGCCTGATCCGACGAGCGGTGTGGCGCCGCAACCACCACCAGTTGAAACCCCATCACCGCTTGCCATCCCGGTGACCCAGGACCAGTTTGCCTCACTGGTCCAGCAGGTCCAGACTCTGACCCACCTAATCCAGGAGCGCCTTATGGCTCCTCCCGCTCCACATTTTCATAAGGAAGCCGCGACTCCTTCTTCGCCGGCAACTTCCTCCTCCGGTCCGCACCAATCTGCGGACCTCCCACATCGACCTAGAGGGGACAAGCCGGTCCCACGAGGCGATCACGACAGAGATCCTCCCAGATCCCGGCGAGCCCAGTCCCTCTCTCCGGTGACCTCCCACCATGATTCGACGTCATCCCTGCGATCCTCTCGCCCAGCTCCTCCTCTGACCGGTGAAGAGGAGATCTGTCTTCAGATCCAGGAGATGCGTCAAGAACTGGACGCCGCCAAGCAGGCCCATCCGCCCTAGCCCAAAGCGGAGCAGGGCATCCCTTTCTCTAAGGGAATTATGAAGGAAGTGATTCCCTCCCATGTCAAGCTACCAGCCATCGAACCTTACCACGGCTCTTCTGACCCGGACGACCACCTTAGCAGTTTTCGGTCAATAATGATGTTCCACGGAGCATCCGACGCGGTCCTCTGCTGCTTTCCCCTCCACCCTCAAAGGATCTGCCCGGACCTGGTTCAATGCTTTAAAGCCAGGCTCCATCGATTCATTTGATGAGCTGAGCCACCTTTTTATTGGCCAGTTCGTCAGCAGCCGCCGCCACCGATGGAGATCCGACTCCCTCTCTGAAGTTAAGCAGAGAGAGGGGGAGTCCTTGAGAAATTATCTTGGCCATTTTAATAAGGCCATGTTAGAGGTGGACCACCTTAATCATGAGGTGGCAATGTCTGCCCTGGCGGGGGAAGTTTCGAAGGAAAGCGACTTCTACCTGACTATGGAAGTCAGCTACCCCCCTAACCTCTCTGTTATGATGGCCCTGGCGAACAAATATGCTAGGGTCGAAGAGTCACAGAGAGTTGCCCGCGCTGAGCAGGCAAAGAAGAAGGAGCCCAAAGGCCCCGACAGACACCGTCCCGCTCGTCGACCAAGTCCGCCTCGCCGCTAAAGAGTTCCCCCGCTGCCGTCAAGGAATCGCTCCCGGAGCCCCCCCGGCGATTCGATCACTGCACTCCACTGACCGTGCCCCAGGCGCAAATCCTCATGAGATAGAGCGCCAGCTCCCCCGGCCAGTGCCTCTCCGAGGGAACCCGACCCGAAGAGATCCTACCAAGTACTGTCGTTACCATCGGGAGCACAGCCACGACACTGAAGAATGCTGGCAGCTGAAAAATGAAATCGAGAGGCTGATCCGGCGGGGGCGACTGAATCAGTTCAGAAGGGCGCCTGAGCCACAACAAGGAGGTGACCGCCAGCCCGAACTTCAACAACCTCCTCCTCCACCGAATCCGCCCATGATCGACCGCATTAACATGATCGAAGAGGCCGGCGGATCGAGCCCCAGGGGTGACGGTGAAGGATCGGCGCCGAAGAAGGCACGGACGGGCGAGCTCTTCTTCTCCGACGATGATCTCCAAGGGATACAGCTTCCTCATGATGACGCACTAGTTGTATCCCTCAATTTAAATAACTATGATGTAAGCCGAATCCTTGTTGATAGTGGAAGTTCGGTAAATGTTTTGTACCTCGGTGTGTTTGCCAGGATGAAATTACTCATGGAAAACCTGCGAACCGTGGATTCCACCTTGATGGGATTCACTGGCGACGTCATCATCCTGGAAGGGGTCGTCACCCTGACAGTCCGCACGGAAACCTGGCCCCTTGTAGCCATTACCCAGATAGACATCCTAGTAACCGACCTCAGGTCTCCATACAATGCAATATTCGGTAGGCCCAGCCTGATGTCCCTCAAGGCAGTCGTCTCCATCCCGCATCTGTCCATGAAATTTCCCACCGAGCAAGGAGTTGGAGTAGTTCGAGGAAGCCAGGCCATGGCTCGGCAGTGCTTCGTTACAAGCCTTCAGTCTAGAATGCCAGAAGTTGATGGGCTAGACGCCCGGGAGGACTTCGCCGAACAACGAGGACAACCGGTAGAGGAATTGGAGGAGGTGCCATTAGATAAGGCTCGTCCCGACCGAACTATAAAAATTGGGTCGCTGCTCAAAGGAGAGTCTCGGCACAGATTGATCAGGTTCCTCCAAAGCAACGCCGACATCTTCGCTTGGTTCGCCTCCGACATGCTAGGGATCAGCCCCGAGGTTCTCGTCCATCGTCTCAACGTGGACGAGATGCACAGGCCCGTCAAGCAGAAGAAGAAGAGCATCGCCCCGGAACGACAAAAGGCCATTGAAGAAGAGGTAGACAAACTCATCAAGGCTAATTTTGTCCGAGAGGTAAATTATCCGAGCTGGCTATCAAATGTTGTTATGGTGAAGAAGTCGAATGGCAAGTAGAGGATCTGCATCGACTTCACCGACCTCAACAAGGCCTGCCCGAAGGACAGCTTCCCCTTCCCCAGATTGACCAGCTCGTGGATGCCACCTCAGGCCACCAGATGCTGTCATTCATGGACGCCTATTGTCATGCCCCAGGCCCAAATATCGGGCTAGGGTGACAACCCGCTGCGTGCCGGGCACGCAAGGCATCATAAAATTTTTAACATATAATACCATTATATAAAAACCAAGTCAAATACAATAATAAAAGTTTTGGGCTAACACCCTTACACACCACAATAATAAAGTCTGGGCATCAAGCCCTACACATATGTAATATTGGGGTTACAACAAAATAATGGTATTGTTTTATTTAATAGAAGACCCATCACCCCACCAATCCATCTTCAACCTCGTGGCTCTGACAAAAATATTATAAGATTTTTGTGAGCTTACACTCAGTAAGTAAGCCACGTTATACAGTCAAATCATAGCATAGTAATCAATAAGCACATAAATGATTTTCATGCTTAAACATTCCACAAATACTCAAACATGTAATGTAAGTAAACCCACTGTTTATACTCTCAATGGTAACTGTAAATGTGACCCACGGCCCTGCAATATCTCAATAGTGTACCAACAAGCATCCCCCTACTGAAAGGGTCCAGATACCAGGGTCACGCCATGTCAAAATCCACCAGAACACATACTTTATATGTGTGATGCCACAACGAACCAAGCAGAACACGTCCTCTAGATGTGTGATGCCACCTCATAGAACTCAGAACACATCCTCTAGATGCGTGATGCCATAGCGAACCCAAGCAGAACACATCCTCTAGACGTGTGAATGGCATAAACAAGCAGAACACATCCTCTAGACGTGTAGGTGACATAAACAAGCAGAACACATCCTCTAGACGTGTAGGTGGCATAAACAAGCAGAACACGTCCTCTAGACGTGTGTGTAGTATGACATGATAAAGGAGAACCGCGGCGACACATAACAGTACCTTACATCGCATGCACTCATCATATCAATAACAACTATATACTGCATAAACAGTGGATTATACTTACTAAACAATTGCATGTACTATATCACATCAATGTCATAATAACTGCATCTCTCATGCATAGCATCCACACGTGAAATCATAGCACATAAACAGCCATGTATTCATAATATTCATCTACTTACAATTTAGCCAATATCAATTCTTCATGTCACAATTCACAATTTAAATATTCATATAATAAATAATTTATTAAATACTGATAACTGACTTACTTACCTCAATACGCTATCCAACAAGTATATATGCAGCTAGTCAGATGTCTGAGCACCTACAGGATCATTTTACACAATTAATTTATTAGCAAAGAATATTAAAATGTCCCTTAGAATTTCTACCCAAACTAGTTCATGGGCCCGACTTTGGGCTCGAATATCTCCCACTACACACACCCAATTGGGGAAGTAAAAATATTCCAAGAAACTAGAATTCACCCAGATTCTAGCCATATAATTATTTTTCTAATCCCAGCCCGTTATGGGGCCCAAAATCCAGCCCAAAATCAGCTCACTGCACGGCCCAAAAGGCCCTGAACCGGCCGGCCCAGCCGGCCCGGTTCAAACCATAGCCCACCCGATCCCCTGTTTCACCGAACAGGGGACGGGAACCTAGCCGGTGGCCGGGGCCGCCGCCGACCAAATTGAGGGCGGCCCGGCCGCCGGTGGCCGGGCCAGAGCCGGCCGCCGCCGCGGCCGGCCACCAATCCCCCAATCACTCTCTCAATTTGTCACTTCTTCTCTTTCCCATCCGTGCGGCACATCACTGTGCCGGCGGCACGGCCGGCCACCTTGGCCGGCCGGACCTCCACCGGACGCACGCCCGGCGCCGGTGGAGGCGACAGGCCAAAGCTCGGGCCCGACGAGGCGGCGAGCATGCCGCCGGGCCTGAACCAAGGTTCGTCCGGCCGCTTCCCTTCTCTCTCTCACTCTCGTGCTCTCTCTCTGTCTCCCTGTCTGTCTCTCTCTATCTCTCTCACGCGCTCTCTCTCTCTCTCTGTGGATCCGGGATTACCTGATGGAAACTGATGCCAGGATGATGGAGGGAGTCCCCCCCCTCCATCGCATATTTAATCCCCCTCGCGCAATGCTTCGGTTTTAGGATCCGGGCAAACGAAGCGCTTCGCTGAGAGCGAAGCGTTGCACTGCACAGGACCAAGGCTGAACCTGGTTCACATGAACCGGGAATCGGGTACTACATCCTCCCCTCCTTATAAAAATTTCGGCCTCAAAATTGATACATGACCTCATAACTACGGATCAATCAAACTAATCAAAAGTTAACAATCTTATATAGATAAATTACCTTCAAATAATTATGGATACTTCTTTTTAATCTCTTCCTCCAGCTCCCAAGTAGCCTCCCTCTCAGAGTGATTATTCCACTGAACTTTGACATAAGGGATGGTACGCCGCCTCAGAATCTGATCCTTACGGTCCACGATACGCACAGGATGCTCCTCATATGATAAATCCTTCCTCAACTGGATAGGCTCATAAGCTATGACATGACTGGGGTTTGAAACATATTTCCTCAGCATGGATACATGGAATACATTGTGAACACCAGATAAGATCGGAGGCAGTGCTAGGCTGTATGCAACCTCCCCAACTCTGCTCAAGATCTCAAAGGGTCCAATATAGTGTGGACTAAGCTTTCCTCTAACCCCGAATCTCGTCACATCCTTGGTTGGTGATACCCTTAAGAAAACATGATCCCCAACCTGGAATTCTAACTCTCTCCTTATGACGTCAGCATAACTCTTCTGCCTGCTCTGAGCTGTACGAAGATGCTCCCTGATCAAATGCACCTTGTCAACTATCTGCTGGATCAGCTCAGGGCCTAGCAATTTCCTTTCCCCTATATCATCCCAACATAAAGGAGATCTGCACCTCCTACCGTACAAAGCCTCAAATGGGGCCATCTGGATACTGGCTTGATAACTATTGTTATAAGCAAACTCCACCAAAGATAAGTGGTTATCCCAAGCCCCACCCAAGTCCATTACACAGGCGCGCAACATATCTTCTAGAATCTGAATGGTCCTCTCTAACCGCCCATCAGACTGGGGATGATATGACGTACTGAAGTTCAATTTGGTCCCCAAGGCTTTATGAAGACTCTTCCAAAACTGCGATACAAATCTGGTATCCCGGTCGGATACAATAGAAACAGGAACACCATGGAGTCTCACAATCTGCTCCAAATACAAGCTAGCCAATCTGTCACTCGAGATTCCAACTCTGAAAGGTAGGAAATGAGCTGACTTTGTCAATCTGTCCACAATAACCCAAACAGCATCATTACTCCTGGGAGTTTTGGACAGACCAATCATAAAATCCATAGTAATCTTTTCCCATTTCCACTGAGGAATCATCAAAGATTGAAGAGGTCCCACAGGTTTTTGATGCTCGGCCTTCACCCTCTGGCATACTAAGCACTTGGCCACAAACTGAGCAATGTCCCTCTTCATCCCTTTCCACCAAAAATTCTTCTTTAAGTCTCTATACATCTTAGTACCACCAGGATGCACAGTATAGGGAGAGTAGTGAGCCTTCCTCAAAATCTCAGCTTTCAACTCCTCATTGCTAGGTACACAAAGTCTGCCTTCAAATATCAGGGATCCATCATCCATTACATAAAATCCACTCTGATCTCCTGACTGAACTGCAACTTTAATTCTTTGAAGATCTGAATCTTCCATCTGGGAGGACTTAATTCTATCAACAAGAGTCGGCTGAAGAATAAGTGCAGCAACAAGTCCATCAGACTGCTGTACTCTCAGTCCAATCTCCCACCTCTCGAGGTCCATCAGAATGTGAGGCTGGGAGGTAAGCATAGCAGCTAACTCAGAAGAGGTCTTCCTATTCAAAGCATCAGCCACAACATTAGCCTTCCCTGGATGATAATGTAGATTCAGGTCATAGTCCTTCAGAAGTTCCAACCACCTCCTCTGCCTCAAATTGAGCTCCTTCTGTGTAAAGATATTTTAGACTCTTATGGTCTGTATACACATCACACGACACTCCATAGAGATAATGCTGCCAAATCTTTAAAGCAAAAATCACCGCAGCTAATTTCAGATCATGAGTAGGATAGTTCTGCTCATAAGGCTTCAGCTGTCTGGAAGCATAGGCTATCACCTTTCCATTCTGCATTAGGACACAACCCAATCCTTTCCGAGAGGCATCAGTATAAAGTGTGAAACCCTCAGATCCTGTCGGAAGAACAAGGATAGGAGCTGACACCAAACGCTGCTTTAGCTCCTGAAAACTTTCCTCACACTCCTCTGACCAGTCAAACTTCACTCGTTTCTGGGTTAAACGAGTTAGGGGTAGAGCGATGCGAGAGAAGTCTTCCACAAATTTTTGATAATACCCGGCTAGCCCCAAGAAGCTTCTGACTTCAGCCACATTGGAAGGTCGGCTCCAGCTAGTAATAGCTTCAATCTTCTTCGGGTCCACAGAAATACCATCCGCAGAAATTACGTGACCCAAGAAAGCTACTTGGTCTAACCAAAACTCACATTTCTGTAGCTTGGCATAAAGCTTCTTCTCCCGAAGAGTCTGAAGCACAATCCTCAAGTGATCCTCATGCTCCCTGAGACTCTTAGAATAGATCAAAATATCATCAATAAATACAACCACAAACTGATCCAAGTATGGCCTAAATATTCTGTTCATCAAATCCATGAACGCTGTCGGGGCATTGGTCAAACCAAACGGCATCACCAAAAACTCATAATGGTCATATCTAGATCTGAAAGCTATCTTAGGCACATCCCCATCCTTGACTTTAAGCTGATGATAACCTGACCTGAGATCAATCTTAGAGAATACCCGAGCTCCTTGAAGTTGGTCAAACAAGTCATCAATCCTCGGTAAAGGGTACTTATTTCGCACTGTCACCTTGTTGATTTCCCGGTAATCAATGCATAGCCGAAGGCTGCCATCCTTCTTCTTGACAAATAGAACTGGAGCACCCCAAGGAGAAGCACTAGGCCTGATAAATCCCCAATCTAGGAGTTCCTGCAATTGGTCCTTCAACTCCTTTAGCTCAGCTGGGGCCATACGATAAGGGGCCTTGGATATAGGTCCAGTTCCAGGAATCAAATCATTGGAGAACTTAACCTCCCGGTCAGGGGGTAACTCCGATAGTTCATCCGGAAAGACATCAGGGAATTCTCTAACTATAGGAATATCCTCCAACTTGGCCTCTTTCTTTTGAAGATCATTAATAATAGCAAGGAATCCTTGGCCACCACTCCTCATATACTTTTCAGCCTGTAGTGCCGAAATAAGCACTGAGGCTAGAAGTTTCTGTCCTCCAGTAAAACTAAATTCGGGTTGACAAGGAATTTTGAAGTTGACGATCTTCCTGAAACAGTCTACTGAAGCATGATAGGAAGCTAACCAATCCATGCCAAGGATAACATCAACGAATTTCAGTGGAAGGACAATAAGATTGGCATTCAGCTTCCTATCCTCAATGATAATTAAGCAGGATTTGCATACAGTATCAACTTTCATAGTGTCACCATTTGGAAAGGCAATGTGTAATTCATGGTCTAGAGATTCAGGTGTCAATGATGCATTCTTGCCAAGGTAGGTGTCAGATATAAACGAATGCGTGGCACCCGGGTCAATTAGAGTCTGAGCATAATCATTGCCTATTGTTGGCCCAGATGACAACCCAAGAGGGGGGGGGGGGGGGGATGAATTGGGTTCTTAAAAAATTAGCCTTTTTTTAAAATAGTTTGCTTGAGATTAATGAAGGCAAATGCAAAGTAACTATAGAGTGCAGTGAATAAAATAGAGATAGAGAAAGAGTCAATAGAACACGGCAAACACAAAAGATTTTATAGTGGTTCGGTGTATCCAACACCTACGTCCACTCCCAAGATTCACTTGGGTCCACACTATAATCACCCTAGATTACAGCAGAGTTGTTTTACAAGCTCACAACTCAAACTTGTTGTTTTCCCGGGTGCACAACGAACCCAGCTGGTTTTCAAGGGCTCACCAGCACAAAAACCCTAACACAAGCTTAACCAAGCTTGAACCGAGGTAAGACTACCTCCACTAGTTCAATCCCCCAGATTGAACTAGACACAAACAAAATGAAATATTGTTTTTGAAATACAAAGCTCCTCAATGAGCAGATAATCAAATAATATAACAAGTTTAGAAAAGCCTGATTTGTAGATGGTTGGCTTTTGAGCTTTTCTTCTTTTCTTCTTTTCTTCTTCTTCTTGCTAGGTTGAATCAAGCCTCAGCTCCGATTCTTCACAGTTGAAGCAGTTGAGAAGGTTGAAAAGCAAGAATCTGAACTTCTTTCTCCAAGTTGGGAAATCCACAAAAACTTGATTTGAATGCCTTGGATTCCTCTTGAGCTTTTTGGAGTGGAGTGGATTTGAGCTAGAAGGTTTTCCTCTTGAGATTCAGGCTCTCTCTTTTTCGGATTTTTGAAATGGGATTTGTCTATTTCCGATTTTCCTTTCTATTTTTCCATTTTTTTTTCGTTTTTTTTTTCTTCTTTTTTGAATAATAGTCTTCCCTTTTTATAGATTTCTTTCAAGCCATTTTTGGAAGAAAACTATCCGTTGGAGTGTACCTTGTAGCAAAATATATCCGTTAGAAATAAGGTAAAATAGAAATATTACCGTTAGAGCTGATCTGGCAATTTGATTTTTCGTTCCAGGTGGGTTGGAGTCGACTCTAACTTTTCTGGAGTCGGCTCTAACTCGAGGCATCTCAAAACGATTATTTCTGGAGTCGTCTCTGACTTTTCTGGGGTCGACAAGAAACTTTTCTGGAGTCGACTCTAACTTACCCGGAGTCGACTCTAGGTCGGGGCCAGAAAAATCAACGTTCTGCTTCTTCTGTGAGAGTCGACTCTAACAGTCTCGGAGTCGACTCTAACTTCCGTGCCAGATTCTGGAGTCGGCTCTGTGATTCTCGGAGTCGACTCTAATGTCTGCAATCTTACCTAGACATTAGATTCGATCCAGAACACGATGTAACTCCTGATTTTGATCATTCAATAGACTTATAATCTGAAACACTTAATCAAAATCATTAGAGCCTCCAATAGTTATACTCAAATAGTTTTGTTAATCATCAAAATCATCAATTGGGTCAACAATCTCCCCTTTTTGATGATAACAAAAACTTTGAGTATATGCATTCAAAAATTCATTCGAACTAAAGATTATAGTCATTTTGAAACTTAAAACATTTTTAATGAAGGATTTGATGCCAATATTCAAAGTAACTTTTAAAATTGTGCATGAGTTCAATATAATCCATCAATTATGAATATTTAATTAAATGTGCAGAAAATTGCAATTGAGCTTTTTGTTAAGCTCCCCCTGCATTGAATAGCTCCCCCTATATATAAGCATCGAATTTTAACTGATTAAATTTCAAGTTATCTTGCATAAACAATTATTTCTCCCCCTTTCTTTCTTTCTTTATGCATATACAACAACTTTCATTAAAATTTTCAAGTCTTTCTTTCTTTGCATATTCATATTCAACATGTTGCATATTCAACCATCTCTCCCCCTTTTTTGTTATCAGCAATAAGGAGAGTATTAGATAAAGAAAGTTAATAAAACATAGAATTCAAGCAGTCAATATTTGAAAATGTGAAATTGCATTTCATAAGTAAGAACATTACATTAGTTGATTCATGTACATTCCAAAATGAAATACATTAGATATTCAAAAATTCCTAAATACAAACTATCAAAATCAAAATCAAGGTCAGATGTGTTTGAATACAATTTTCTTCAAATGACCTATGATTTCCATTACATCATCTTTTGTGATTTCTTAAAATTTTCAAGGCAAGCTTCAATTTGTGAGACTGCAAGGTCAATGTCCTTCTTCAGTTGACCAGTTGCATGAACATAAGATCCCGACCCATCAGCAATGCCTTCCATCCTTTCAAAGATTTTGTGAAGTTCAGCACCAAAGGATTCAACAGAATTGCTTAGGTAAAGGAGATCATGTCCAGTCTCGAATTAAGTTCTTCTTTCAACTGATTAAAGTCTTCTTTTAATTGAGTAATTTCATGAGATCTCTGACTATCATACTCAGCAAGCAAAGCTCTCAACTGACCAATCTGTTCATCAGAGAATCTCCCAGAAGCTATAGACTGATGTGGAGGAGAGGGAATGTACTAGGTCCGCCTCTGAAGGTCCAGCTGAAGATGGTCCCGCAATAGATGGATCAGGGACTGATGGTCCCTCAGTGGATGGTCCAGGGATGTCTTCTACTCTGGTTTCTTCTGCTCTATCTCTTTCTGCTCTTTCCTCTCTTCCTCCTTTCATCCAAACACCATTCAACTTCTTGAAGCCCATCCGATGAATAGTAGAATACTATAATAGTCAGTGTGTCTCAATTTTCTTAGGGGTTCATTCTCCATAATAGCACACCTTGGCTTCTAAAGATTAATGTCAAAATCATACCATATGGCAGTGTAGATCTTTTCTTTGTAGCAGCCTCTGCCATATATCCAATCATCATGCCAGCTAAGTTGACTGGCCTTCCAGTAATTATGCAATCCATCAAAAGAATGTCTCGCTCCGAGACATACTCAAATCTACCAATTTTGGAAACAAATTCTTCCACAATGTTATGTAGTAACCTGAGTTCCAGATTTAATTGATTTGCAAGATTTCCTCAAACTCGGTTACATCTCTCCCTAACATTCTTGTCAATGCTCCACTTCTATCATCATGTTGATATTCCATTAAACCGATTGTGGGCATTTCCAATAAATTTCCAAGGATTCAGCAGGTTATTGTCAACTCTTGTTCCTCTTACTATACTGATTAATCCACCTTCTCCTCTACTTAAACCATTGTAAAACTCTCTCACTAAGGCTGGATATGTGGGGATATCTAATGAACAGATCTTTTCCCACCCCATTTCTTTCAAACTTCTTCCTATAGTGAAGCCTTCCGACTCAAAGAAATCAAAATTCACCTTTCTTCCAGTTGTAATAGTCTTACCGGCTAAATGATCAACTTTGGGTGAAGAGGGTGAAGGAGGGGAATCTTCTTGAGTGGCCGAAGAGGAGGATGGCGAGGGTTGCCTCCGAATAGTGCGTCGCCTCGTTGGGAACGGACGCTCCACCGACGAAACCGCGCCTCTTAGGTGCCATTGAGAAGATTGGAAAGTTAATCAAAGGTTTTGAGAAGATTGGGGAAGTTGGAAAGGCTTTGGAACTTTTTGGAGGTTTTGGGAGACGGATGGAATGATTTGGGGTCGACTCCGCCTTTTTATTTTTGACCTAGCTCGACTTAGAGTCGACTCCCGAAAACTGGGTGTCGGCTCCGAACCAGAAAGTCTGTCAGCGCTCGAATTAGAGTCGGCTCTACAAAAGCCAGAGTCGGCTCTAATTGCTTAGACAGAACATCAAAAACTAAGGTGTCGACTCCACAAACTGTCAGAGTCGACTCTAACAGTTTCAGAGATAAAAAATCAAGTTTCAAGGATCTGAAACTATTCAAATTAATCATCAAATTCTAGATAAATGTTCCTTAGCAATTGGGGAAACAATGAATCAAGATCTAGATAGATTTCCTTATTGAATATCGAGATTTTTCAAGAAATTGATGAAATCTAGATAGATGTCCTTAAGAGTTTCAGAAAACTATTCCAAAGGATCACAAACTCCTAATTCTCCTCTAAGATAACAAAATCTCTCTTCACTTAAGGGTTTTGTTAATATATCTGCCAGTTGTTCTTCAGTATTCACATAATCAAGACAAATTTCATTATTGGCAACATGTTCTCTTATAAAGTGATATCTAATTTCAATATGCTTTGTTCTTGAGTGTTGAATTGGATTTTTAGTTAGATTGATTGCACTTGTATTATCACATCTTATAGGTGTCTTATCAAGTGTGATACCATAGTCTTCAAGTTGTCTCTTAATCCATAGGATTTGAGCACAGCAACTTCCAGCTGCAACATATTCTGCTTCAGCAGTAGATAATGCAACCGAATTTTGCTTTTTGCTAAACCATGAGATTAAGTTACTTCCTAAAAATTGGCATGCACCACTTGTGCTTTTTCTATCTAACTTACATCCAGCATAATCAGAATCAGAATAAGCAATCAGATTTAATGTTGAGTCTCTAGAATACCATAAACCTACATTTTTTGTTCCACTTAAGGTATCTAGTATTCTTTTAACAGCAATTAAATGTGATTCTTTAGGTTCAGACTGAAATCTAGCACATAAGCAAACAGCAAACATTATGTCTGGTCTACTTGCAGTTAAGTAAAGTAGGGATCCGATTATACCTCGATAATATTTTTGATCAACCTTCTTACCTTCTTCATCTTTGTCCAGCTTGCATGAAGGACTCATTGGTGTTCCGAGGGGTTTGATTGATTCCATACCAAACTTCTTTAGAATTTCTCTTGTGTACTTTGTTTGGTTGATAAAGATTCCCTCTTTGCTTTGTTTGATTTGGAGTCCAAGGAAGAAATTGAGTTCTCCCATCATGCTCATTTCAAATTCTCCCTGCATTAACTTAGCAAACTCTTGACATAGAAGATTGTTAGTAGCACCAAATACAATGTCATCAACATAAATTTGAACTACAAGTAAATCTTTATCTTTTCTTTTCAAAAACAATGTTTTATCAACATTTCCTCTTGTAAAATCATTTTCAATCAAAAATTTACTTAGTCTATCATACCAAGCTCTAGGTGCTTGTTTCAAACCATATAAAGCTTTGTGCAATTTAAAAACGTGATTTGAAAATTCATGATCTTCAAATCCTGGTGGTTGTTCACAAATACTTCTTCATTTATTAATCCATTTAAAAATGCACTTTTGACATCCATTTGAAATAAATTAAAGTTCATGTGACATGCAAATGCTAGTAATAGCCTAATGGCTTCTAATCTAGCTACAGGTGCAAAGGTTTCATCAAAATCAATACCTTCTTCTTGATTATATCCTTTTGCAACTAATCTAGCTTTGTTTCTAATTACTATGCCATTTTCATCTAGTTTATTTCTAAAAACCCATTTTGATCCTATAACAGAATGATCTTTAGGTCTTTCCACTAATGTCCATACATTATTTCTAGTGAATTGGTTTAATTCTTCTTGCATAGCTAACATCCAATTATTATCTTTTTCAGCTTCTTCAATGGTTTTAGGTTCAATTTGAGAAACAAATGCAAGGTGATTACTAATATTTCTCATAGATGATCTAGTTCTTTCCTTGAGATGGATCACCTATAATCAATTCCTTGGGATGACTATAAGCGTATCTCCAATCTCTTGGTAGATCTATATCATTATGATTAGTATTAATAACATCAGCATTAGGCGAATCATTATCTTTAGCTTCTTGTTCATGATCTGAAGATACATCAATATTAAGTTTTTCAAGATTGTTTTCGAGAATGTTTGTATCTTCCTCATCATCAATCCTTTGGAACTTGATGCTAAAGATTCATCAAAAATTACATGAATAGATTCTTCAACAATTAAACTTCCTTTATTGAACACTCTATATGCTTTACTAGTTGTTGAATAACCTAAGAATATTCCTTCATCAGATTTTGCATCAAATTTACCTAAGTTATTTTTACCATTATTATGAATAAAACATTTACAACCAAATGCATGAAAATATTTAATGTTGGGTTTTCTATCATGCCATAATTCGTAAGGTGTTTTCTTTAAAATAGGTCTTATTAATGCTCTATTTAGGATGTAACATGCTGTGTTAATAGCTTCCGCCCAAAAGTATTTCGGGAGTTTACTTTCACATAGCATGGTACGGGCCATGTCTTCTAGAGTTCTATTTTTCCTTTCAACTACTCCATTTTGTTGAGGGGTTCTTGGTGCAGAAAAATTATGATTAATACCATTTTCATTGCAAAAACTTTCAAATAAGTGATTTTCAAATTCAGTTCCATGATCACTTCTTAGAGACACTATGGTAGTGTTTTTCTCATTTGTTACTTTCTTGAAGAATTTCATGAATATCGAGAAAGTCTCATCTTTGTGAGCTAAAAACATTACCCAAGTGAATCTAGAGTAATCATCTACTATCACAAGACCATATTTCTTTCCTCCTAGACTTGTGGTTCTAGTTGGTCCAAAAAGGTCCATGTGAAGTAGCTCTAATGGCCTAGAAGTTGAAACAATATTTTTAGATTTAAAAGAACTTCTCGTTTGTTTTCCAAACTGACATGCATCACATATTTTGTTATTTTCAAAATCTATTTTAGGTAGTCCTTTTACTAAATCCATTCTAATTAGTTTTGAAATCAGGTGTGTGCTTGCGTGACCTAATCTTCGATGCCACAACCAACCAATCTCATTCATATTAGCATTATTAGCAACTAAGCAATGATTATTAGTAGACAAATTGTCTAAGTCAATCAAGTATACATTGCCATTTCTATTTCCAATAAAAACAATGCTATTATCAATGGGATTAGCTACTGTGCATATAGAAGATTCAAATGATACTTTAAAACCTTTGTCACATAATTGACTTATACTAATTAAGTTATGTTTAAACCATCAACATAAAGTACATTTTCAATATATGTGGAGGGAGTTATTTGAATGTTACCAAACCCCAAGATTTGGCCTTTGCCATTGTCGCCAAATGTAACTACTCCTCCTCTCTTTTCTTCAAGGGTGATGAATTCTTCTTTGTCACCCGTCATATGTCTTGAGCAGCCACTATCAAGATACCACTTTCGCTTTGATCTTTTGGCCACAAGACACTCCTGCAAAAATCAGACTTTATGTTTAGGTACCCAAGCTTTCTTGGGTCCTTCATGGTTAGTAGCAATAAAATTGTTCCTTTTGGAACCCATATTTTCTTTCCTTTAATATTTAAGTTTTTATTAGGTTTTAGAATTTTACATTCATAAGATTTATGTCCTTTTTGATTACATTTAAAGCATGTAAAATTACTTTGGCCAGCACGCACAAAAATATTTTTCAGTGATTTTTGTTTTCTTAAAGTGTTATACCCTAATCCGGCTTTGTCAAAAACTGCTTTTTGACTATTTAATAACATGTCTAATTTAGTTGAGCTTAAGGTAAACTTATCAACTATGTTCTTATATTTTTCAACCTCTTTCCTTAGTTTATCATTTTCATTGAAATTAATTCTTTTTCTTTTAAAATTTCATTTTCAGATTTAAGTTTCTTAACTTCATTATTAAGATTTTCCTTTTCTTTAATGAAAGTTAATTTTCATTTTTCAAAAGCTTGTATTTCTTTTTCAAAACCTTGAAATCGCCGACAAGTTCATTAAAAGCATCAAATAATTCATCAAAGCAAACTCATCGCAAGGGTTATCGGAACTTACCTCATCGTTGTCGTCCGCCATAAAACATACATNGCTAACAAGTTCATTAAAAGCATCAAATAGTTCATCAAAAGTAAATTCATCGCAAGGGTTATCGAAACTTACCTCATCATTGTCGTCCGCCATAAAACATACGTTTGCGACTTCCTTTTGTTCTTCTTCTTCGGAAGAAGATTCCTCGCTGTCACTCCAAGTCGCCACATAAGCCTTCTTTTTTTTTTTTTGTAGGCTTTCTTCAGTTTAGGACATTCATTCCTAAAGTGTCCCGGTTTGTTACACTCATAGCAAGTCAAGGGGTCTTTCTCTTTTTCTTTGTCCTTGTCCTTGTTCTTATCCTTTTCTCCTTTCCACTTTCCAAATTTCTTCTTGTGGAAGGGTTTCTTTCTCCTCATGAATCTTTTAAATTTCTTTGCTAAGAGAGCAGTCTCTTCATCATCATCATCATCATCATGCTGCTCTCTTCTTCTTTTGCAGCTTTGAGGGCAATCATTTTCTTCTTCTTTGTGTCCTCCTCTACATGCTGCTTCATAGTCAGCTCATGGGTCATAAGTGATCCTAGAAGCTCCTCTAAGGGTAAAGTGTTGAGGTCCTTTGCTTCTTAGATTGCTGTCATTTTTTCTTCCCATGATCTTGGTAATGACCTAAGAATTTTCGAACAAGTTCTGAGTTAGTATATGTCTTACCAAGACTTTTTAAACCATTTACAATATCTGTAAATCTAGTGTACATGCATGCAATGGTTTCAGATTGTTCCATGCTAAACAGCTCATATTTATGAACAAGAATATTAATTTTAGATTCTTTTACTTGGTTGGTACCCTCATGGGTAACCTCTAATCTATCCCAAATCTCCTTTGCGGAATTACAAGTGGAGATTCTATTAAATTCATTAGCGTCTAAAGAGCAATATAAGACATTCATGGCCTTAGCATTAAGCTGTGTCATTTTCCTATCATTATCATTCCAGTCCCTTTTGGGCTTAGGAACAATAGTGCCATCAATAACATGTGTGGGTGTAGTAGGTTCATTAATTATAACACCCCATAGTTCATAGTCAGAAGCTTGAATGAATATCCTCATTCTAGCTTTTCAATATGAATATTTGAACCATTAAACAGTGGAGGTCTATTCGTAGAATGACCTTCAGCAAATGATCCAACTTGTGTTGCCATTTGGATCTTTAGCTCTTGATCGTGTGATCAAAATCTAATGAGCACTAGCTCTGATACCAATTGTTGGCCCAGATGACAACCCAAGAGGGGGGGTGAATTGGGTTCTTTAAAAATTAGCCTTTTAAAATAGTTTGCTTAAGATGAATGAAGGCAATAGCAATGTAAATACAAAGTGCAGTGAATAAAACAGAGATAAAGAAAGAGTCAATGAAAGCACGGCAAACACAAAGATTTTATAGTGGTTCGGTTGATCCAACACCTACGTCCACTCCCAAGATTCACTTGGGTCCACACTATAATCTTCCTTGATTACAGCCGAGTTGTTTTACAAGCTCACAACTCAAACTTGTTGTTTTCCGGGCGCACAACGAACCCAGCTGGTTTTCAAGGGCTCACCAGCACAAAAATCCTAACACAAGCTTTACCAAGCTTGTACTGAGGTAAGACTACCTCCACTAGTTCAATCCCCCAGATTGAACTAGATACAAATAATAGAAATGTTGTTTTTCAATTACAAAGCTCCTTAATGAGCAGATAATCAAATATAAGAATAACAAGGTTTAGAAAAGCCTGATTTGTAGTTGGTTGGCTTTTGAGCTTTTCTTCTTTTCTTCTTCTCCTTGCTGGGTTGAATCAAGCCTCAGCTACGATTCTTCACAGTTGAAGCAGTTGAGAAGGGTTGAAAAGCAAGAAACTTATCCTCTTTCTCCAAGTTGAAAAATCCACCAAAACTTTGATTTGAATGCCTTGGATTCCTCTTGAGCTTTGGAGTGGAGTGGATTTGAGCTAGAAGGTTTTCCTCTTGAGATTCAGGCTCTCTCTTTTTCGGATTTTGAAATGGAATTTCTCTATTTCCGAATTTCCTCTTTGTTTTTCCGTTTTCTCTCTTCTTTTTGAATGATAGTCTTCCCTTTTTATAGATTTCTTTCAAACCATTTTTGGAAGAAAACTATCCGTTGGAGTGTACCTTGTAACAAAATATATCCGTTAGAAATAAGGTAAAATAGAAATATTACCGTTAGAGCTGATCTGGCAATTTGATTTTTCGTTCCAGGTGGGTTGGAGTCGACTCTAACTTTTCTGGAGTCGGCTCTAACTCGAAGCACTTTAAAACGTTATTTCTGGAGTCGTCTCTGACTTTTCTGGGGTCGACAAGAAACTTTTCTGGAGTCGACTCTAACTTACCCGGAGTTGACTCTAGGTCGGGGCCAGAAAAATCGAAGTTCTGTTTCTTCTGTGAGAGTCGGCTCTAACAGTCTCGGAGTCGACTCTAACTTCCGTGCCAGATCCGGAGTCGGCTCTGTGATTCTCGGAGTCGACTCTAATGTCTGCAATCTTACCTAGACATTAGATTCGATCCAGAACACGATTTATCTCCTGATTTTGATCATTCAAAAACTTATAATCTGAAACACTTAATCAAAATCATTAGAGCCTTCCATTAGTTATACTCAAATAGTTTTGTTAATCATCAAATCATCAATTGGGTCAATAGATCGCATGGTCCGTAGTCTCATCCTCCAAACCACATAGAGAGCAAGTCGGCTGGATAGGCAAACCCCTACGAAAGAGCATGGCACTCGTCGGAAGACAGTCCCAAAGAAGCTTCCAGATGAATACCTGGACCCGGGGAAGAGTAGGAAGCGACCAGATCCAAGCATCATCCTTCGTGACCAGGGGCTAGGGCCTGAAATCCTTCATAAGATCCCTAAGAGGGGCTTTGAAAGACAAGATCTCTGCCATACTCTAACATCCGTCGAAGGGCCAGAGGTGAGAGGAATAGATAAAATCTTCCGAGAGAGCTCATCACCAAAGAAACTGATCACTCTAGCGGTATCCCAAGAAGGGGGATCTAGAGAAATCAAATCCCTAACCTTCAGCTTGGTGGGGACATCAATGTTGATAAAAGAAGGCCACCGAGAAAGAGGGAGCTCAGATATCCAGGAGTCCTGAATCACATCAACGGAATGACCATCTCCAATCATCCATGTAATTTTCTTAAGGATAGACTCACCATATTGACATACCTCCTTCCAAAAGAAGGAACACCCCTGGGCGGCCCAATACACTCCCCAGGCTTCCAGTCACCATACCTCGCCCGCATAAGAGAGCTCCACAGACATTGCGGCTCCAGAAGGAATCGAGAAGCATGTCTGGCCAGAAGGGCTTGCCGTCTGACCCTCAGAGATTGGATCCCGAGACCACCTTCCTGAATAGGCATACAGATCATATCCCAAGATAATAGGTGAGTGCCGTGCCCATCTTGCATGGAGGCCCAAAGGAAGTCTCTAAAGATTCTCTCAATCCTCCGCAGGCAGGTAATAGGGATGGCTGCATTCGAAAGCAAATAGAGAGGTAGAGAGGAAAGAACTGATCGAATAATGTGACTCTGGCCATCATAGATAGGCCGGTAACCTGCCAACCCTCAATACGCTGACGAACCCTCCTCTCTAAATCAGTAAAGTCAGAACAACGAGGGCGTCTACCGGTCATGGGAATCCCCAGATACATAAACCGATCAGTCTGTAGAGATACCCAACAAAGTGATAATGACTGCTTTAATAGACCTGGAAGTCTTCGGGCTAATGCAGATGGAAGATTTAAGATAATTAACCTTCTGACCCGAGGCCTGACAATACCGCTGCAGAATAGAATCAACCAAAACCGCATTTTCAATAGAGGCATGACCCAAAATAATGCAGTCATCGGCAAACATGAGATGAGAGACAGAAGGACCGCCAACCCCATCCATAAAAGGGACAATCGCCCGATCACGTTGAGCCTGATAAAGAGCTCGGGAAAGATCGTCCACGGCCAAAATGAACAACAAGGGGGATAGAGGGCATCCCTGACGTAACCCTACAGAAGACTGGAAAAACTCAGTCAAACCCCCGTTAATAATCAAAGCAAAGGAAGGCCTCTGAATACAATCCATAACCCACTCAATAAACACCCCGTCAAATCTAAACTCCTGAAGAGAGCTTTGAAGAAAAGCCCAACTCAGTCTGTCATAAGCTCTCTCCATGTCAAGCTTGACAGCCATAAGACACCGTCTAGCTGGGGCTCTCTGAAGGTCATGCATAAACTCCTGAGTAATAAGGATATTATCCGAGATAGAACACCCTCTGATAAAAGCCCCCTGTTCAGCAGAAATAATATGGGGAATCACCTCGCAGAGACGGCTAGCAAGAAGGCGGGCACAGACCTTATATAAAGTAGTGCATAAACTGATTGGCCTGAAGTGCTGAGGAATAGAAGCATTAGTGCACTTGGGCACTAAAGTGATAAGAGTCTGGTTCCAATCCTTAGGAAAGAGTTTAGATTGGAAAACAAGCTGGACCGCCATAACCACCTCCTGCCCCACTATGTCCCAATAGTGACGAAAAAGAATGGAGGAAAACCATCAGGCCCCGGAGCCTTATCCGGACCGAGATCCCAGAGTGCTCGACGAATCTCCTCCACAGTAATCGGCTTGACCAGCATAGCATTCTCCGCAGAGGAAACCTTCCTGGAATTATCAACCTGAAAAATCGGAGCACCCACAGCAGTGGTCTCAGTCCACCTAGTGCGGAAGAAATGGAGAAGCTGGGACCGAATAGATTGTATATCATCCAGGAGATGTCCCTCTTCATCGACCAACCTCCGAATCTTGTTAGCAGCCCTCCGACGAAGTGTGACCTGGTGAAAAAATCTGGTATTGCAGTCCCTTCGCAGATCCACTGAATCCTGGATCTCTGCCTCCAAAACACCTCCTGCTGCCAAAGAAGGGAATGGTGATGAGCCAGATTCTCTCGCAGAAGGGAGAGATCAGAGTCCAAAAGAAGTCCGTCATGGTCCTCCTTAGCCTGAAGAGCACTGATAGTGGCTTCGACCTGCTCCACTTGCCTAACCAGATCCCCAACCTCCTGTCTATTCCATCTAGACAATCTACGACTGGTCAACAAAAGACGACGAGATAGCCTATAAACAGCATTACCTCTAACAGGTAGGTGCCAAATCTGAGAAATGATTGTCCGAGCTACCGAATGGAATGTCCAAAACCGCTCGAATTTGAATTGCTTTCTCTGTTGGAGCTCAGCCTCAGTAGATATCAAAATGGGGTAGTGATCAGAGGCGATCCTAGGGAGATGAGTAACAGAAACTATCGGGTACATCTGAGTCCACTGAGCCGAGGCAAGAGCTCTGTCCAATCTCTTCCACACACGAGCAGTCCCCTACCGATTATTACACCAAGTAAATTGGGGCCCCGAGTACCCCAAATCCATCAGCCCAGAAGACCCAATAAAGGACCTAAATTCATTGATATCAACTGAGCTAGTAACTCTTCTGCCTCCCCGCTTTTCACTAGCCTCAGTGATACAGTTAAAGTCACCAGCAATAATAGAAGGAAGACCTCGATCAAGGAGGGAAAGCAGCTCGGACTATAGGACCCATCTCTCTGGTAGTCCGTACTGGCATAGACCGCCGATAGAAGCCAGGGATTAGAGGTCCCTTCCATGACAACTAGGCCAATCTGCTGGTTACAATGATGAAAATCTTCAATCGTAACAGCAGAATCACGCCAAATGGCCAAAATACCACCAGACATACCCACAGCCTCCACTGCATAAGAGGACCAAGACCGGGCAATCTGTCTTCGAAATCGTAACAAGGTATCCCCCGACAGCCTGGTTTCAAGAAGAACACATATATCAAAATGATGTAGTTGAAGCAATCTACCAAAGGAGGAACGAAATGAGGGCTTACTAGCACCTCGAACATTCCATAATAAGATCTTCATAAAACTAACTGGAGGTAGAGGGGGCCCCCCCTGGTCCTCATCATAACATAATCTGAAAGGCGCCCTACAGACGGGGTGCCACCCTCAGGATAATGTGAACCATGAGTCTACAGAGTACCTGAGCTAGGTTCAGTTTCTACAGACCTGTGGGAATCTATAGTTGATAAGGAATCTAATCCCTGCCCCATAACAGCTACAGTGGTGACCTCACTGCCCTGAGCAGCGGCCCGACGACCGGAGGGCTCAGACTTACTAGGTGAAGAAGGGATAAGGTCCACTTTACACTTGATATTAGAGCTCTTGCCTTTTCCTTTTTTCTTTTCCACTCTAGTGACTGATCTTGGGGGCAAGCTATCAACCGGTCTGGCCCGCTTAAGGGGACCCGAGCACCCATCCCTGATTTCCACTTGGCCCCCTACATTGGAATCAGATCCCAGAGAGGCAAATGGATTGGGAGCTAATTTCAGAGAAAGATCAGGGACTGCTTCCTGATGAGAATCTTCTTCCCAGCAGAAGATGCCTTGAAACCGGCACGCACCAAGGAAACCGGCACGACCACTAAACCTTCACATTTCGTCTCCCCCAGCTGATTTTGATTGACCAAGGCACCCAGCAGCGACGCAGGAAGGCGCCTCCGAGCCGACTTCGCCAGAATCTGCCATCCCTCAGACACCTCCAGTGATGAAGAACCAGGTTGAGGGACAGGGCATGGAGAAGAAGCAGGCCGAGAAGGCTTCGGCTCAGAAGAATCTGCTGCTGGGGAGGCCTTCAGCACAGACCGCCACTGACGAACGGCCGCCATCCACGGCCCAAAAACAGGGCCATTGTCATCCACCTCCACATCAGACGAGGACGCCAGCGAGCAGGATCCAACCAAATGCAGAGAACCACACTTAGGGCAGATTCCTTCCACCGATTCGTAGATGAATTGCTGCCAAAATGGCCCCTGAGTCCCCTGGATTCGAGTCCCTGGACGCAGTGGGCGAAGAAGATCAACGTGGACGGCCACCCTGGCAAAGCCACCTCTGTTCTTCAGCTGGGTTGCAGAATCAACTCCGCAGAAGCTCCCCGCAGGCTCCGTTATCATCCTAAGAATATCCTTCCGCCAGAACTCCATCGGGAGATTAGGCAGTCTCATCCACACCAAAGCAAAGGAGATGGAATCAGCAGCCGGGAAGAACTCCGATTTCCAAGCTTCCATCCCAATTATCTGGCCATTAACCACCCACGGGCGATTGAGAACCAGCTCACATGCTCCCGAGTCTTCAAATTGGAAGATATAGCAACGTAATGAAAGGCAGATTGGGACGATAGTACCTGAGATCCCAGCTCTGTGGAATTCCCTGATATAGGCTTCGGCCGGAACCCACCTCATGAAAGAGCAGGCGAGGACTGCCCTGAGCTTCCATTCGGACATTTCTTCTTCCAACAGCAGCTCTGGGACCTGGACGATGGCCGGAAAACAAGCTTCAAGTGTCGCAACCTCCGCCGGAGAGGGAGACGACGAGACCCATTTAAACCCCTGCTCAAATCCCCTTCTTCTCGAAGCCGGACCACCCGCACCTCCATCGGAGGCCATAGGATAATCAAGAGCCGCACGACGAGAGTACAGATGAAGAGAGAAACCCATCCGGTGGAGATCGCCGGAGATCAGGCGGAAGAAACGACCGGATCCCGAATCTTAAAGCAAAGGAAGACTGCTTTAAGAAACGGGCGCATCAAAATCACTATAGCAATCCCCCTGTAGCTACGCCACAGCAAGATGAAACCGCCACACCTATTCGCCAAAACTCCACAGCTATCGTCAAGGAAGTGCAAGACTTACACGAAAACAGCAACGAAAATCGCACGGGAATCGCACGGAAATCGCCAGAGCTCCGCCTTTAATTCCACATATATATCTCTTTTAGCTTGCACAACAAGAAAATTTTGTTTGCGTAAATTGTACCAAAAATAGAGAAAAAAAAGGAAGCTGAGCATATATCGTGAGTCCTACCTTTCTTTTATGGATGAGTCTAATATCTAGCCATTGAGTCATATATATGGTTTATTTGTCTTGTGAGTCACATGTCTTACCTAAACCTATCTTTCTCGATGAAACTCTATCACTATTGTTGAGGGTAAAATTGTCATTGTGTCGATAACCGGGCGAAGGGGCTAAGATCAGCCCTGGCCCCCACTTGCTACCCTACGCCCACAAAGAATGAGCTAGCTAGTATGATTCGGCGGATCAAGCAACCTGTAGCTCGGCCTCCCCGAGCAATCCATAGCCCGGCTCCTCCAAGCAACCTATAGCTCGGCTTCTCTGAGCAACCCATAGCTCGGTTTCCCCGAGCCATCCATAGCTCGGCTTCCTCGAGCAACCCATAGCTCGGTTTCCTTGAGCCATCCATAGCTCGGCTCCCCCGAGTAACCCATAGCTCGGTTCCCCCGAGCAATCCATAGCTCGGCTTCCCGAGCCACCCATAGCTCGGTTTCTCCGAGCAACCCATAGCTCGGCTTCCTCGAGCAACCCATAGCTCGATTCCCCCGAGCAATCCATAGCTCGGCTTCCCCGGACAACTCATAACTCGTTTCCCCCGAGCAACCCATAGCTCGGTTCCCACGAGCAATCCATAGCTCGGCTTCCCCGAGCAACCCATAGCTCGGCTCCCCCGAGCAATCCCCGAGCAATCCATAGCTCAGTTTCCCCGAGCAACCCATAGCTCGGCTCCCCGAGCAACCCCGAGCAATCCATAGCTCGACATGCACCTCCGCAAAACCTGGCGCGGGAGAGCCCAAGTCTAGTGTAACAGAATCCCAAACGATGAATCATATCGAGGAGTAGCCTAGGATCTACAATAACGGCCTAAGACCTACGCAGCCATCGGATCTCAGGCCATCAGAGAGCTCTCCCAGCTGTCGATCCTTCAACGGACAAGATACGGATCCACCGGCCTCACAACAGCTTGATTCGAATCATCTTCGTATCCCAACAACCTTCGAACCTTCCAGAAGGCGCTCAAGATTCAGGCGATTTCCTATAAATAAGACACTCCCATATTCTCTCAAGTACACGCGCGCAAGCTCCCGTACACAACTCCTGGCTCAGTCTCAGCATCTCTCTCTCTCTCTGCTCCTCCTTTTTCTCTCCTCTCCACCGTCGGCGCTCCGCACGACTCCCAAGAGGCCACCTCTGAAGGGACTCCCCAGAGAGATCCAACTCCTCATTTCTATTGATCGTCGATCCCCTCTGACTTGAGCATCGGAGGGTCTTCCACGGAGGGCCACCCCCAACGCCTCTCGTGTGAGGACTTCTTTGCAGGTCCGTCCAGGAGGAAGCCCGATCAGGAGACGATCGCGCCCGAATCGGAGGACAGATTCCGGTGGCAATAGATTGGCGCTAGAAGGAGGGCCTCAAGTCCCATTAAAACTTGAAGAAAGGAGATAAGGATCTCGATCTAGAACAGAACCTCTCCAATGGCTAATCGGAGAAGAGCGACATCTGAAGCCCAGGACCAGGTCGCCTCCCAAAGACCTGATCCGATGAGTAGCGTGGCGCCGCAACCGCCACCAGTTGAGACCATTCCCGCCTCCGCCTGCAACTTCTCTGGGCCACCGGCCTCCAATGAGGGGGACCGGGCAACCCCGACCACGGGGATCTCCGAGTGAACTGACGTTGCTCCCTCGCCATCATCTGACAAAACGCCAACAGATGGGGAGGAAATTTTGGCAGCCTCCTCCGAAACCCCCGCGACGTCTTGATCTCTCCCCACTGACAGACTTTCCTCCCCACCGAAGGACCATGTGCCGTCGGAACCGCGATACTTCCATCCCGCGGCGACGAGGAACAGTGGTCATCACCATCTCTCCTGGTCCCCCCAGGGTGGGGACCGGAAGGGCGAGGCCTTTTCTCAGCCCTAGACTTACTACTGGAGCCGGACCTCCTACAACGCTTGCCCAATTCCTCTCTCACTTGATCGACGAATGCCGACCTTTCGGCTGCAGGAGCAATGCGACTCGCCTGTTAGCTCGCACAAAAATCGAAGCTAAAATCACGTTAACCTATTGGCTACAAAACAATGCTTACCGCGAGGATCTACGGGACTCAATCCAGCCGCGAAGAGGGCATCCTCTGATAGAAGGGCGCTGGCTGGAAGCACTCGACTGTTGCATAATACGATCAAATCCTTCTTCTCCTTCTCGGATAACTCCGGATGCGCCTCTGGATCCTTCACATATTGCCCCCACACCCGGGGGAAATCCGAGCCAATATTCCCCTCGACTATAAAGAATCACGATTTTCACTCTTTATCGACGACAGATTGTCTGAAATCATCTTGAAAGACCTCCGAGGACCAATATAGGGCCACTCGGAAGCCCTCCATAAACCAAATTATAATATACCCTGAACATCGGAAGAGTCGCGGTTACCCCAACGCTTCTGCACAGCGAGATGAATCCAATGAGGTTGTGCCAGCTATTAGGAGCCACCATGGTGAAGCATATGTTGTAGAACCTCATCACCTTCCGCACCAGCGGATGAAGAGGAAACATGAGGCCTTCCCTCAAACTTTCCTCATAACAGAATGCTCCGTCCCCTAATTCCAATGTCACCCTGTCGTCGGCCGTCAGGAGCAGCACGGTAACATCCTGAGGGATCTTGTATAGGCGGCGTATCCGTTCCAGATCCGCCAGGGTCACCTCCGAAGCCTAATCACTGGGACTCACCATGCTTCCGATCAAAAGAGGCGTTGAACGAGGTCGCAAAGGAAATAGAAGAATAAAATCTCTCGAGGAAAAAATGAAAGAGCTCTGCAAATGGGGAGAGCGCAGCTTCGACTCCGTTTTCTCCAAAAGAAACCACCTCAGGGAGAAGATAAGGCGTCTCAACCAAGACGTCCGGAACCGCTGCTGCAGGCGCCGTGAAGATTGAGATTTCCTACGTGGCGCTTCCCCAACCGTTGCCTTCGCTCCTAAGAAACGATGGATCCACCTCAAGAAGGCAGGATGGCCATGCAGCATTAATTAGGGCATCATTACGTGGGTTGTCAAATCCACATCCCCCCGTTCGGATCGCGCCACCTAGGTCTATACTCCCTATGCCCGAACCTACGCTTCGAACTAGGGAGTGGGGGGCATGTGTTGAGGGGTAAAATTGCCATTGCGTCGATAACCGGACGAAGGGGCTAAGATCAGCCCTGGCCCCCACTTGCTACGCTGCGCCCATAAAGAACGAGCTAGCTAGTATGATTCAGCAGATCAAGCAACCCGTAGCTCGGCCTCCCGAGCAATCCATAGCCCGGCTCCTCCAAGCAACCCATAGCTTGGCTTCTCCGAGCAACCCATAGCTCGATTTCCCTGAGCCATCCATAGCTCGGCTTCTCCGAGCAACCCATAGCTCGATTTCCCCGAGCCATCCATAGCTCGGCTTCCCCGAGCAACCCATAGCTCAATTTCCCGAGCCATCCATAGCTCGGCTTCCCCGAGCAACCCATAGCTCGGTTCCCCGAGCAACCCATAGCTCGGCTTCTCCGAGCAACCCATAGCTCGGTTCCCTCGAGCAACCCATAGCTCGGTTCCCCCGAGCCACCCATAGCTCGGCTCCCCCGAGCAACCCATAGCTCAGTTTCTTCGAGCAACCCATAGCTCGGCTTCCCCGAGCAACCCTTAGCTCGGTTTCCCCGAGCCATCCATAGCTCGGCTTTCCCGACAACCCATAGCTCGGTTCCCCGAGCAACCCATAGCTCGGTTTCCCCAAGCAATCCATAGCTCGGCTTCCCCGAGCAACCCATAGCTCGGCTCCCCCGAGGAATCCCCGAGCAATCCATAGCTCGGTTTCCCCGAGCAACCCATAGCTCGGCTCCCCCAAGCAACCCTTGAGCAATCCATAGCTCGACATGCACCTCCGTGGAACCTGGCGCGGGAGAGCCCAAGTCTAGTGTAACAGAATCCCAAACGATGAATCATATCGAGGAGTGGCCTAGGATATGCAATAACGATCTAAGACCTACGCAGTCATCGGATCTCAGGCCATCAGAGAGCTCTCCCAGCCGTCGATCCTTCAACGGACAAGATACGGATCCCACCGGCCTCACAACAGCTTGATTCGAATCATCTCCGTATCCCAACAACCTTCGAACCTTCCAGAAGGCGCTCAAGATTCAGACGATTGCCTATAAATAAGACACTCCCAGATTCTCTCAGGTACACGCGCGCAAGCTCCTGTACACAACTCCTGGCTCAGTCTCAGCATTTCTCTCTCTCTGCTCCCCCTTTTTCTCTCCTCTCCGCCGTCGGTGCTCCGCACGAGCTCCCGAGAGGCCACCCCTGGAAGGACTCCCTAGAGAGATCCAACTCCTCATTTCTGTTGATCGTCGATCCTCACTGACTTGAGCGTCGAAGGGTCTTCCGCGGAGGGCCATCTTCAACTCCTCTTGCGTGAAGACTTCTTTGCAGGTCCGCTCAGAAGGAAGCCTGATCAGAAGACCGATCGTATCTGAGTCGGACGATAAATTCTGACGGCAACAACTATAAACTGCATTCTCTATAGAAGACGTTTGCTCTTCACTAATTTGCCAAGAAATATGCAACATTTATTAATCTGCTAGTCATGTGCCTTCGAATCATTCTTTTGATGGTGCTACCAATGGCACTGGTGTGAATTTGGCTGCCATATGTTATCCTAAAAAGGGCAAAGAATTTTGCCTCATTTGCTAGATTTTGAATTGCCATGTGTTCGGCAAGAAATTATGATTAATTAAAATTAAAAATGTTTCTTTAAGATAAATTTTTTATTAAGTTTACTTTTTTCTTAATGATACCGTAAATAATTTTAACTTTAAGAGTCCACACTAAAGTATATCGTGCGGTTAGAGGGCTATGGGACCATGAGCTATTTTTTACAGCAATGTCATTTGACATCGATTTAATAAGAATAGCATGGAAAGCAAAGGCTTTATAGAAATGAATGAATTTGAAGTGGCACATTCGCTTTCAGTTAAAAATTATCATTTAAAGTCACGTTTTCAGAAAACCACTTCAAAGTGATGATTTTTAACCAAGATAGCGCTATAAATTAATTTAAATTTTACATAATCATGTGTCGGCAATAAAAGGCTGCAACTTTTTTTTTTTCATGACTAAAAAAAAGCAATAAGAATACTGCAAGCCTTTTTTTCTATTATTTTTTTATTTAAGTCTTTCGTGCAGCATATATATATATTTTTCTACTGTTATGATAATAATCCTTTAGTGGCAAGCATATGATATTGTTGTTGAATATTAAAAATAAATAAAAGTACCATTTCGAATCCTGAAAGATTTGAAAGTTGGCATTTTTATTCTATTTAAAAAAAAAACTTTATCAACAAACAAGTTAACATATTTTCAACGATCCTTTTCACGATTTCCTGGCAATTTAGAATATTTTAATGGTGGAAAAAAAATGAAGTATCCTTTTTTTTTTTTTGATTCCTTGACAATTCGGAATGTTTTAATGGCGGAAGGGAAAAAAAAAAAAAAAAATCAACAAGATGTGCATATGAGAAATCTTCTGTTCCCATAAAAAATAAATCTTTTGCTTTCGTAAAAAATATTCTAAGTCACTTGAAATCGCCACTTAAACCCCTTGGCGCTTTCTGCGCGCCTTCGTTGCACCAGCAAAAACTCTTCCGCTGACGTAACGAAATGGAAAGGCCAAAAATGAAAGTGAAAAAAGTTATTTAAAATAATATTTTTTATTTTAATTTTATTTTTATAAAATTTTTATCTTCTATGTTATTCTTGTTAAATCGATGTTAAGGTAGTGTTTGATAGAAAAAAAAAATTATCCATGGATAAATGTATGGAATAGAGTTTATCCTCCAGCTATCCCTAGGGATATCCTTTGGCTATCCCATTGATCATATCAAATGTAAAAAGTTAAATTCATAGGATAATTTTTTTTTACTCTTATTTGGAGGGATAACCAGTTATTGCCTTTGGTTAACTTTATTCCCAGCTATCCCTTAGGCACCGTTTGATAGCTTTTGGACTATCCTTGAATAAATGTACAAAATAATATTTATCCAGAGGATAGCTGAGGAGATAAGTACCTTTTTAAAATTACCACTTTGCCATCAAGGGATAACTTTAGTTATTCCTGGGTTCCATAGGGAATAAGTTCAGGGGATAACCCATGGTTAAACTTTTTCAACACTATCTCATGTAGCTATAGTATTCGAAGATAAGAAAGAATATCAAGGAAATATCCTTTCTTATCCATCATATCAAACAGTGCCTTATAATTATAACTTTTGAGAATAAAAAAATATTTTTTTAATATTTTTTTTTTTTTATTTTTTATTTTAAACACTACCTAAACGTTACTAGTTTAAAAAACACCTTGTGAAATCATTCTACGATGAGAGAGAGAGAGAAAGCATATGGAAGAGTGGAAGCTGAAGCGACGTTTTGGGCATGGCCTACCAACCTCTTATAACTGCAATAATTGTTGCCGGCGTCTAAAAGACGCTTGCGTGGAAGACAATTTAAATTCAGACGCTAATCCAGAGTAGTTTTTTTAAGCCGGTGCCTTTTGGCACCGGTTTTAAAACAAAGGAGCGAAAATAAAAATTTTTATTAAAATAATATTAAAATAAAAAACATAATTTCAAATGATATTTTTTATTTCTACATCATCATCCTCTAGCTCGACTCCATCAGCAAGTAAGGGGACAACTAGAAATCACCACTTGAAGTGATGATTTCAAATGGGTTGAAATCACCACTTCAAGTGGCAATTTTAAGTCCAAGTGAAATCGCCACTTGAAGTGGCGATTTCAGTTTAGTTGGCGATTTCAGTTTAGTTGAAACCACCACTTCAAGTGGCTATTTCTATAGATTTTTTTTTACCCACGTTCCCTTCTTAAACGCTCGAAGCCTCCCAGCGATCCTAACCCTCTATTATCTATTATCTTGTTATATCTATTATCAAGATAATAGGTATAACAAGATAATTCTGATTGTTATATCTATTATCTTGTTATAGATAATAGATATAACAAGATAATATAGATATAACAAGATAATTTTAATTAACAAGATAATAGATATAACAAGATAATAGATATAGCAAGATAATTCTAATTAACAAGATAATTATGATTGATATTGAATCATTAACCACAATCTAACCACTCTTTTGATTTGCTATAAGATTATGCGAAAGAAGGGATCCGTAGCGTTTAAGTTCCCAAAGAAAATTAAGTAGAAATCACCACTTGGAGTGACGATTTTATTCAATTGGAATCGCCACTCCAAGTGGTGATTTCTACTCCAGCCCTGCTGACGAAGCCGAACTTAAGAATGATGACGTGAAAGTATAAAATACTAAATGATATTTTCTACTTTAACACCGTTTTAACAAAAAAATTTTTGTTCACATCCCTTTGTTTTAAAACAGATGACAAAAAGGCATCGATTTAAAAATTACCCCACTAATCCATATGTGACATTTAGATTTCAAACTATAAGCTCCCTTTGGTACGTTAGATTTTAGTTTGAACGCATTAAAATAATGCAGCTATTTTTTAAAACGTAAATCAAAAAGTAGGATTTAGAGAAGTGGATTTTTTTTATTTTTTTTAATGAAGAAAGGAAGGAGACTCACCCTAATTATTTGGTATGATGATAGAAAAAATAATAATAAAAAAGTTACACCCATAGAAGAAGACAAGTAGTAGGCCAAAAAGATCAATTGATGATTGGACCAAATACTCGCAGCCTAATATTCAAAGAATCTATATCAACCCACAAACATATAAAAGAAAAGAACGCTTCAAATGATATACATGTTGCTATGTTTTTATTGATAAAAATGCTTCTATAATTGAGTCAGTGGGCTGCAATATCCAATAGAAAACTGACAAAAAGGAACAGTTCAAGAGGAAAATTGTGAAGGAAATTATTGTGAGATAGTGTGGCAATTGGCATGAATCACAAGCCTAAGCTGTTGATAAAAGACAATGATGTTCATAGTCTGATTCCATTCATGTCTGCTTCTGGTGGAGGCTTGGACAGCCCAACTGCCATTCCAAATTAAGTCAGCCATGATGTTCATAGTCCAACATCTAATTTGGACATTGCCCTTCCAAACTTCGGCTAGGGCTACCCTACCAATGGCTTGTCTCAAAATACTCCATGTCCCTTTCTAAGATCACTAGAATTATCTCATTTGGATGTGGATTTTGTTTGAGAAATGCTGTTCTCATATTTGTTTGGATGTAGAATAAGGGATTTTAAGGATAAGGTAGTGTTTGATGGAAAAAAAATATTATCCCTGGATAAGTGTACGGGATAGAATTTATTCCCTGGCTATCCCTAGGGATATTTCCTGACTATCCCATTGATTATATCAAATGTAAAAAGATAAATCCATCGGATAACTTTTTTTCCCTCTTATTTGGAGGGATAATCAGCTATTCCTGCATTTCCTAAAGAATAAATTGAGGGGATAACCCATGGTTAACCATGCGTTATCCCTTTAGTTAACTTTATTCCCAGCTATCCTTCATAGTTATGACTTTTGGGAATAAGAGAGGATATCCTATCTTATTTCCTATTTCAAACATAGCCTAAGTGACAAGTGGAGGTGCAACTGGATTAAGTCGATCGTCATCACTTGTATCTAATCTATTATGACTTGCCTTGTACACAAAAGCAAAAGAGGCAATAGCAATCATCTTCTTCGTAAGCTCATGTTCAAATCAATAGAAGGACATCAAGAGAAACTTGGATGCCTTTTAGAACTATATTACCTTCAGACTTGAAAATAGAAAATGCCTCAGATTTAAAAGACATCTAAATAATACCAATTAGGACTTATGGGCATAGGTTTGTCCATCTCTAACCCTTGATATTTCACTGTGGAAGTCAACTAATGATGCTAGGTACAAGGGTTTGTCAAAATCAATTTTGATGGGAGTGTTCGAGAACGAAGGGCTGGCTTAGCTTTTATCATCCGTGGGATTGATGATTTTTTGTTAGCGGCGAACGGATTTGGCCTCCTTGACTCCTCAGTTTCTCTGGCTGAGCTTTATGTCGCTTGGGCTGGTATCTCATACGCCATCTAGAGCTTACATGCTCATTGTCTCTTCATCGAGGAGGACTCCACTACGGTTATACGTTGGTTTCGGCAGGATTCCAGTGCTCACATACCTAGCAACCCTTTACTCCATAATATCTGGTCTGCCCTTCAAGAGGTTCATACAGTCCAGATATGACATATCTACAGGAAAGCTAATGCAACAGCAGATTGGGTGGCAGCTTCAGCGGCCTACCATTCAGGCTTTTGGATATGGAAACAGGATGATCCCTGCACACTTATATTAAACAAATTTTATTTTTTGATGATCAGGATTGACTCGCATTAGATTAGTAGATTATCCATTTTTTAAAAAAATAAAATAAAAATATAAAGGTAAGTACATGATAGACTCATTTATAGATTCATCAACCACTACGAAGTCTTTTACTCCTTTTATAGATGGGTATGAAAAGCTTTTGTTTCAAAAAAAAAAAATTCAATATATCTCCGATTGGCCCTCCATAAAAAAAAAACTTTATGCGGAAGACAATTTGCCAAGAAAGGCTGGTTAATAAGTTTAGGATGTTGTCATTCCTATTACTTGTCTGAAAAGGATCGAGAGATGCTTCCGTGATTTCCTATGGGCTTCTGGTCAGGATGGTCATGGGATTCACCTCTTATCCTGGGATTTGGTCTGTATGCCTATCGGTGAGGGTGGACTCGGTATCCCGTCTTTGATTGTTAGAAGGAAAGCTCTTATTGTCAGGCATGCTTCGAGATTTCTTCTTGAACCACATTGTCTATGGAGCTCTCTGATGCGTAGTAGATATGGAGAATGGTCGGCTGCTATGCAGATATCTGCTCCTCGGGGTTGTTCCTCTTTTTGGAAGGAGGTCTGTTGCTATGGTCAGACTATCTTGGACAATATCTCCTGGATGATCGGAGATGGTTCTTCGATTAATGTTATTCAGGATACCTGGATTTCGAAGCTTCCTCTCTCTCGGTGGCCCTCCTTTATCAGTGTTGAATTCCCTCCCAGTTTAAAGGTTAAGGACTTGATCTCCTCTGACCCTCCTGCTTGGCATATCCCCTCGGTGACCAGATTATTTGGTGCTGAGCTTGCCCGACGGATTTTATCGATGCCGCTTCTTCCGGGTCGATCTTCTGATGCTAGACTCTGGCAGAGATCCTGTCTCTCTAAGGCTCCGACCAGGGATCTGATGATTATGTTTAGACCCCAGCCTTAGCGTATAGAGGACGCAGCGTGGATTTGGAAGCTTCCTACTATTCCTAGAGTTCAGTTATTTATCTGGAAGCTTCTGTGGGGCTCTCTTCCTACCTGTGCTCTCCTATCTCGGAGAGGTCTTCCTATTCAGTCGACTTGCCCGGTATGCAGCTTAGAGGAGGAATCTATTGAACATGCTATTTTCATCTGCCCCACTGCTAGAAGGGTCTGGCTTATGATGGGATATCCGGTCAGACATAATGGCTCGGGCTCCCTGCTTTCTTCTTTCCTTCTGGACCTTCGGAGGTGCCCTCAGTATAAGAAATGTCTCTGGGCTGTTACAGCTTATCAGATTTGGCTAGCTCGAAATCAGCTTATTTTCTCTGAGGACTCTATCTCTCTTTATAAAACTGCTAGGAAGATTATATTATTGGCGGCGGACTGTGCTCGTATTGGTTTTGATAGCTCTGGCCACTGGGGATCCCCTGCTGCTTCGGCAGCGAACCGGCATACAGTTTTTATCTCTTGGGAGCCCCCCTCCAGGGTTTATCAAAGTCAATTTTGACGGGAGTGTCCGTGGTAGAAGTGCAGGTTCCGCATTTATTATCAGAGGTCCTCATGGTGACCTTCTGGCGGCGGGAGATTTTGGTACTCTTGACTCCTCTGTCCCCATGACTGAGCTTCAAGCGGCTTGGGCGAGTATTTCTTATGTAGCCCGGATTCTTCATGCTCAGAGGCTTTGCATTGAGGGCGACTCCATGTCAGTTATTTCTTGGATCCAGATGCAGAACTGCCCTCCTGCTCTTACTAATCCTATTTGTTGGATATTTGGGCAATTCTGCGGCAGATTGAATGCGTCCAGACCAGGCACATATTTCGCGAAGCCAACTCGGCAGCGGATTGGGTTGCTGCTTCTGTGGCTCGGCTTTCTGGCCCTTGGATCTTGTCTCCGGGTGACCCCTGCCCTGCTCCTTTGCAGCAAATTTTGTATTTTGATCTAACTGGGCTGACTCACGCTCGATTTATGTGATCGCCCGTTTGTTTTCAAAAAAAAAAAAAAAAAAAAGTTCAGGATGTACATTTGTAGGATGATGATGTAGTAATTAGTAGATCATTTATTCATCATATGCTCGTTGTGGAGGTCAATGTCAGAATCTCTTTTCAATTGCATCGAGCTAAATAGATTATTTAATATTATCCTAAAATTTTCATTGACATGGCAAAAGAAGAAAATGCCAGCTGACCATTATAAGAGCTGTGACTAATTATTATTATTTTATATGGTACGTATAGAAATAAAGGAATTAAAAAATATTTTCTTTTAAGAAGCCATTCGCAACTTCAATGCGATTATAAGGAATTCAAAAATATTTACACAAAAGTTTTAATCAGCTTGTAGCCTCTTATTGGAACAAAGGGTGTCTTACCTACCAAAGTTATAAATATTTTTAATTCTATTTATCTTCTTTTATATAAACATTTCTAATTCTAGGGAAGGGCTCTTTCCTCATGTTTATCCTTAAAAAAAGAAAAAAAGAAAAAAAAGAAGGGCATAGGTTGATGTGGATTTATATGCTAAAAACTCAGGTTCATCAGTTTGTTGTTGTCCAGAAGGATTAAAAAAAAATATAAAGGAGTGGTTAATTTTTTCGATAAGCATTGTTGTAGCTTAGGAACTCTCTCTGAGGGTCCACCGTATTCCTATTTTGTTCTTTCATAAGAGAAAAGCCCAATAAGGAATCCAACTTCATTTCAACCAACAGGGGCAAAGAAAATTAATAAAAAAATAGCGGTTAGCTCTGTCCTTGTCTCCGTGATCCCTATCCAATCTCCTAAATAATTTGGTTACTTGAAAAAAAAAATGTTCTTAATTACTTTCATAATCTAATACTTAAATGGCGTTAACTATAAGTTGAGTGCTAGAACGTAACAAATTTCAAGGTGATAAAAATCTTTGACGGCTACATCAAACGATCTAGATGGAGTCTCTTCTTTGACAAGGATAAGAATATTTGGGAAAAATATCTCCCTTTCTTTGGGAAAAATGTAAGATTAAAATAAATCATTGAGCCAATGGGCTAAAAATTTAACCGTTGAAAAAGTCTTTCTGTAGTACTGTTCATGCAGAAAGCATGCATCAAACATGTTCATTGATCGTGCACATCACTTTCGGTGTGGGCATGTATACGAGTCACACTACGATTCATTGGGCCATGGCACGTGCACCGGTACAAATGCACGATCAATACCGCATGAGTTTATGCACCAAGAACGATGCACAAAGTCGTTTTCCTAACTGTTTAGTATTGAAAAAGTATTGCTAAGCGCACATTGATGGTGTAGATTAATCGCTTACATGTATCGATGCATGTACGATGGCTTAATGGGCCTTATCACATATAGTACACGCATCGATATTCATGAACGGTCTGCACCAAGGGGTACAGCAAGTCTTTTCCTTTAGTATTCATGGAAAACACTTTGTACACCGCCTCCGGTGCAGCAAGGCCTACGTGGGCTGCACCGTCTCTTTCGATTGGTCCACGTGGCTCCCATGTGGCCTGACACGATGGGACAGAATAGCAGGAGGATAATGTTACTTTTTGATCGTACATCCATTAAAAGTCGTTCAGCCTTTGTGAAGACGAAAATGCCCTTTACCTCCAGCCTACTTCAACCCGCCATCTTATTTGGATTTTGCTGATAAAAAATCGTAAGGTTCTGGGGTGTCGTGGGTCTTGAACTGGGGTGTCGTGGGTCTTGAACTAGGGGTGTCATGGGTCTTGAACTGGGGGTGTCGTGGGTCTTGAACTGGGTGTCGTGGGTCTTGAACTAGGGGTGTCATGGGTCTTGAACTGGGGGTGTCGTGGGTCTTGAACTGGGGTGTCGTGGGTCTTAAACTAGGGGTGTCATTGGTCTTAAACTAGGGTGTCGTGGGTCTTGAACTGGGGTATCGTGGGTCTTGAACGGGGGGGTGTCGTGGGTCTTGAACTGGGGTGTCGTGGGTCTTAACTAGGGTGTCGTGGGTTGAACTAGGGTATCGTGGGTCTTGAATTAGGGGTGTCGTGGGTCTTGAACTGGGGGTGTCATGGGTCTTGAACGGGGGGTGTCGTGGGTCTTGAACTGGGGTGTCGTGGGTCTTAAACTAGGGTGTCGTGGGTCTTGAACTAGGGGTGTCATGTGTCTTGAACTGGGGGTGTCGTGGGTCTTGAACTAGGGGTGTCATGGGTCTTGAACTGGGGGTGTCGTGGGTCTTGAACTGGGGTGTCGTGGGTCTTGAACTGGGGGTGTCATGGGTCTTGAACGGGGGTGTCGTGGGTCTTGAACTGGGGTGTCGTGGGTCTTAAACTAGGGTGTCATGGGTCTTGAACTAGGGGTGTCATGTGTCTTGAACTGGGGGTGTCGTGGGTCTTGAACTGGGGTATCGTGGGTCTTGAACTAGGGGTGTCATGGGTCTTGAACTGGGGTGTCGTGGGTTTTAAACTAGGGTGTCGTGGGTCTTGAACTATGGATGTCATGGGTCTTGAACTGGAGGTGTCGTGGGTCTTGAACACCCTGCTCCGAGCACTTCCCGGCAGCCGGCGGCCGGCCGCTGCCGAGAGAGAGGAGGAGGAGGTCCTCGACGGCGTGACGACGGGGAAGTCTCGCTTGTTGTGGAGCACGTGGGTGACGGCGGCGGTGGCGGGGTTGTTCATCACGAGCCCCCCATCGACGGCGACGCAAGCCGTCTTCCCATCTACCGACGCGAGCTTGCACGGCGAGAACAGCCCCGGGGTGGCGGCCGTCGCCCGGCAAACACTCCACAGCTCGAAATCAAAGCTCGGCGACTCGACGGCGTCAGCGCGGGAGAAGACAAAGGGAGCACTGGTATTGAGATCGTAGCAGGGGATAAGGAGAGGCTTGCGTGCGTTCTTTAGAGTGAGAATTCTGCAGTCGGGTCTACGGAGAGCGTCGCGGAGGACGGCCTCGAAGCTGCGGCCAGAGAAGCGCCGCCTCCAGCGGCGGAGGAGGCCGGCGGGGCGGAAGAGCTGGCGGCGCTTGGAGCAAAGATACTCCACGGCGGCGCGGCGAAAAAGAGAGGTCGACCGGAGGCGTCGGCGGCGGTGAGCATGGCGGCCAGGACACCGCCAATGCCGGTGCCAGCGATGAGATCGAAGTAGTCGGGAATGGATGCTTGAGGGTCCGAGCTCGCAGATTTGATACAATCCTCGAGATGGATCAGCGCCTCTCCAGCAACGAGGCCTTTGATGCCGCCTCCACCGTCAATGCTCAAAATGCGGGCCTTCTTGCTCTTGGCCTTGGGAGAGGACCAAAGGTTTCCATTCTCGCACTCCATCAGCCAATTCTTCTCTAGCCTGGAGAAGATCTCCAGCGTTATCTTGCTCACATCCATCTCTCTTTCTCTCACCCCCACTCACTCTCTCAGCAGATACTTATAACGAGTTAGAAAAAAGGTGGTGGAGAGGGTGATGGACTCAGCGAGGGACCGGGGAGTGGAGAGGAGATCGTTCAGAGATTCGCAGGACGGAGAAGGTAAAATCTTAAACCACGACACCGCTAGTTTAAGACCCACGACATCCTAGTTCAAGACCCACGACACTCCCAGTTCAAGACCCATGACACCCATAGTCAAGACCCACGGCACCCTAGTTTAAGACCCACGACACCCCAGTTCAAGACCCACGACACCCCCAGTTCAAGACCCATGACACCCCTAGTTCAAGACCCACGACACCCCAGTTCAAGACCCACGACACCCCCAGTTCAAGACACATGACACCCCTAGTTCAAGACCCACGACACCCTAGTTTAAGACCCACGACACCCCAGTTCAAGACCCACGACACCCCCCGTTCAAGACCCACGACCCACGACCCCAGTTCAAGACCCACGACACCCCCAGTTCAAGACTCATGACACCCCTAGTTCAAGACCCACGACACCCTAGTTCAAGACCCACGACACCCCCAGTTCAAGACCCACGACACCCCAGTTCAAGACCCATGACACCCCCAGTTCAAGACACATGACACCCGGCAACTTTGTTCTCTAGTTCAAGACACATGACACCCGGCAACTTTGTTCTCTACAATTCACGGCAAGTGATTATATGGTCTACTTTCAGCTCTCCCATGGACACGCTTGTAGCAGGACAAAGCATGCTGCCACAAACCCAGCTCTTCTCGAGCATATCTGAGACCGATCGATCGACCGGAAGGTATCGGCTTAACAATCAAAAGGATGGGAACCTTGTGTTGTATCCTGTCGACACATCGGATACCGCCGATGACGCCTATTGGGACACAAGCACCTTCCAGATTGGTTTCCTCCTCACACTAAACTTGGACAGCAATGGTACCCTGTACTTGGCCGGCAACAAAGGTAATTTCACCAAGAACTTGGCACAGGCCAAGAATTTCAGTTCTTGGAGTGCAGCTGAGATCTATTACCGAGTGACAGTAGAGCCGGATGGGATTCTCCGGCTTTACTCGCATAGCTTTGGAAAAAATGGCAGCTCAACAACAGTGGTGGAATGGGCAGCTGGACAACTGGTGCCTGGTCAGGGGTTTTTGCGGGATTAACAGCTACTGCAGCCTCGGGAGCAATGGAGAGCCCAATTGTCTTTGCCCTCCGGGGTTTGAATTCGTCGACCCGAGCCAGATTTTACATGGTTGCATGGGAAACTCCAGCGTCGAAGATTGCTTAGACGTCTCCAGCAGAGGGAACGCAGGACTGACGATGGCTACCATGAGGAACACGACGTGGGTGGACAAGTCATACTCCATTTTGCCATCGACAACGAGCATAGACGACTGCAAAGCAGCATGTCTGCAGGACTGCTTCTGCGAGGCAGCAATGTTCAAGGACAGCACCTGCACCAAACTAATGGTACCGCTGAGATATGGGAGGACGGGGAGCAACGACACTCTGTTTATCAAGGTCGGAGCCACCAATCATAGCCAGCAGGATGCATTCGATGGAAGGAATAGAAAGGTGCGCATCGATGTCTTGGTCATCAGTGTCACTTTAAATGCCGCATCGGCCATTGTCTTCGCCATTGCTGGTTTTCTTTTCTATAGAAATTGGAAACTTGGGAGATATAGGAGGACGACAGAGTACAGGTTTTGACAAGGAGACTCGCGATACCCTAATTCAAGACCCATGACACCCCAGTTCAAGACCCACGACACCCTAGTTCAAGACCCACGACACCCCCAGTTCAAGACACATGACACCCCTAGTTCAAGACCCACGACACCCTAGTTTAAGACCCACGACACCCCAGTTCAAGACCCACGACACCCCTCGTTCAAGACCCATGACCCCCCAGTTCAAGACCCACGACACCCCAGTTCAAGACACATGACACCCCTAGTTCAAGACCCACGACACCCTAGTTTAAGACCCACGACACCCCCCGTTCAAGACCCATGACACCCCCAGTTCAAGACCCACGACACCCCCAGTTCAAGACCCACGACACCCTAGTTTAAGACCAATGATACCCCCAGTTCAAGACCCACGACACCCCAGTTCAAGACACATGACACCCCTAGTTCAAGACCCACGACACCCTAGTTTAAGACCCACGACACCCCAGTTCAAGACCCACGACACCCCCAGTTCAAGACCCATGACACCCCTAGTTCAAGACCCACGACACCCCAGTTCAAGACCCACGACACCCCAGAACCTTACGATTTTTTATCAGCAAAATCCAAATAGATGGCGGGTTGAAGTAGGCTGGAGGTAAAGGGCATTTTCGTCTTCACAAAGGCTGAACGACTTTTAATGGATGTACGATCAAAAAGTAACATTATCCTCCTGCTATTCTGTCCCATCGTGTCAGGCCACATGGGAGCCACGTGGACCAATCGGAAGAGACGGTGCAGCCCACGTAGGCCTTGCTGCACCGGGAGCGGTGTACAAAGTGTTTTCCTAGTATTCATACGCCCTTTAGGCTGGGGATGCAATGGACCAGCCCACAGGCCCACTATACATTGTTAGATCAGGCCTATTGAGAACCAGAAACATGGTCAGCCCAAAGCACATCAATTGGCCCAGATTCAGTGTAGAAGTAAAAGGGATCGAGGCCCAGCATTTGGGTCCCCGTACCCATTTCCAAAAATCCGCTTGATTTAGGGACGAGGCGAAGGACTCGGATCTCATCCCTGAACCTATCCCAAAATCCAATCTTTTTTTAATATAAACTTACTTTTATATCTTTATTAAATAATTATTTCCTAAATATATCCTCCACTTACTTGCGCTTTAATTTTGTTTAGATTTTACATTTAAGTTATATGATATTCTATTATATACATGGAAACATAACTAATTATGTAAATTTATGCCTTCTATTGCACTTTAAACGTTGGATTTAAGTTTTTAAATTTGGATGTTTTAATATATTTTAAAAATTAATTATTTTATTATAAAGTTTGGACTTTAAATAGTATAAAATTAAGACATCCATTAAGAAAGTCAAAAAAAAAATTACGACATCCCAGTTGTAAATTTACGACACTGTTATAAAATTACGACACCCATTTAGAAAACATGTACACAAATTTCAAAAAAAAAGTTAAACGGATATTAATGCACGTCAGACAACTTTTTTTTTAATTTGTGTACACATGTTTTCTGAATGGGTGTCGTAATTTTATAACTACGGTGTCGTAAATTACAACTGGGATGTCGTAATTTTTTTTTTACTTTCTAACAGGTATCTTAATTTTATAACTGCGGTGTCGTAAGTTTAAAACTAGGGTATCATAATTTTTTTTACTTTCTGAATGGGTGTCTTAATTTTATAACTACGGTATCGTAAATTTAAAACTGGAGTGTGATGTCTTAAATCTGTCTTAATATTTTTAATATGTATCTATGCATGTGGACCAATAAAAAAGAATGTGCAAACCACGTAGGACTTGCTGCACCAGATGCAGTGTATAAAATCTTTTTCTTGTGCTAATTTAGGGTAGATTTTAAATAGGCCCAGCCCAACATGGTGCATAAATTTAGGTATGCTTTTATAGCTTTTAGAAAAGTCTTGAGACCACACGGCTAATCCCAACCGCAAGGATGGGAAAACCTGATTCCTACAATGAAAGGATTAGGGTGAGGATGGGAAGAAAATCCGCTTAATTCAGGGATAAGGATGAGGATTGGGTTCTTCGTCGCTGAACCCATCCTTGAAATATAGTTTTTTTTAATATAAAATAACTTTTATGCCTTTATTAAATAGTTATTTCCTAAATATACCTCCACTTACTTACCTTTTAATTTTGTTTATATTTATAAATTTACTTTTAAGTTATAATTATTATGTAATTAAAGAACAACAATAGAACATATAGACTAGAAAAAGAGAATATTAGAATGTATATTCTATTATTCCATTCAAGTGTCTAAAATACAACTCCATACCATCTATTTATAGGCAAATAAAAGAAAGATGTTACATTCATCAAATTAATAAGAATTTATTTGGGTAATGCCAATAGATATCTACATTTAGTACTACTATAACCTCCCCTTGGAATACTAATGAACATCCATCTTTATTGGTAGTATTATAACACTTCTTCTTGGATGTCCATTTATTTGACCAAGCATGTGCCTCATTAAAACCTTATTAAGTAAAACATCATGTAAAGGAAAAAGAGCACATCATTCATGTCTTTTATTGAGAAGGATACTGCCTCATTAAAAACCTCACCAGAAAAACTTAATGAGACAAAACCATAGCTAAAGAAAATAGTATAGTATTTTGCTTCCCCTTTTGACTATATCTTTTGATATATTTTCCTTAAAAATATCATTCGAGGTCCTTGAGTCGTCGTAGTCCAATTTTGCAAACTAACTCCTTAAATCTCTTTGTAGATAATGCTTTCATAAATAAATCAGCGAGATTATCGCTGGATCAAACTTGTTAAAGATTAATAGCACTACTCTTTTGAAGGTCATGAGCAAAAGAAGAACTATGGAGATATATATTTTGTTATGTCATCTTTGATATACCCTCCTTTCAGTTGGGCCATGCAGGCTATATTATCCTCATACAAAATAGTTGGTACCTCCTTTTGAGAGGACAATTCACATGTCTTCTAAATGTATTGGATTATTGATTTGAGCCAAACACATTCTCGGCTTTCTTTGTGAATTACCAGAATTTCGTATGATTAGATGGTGTAGCCATAATGTTTGCTTTGTAGAATGCTACGAAATAGCAGTGTCACTATATGTAAAGATATAACCCATTTGTGATCGACCATTATGAGGATCGGACAAATATCCTGTATCTGCAAAACCTACCAACTTGGATTTGGATAAATTAGAATAATACAAACCCATATCCATTGTACCTCTGAAGTATCAAAATATGTGCTTAACACCTGTCCAATGCCTTCTTGTAAGAGAAAAACTATATCTTGTTAACAAGTTTACTAAAAAAGATATATCAGGTCGAATGTGAGTCTCAAGATACATTAATGCACCTATTGCATTAAGATACAGTACTTCAGGACCAAGTAGTTCTTCATCATCTTCCTTAGGTCGGAAAGGATCTTTATCGATTTTAAGTGACCTTACGACCATCGGAGTACTCAATGGATGTACCTTATCCAATATAAAACTATTACAGATTATATTTCTAGAATAGAAAGTAAATATATTTGATTCTGATTCATAGGGATTGCTATAGATTGCATTTCTAGAATAGAAAGTAGACTGCATTTCTATAATAGGAAGTAAATATATTTGATTCTGATTTATAGGGATTTGATTTAATTAGTTTTCCTTCCTAACATAGGATTTGTAGATTGTATATATACCTAAGAGATTGATGAATAAAAATACACAGAAATTACTTTGTTCTTCCTCTTTTTCAAAGTTCTAGTTGTGTTTCATAGTATCAGAGCTTTCAGGCAATTTTTTGTTCTCACCATCTACACTTGGGAAAGCGTCACTCACCGATCAGCCTTAACCGAAAGTTTCATTGTCAAAATCTGATTCATTTTTGTTCGTTCTACTCGCCTCAACTTTTACAATAAGTTTATTACCTGTTTGGGTCAGCATCTATTCGGTGTGAGATCTACTTTGGGACAGGTTTAGATTTTTTGGGTATTTTTAACTTTGTTATGGTTTTGGCTTTGTTATTTGGCTGATGTTTGATAATATAGAGGAAAAGAAGTCTGTTGTTGTGTCTGATATGGTTCCTATGATGTCAAAAATCACATAACATAAATTCAATAGATCTAATTATTTAGATTAAAGTAAAACTGTTAGACTTTATTTGTGGAGTATTGCTATAAATAATCATTTAACTAATGATCCACCTAGCGATGACTCAAAAACCTCATCGCTAAGAGAGGATGCCCATCTATTTTTGCAAATACATAATTCTATTGATAATGAGGTGGTTGGTTTGATAAATCATTATGAATTTATGAAAGAATTGATGAATTATTTGGAGTTTGTATATTCTGGCAAGAAAAATATCAAATGCACTTATGAGGTATACTAAGCCTTTTATCATGTAGAAAAAGGTGATAGATCATTCACTAACACTTTATGGATTTTAAGAAAACTCATGAGGAACTTAATATGCTACTTCCATTTAGTACTAATGTGAAAGTTCAGCAAGCTCAGAAAGAAAAGATGGCGGTTATGAGCTTCTTGGCTGGTCTTCCTGAGTTTGAGGCTGCTAAATCTCAAATTCTTTTTAGCCCTGAGATATCCTCTTTGGAAGAAGCTTTTAGTAGGATACTCCGCACAGAAAATTCAGCTCCTGTTCAGCCTAGTAGTGCTCTTGTCAGTCACACTTCTAAATCTGGGAGAATCATATAGACATAGCAATAGAGGGGGAGAGTCAAGTAGTTATGATCAAAATCTTAGTACTTGAGAATAAGATATGAGAGAAGTTACATGTTACTATTGTCATAAGCCATGATATATGAAGAAAGATTATAGAAAGTTGTAGCGCAAGAATTAATCGAACCAATCAGTCCATGTTACCTTTACTAATGATGCTTATGAGTCCATTTTAATATCTGCATATGAGTATGCCAAGTATTAGAAATCTCTAAAGTCTTCATCTACTCCTATTACTGCCATCGTTGATTCAGATAAAATGAACACAGGTCTTATTTTCTTATCTTCCAAATGGATCATTGATTCTAGTGCCACAGATCACATGACAAGTAATTCTAGCCTATTTTCTTCTTTTAAGTCACATGCTTCTAGTTCTATAGTTACTTTAGCACATGAGTCTACATCTCGTAATTTAGGGTCCGACACAATTATTCCAACACTCTCAATTCCTTTTCTATTTTAAATTTACCTGACTTGTCTTTTAATTTAGTCTCCGTCAGTAAACTTACTCGTTCTCTTAATTGTTGTATCTATTCTATCCTGATTTTTGTCTATTTCAAGATCTTACAACGAAGAGGATTATTAGTAAAGGACATGAGTCTGAAGGCCTCTATATTCTTGATACACAAGTACAAAGTCTATTGCTTGTTCTGAAGTTGTAACCCCTTTTGAAGCATATTGTTGGTTGGTTATCTTTCATTGCCTATGTTAAAGAAACTTTATCCTCAGTTTTCTAGCCTATCTTCATTAAATCAGAGTCTTATCAATTTGTCAAACATCATTGTTTGAGTTCTAGTCCCAGAATCAATAAAAGAGCTAGTGCTCCTTTTGAATTAGTTCACTCCGATATTTAAAGTCCTTGTCCTGTTGAGTCTAAAACTGTGTTTAAATATTTTGTTACATTTGTTGATGATTATTCTTGAATGACATGGTTATTTGTAATGAAAAATCATTCAGAATTATTTCTTATTTTACTACTTTTTGTGTGAAAATCAAAATTCAATTTAATGTGCCTCTACAAATTTTGAGAAATGATAATGTTAAGAAATATTTATCAGAATACTTTTGAAGTTATATAGTTTAACATGACATTATTCATCAAACTTCTTGTATAGATACACCATCTCAAAATGGAGTTACTGAATGAAAAAATAGACATCTTCTTGAAATTGCCAAAGCTTTGTTATTTCAAATGCAAGTTCCTAAACAATTTTGGGCTGATAGCCTTTTCTAATTAATTGCATGTCTTCCTCTGTTCTTTCTGGTGAGACTCCCTTTCATGTCCTCTTTCCTAATAAGTTATTATTTCCTATTAAACCTAGGATATTCGATTGTACTTGCTTTGTTTGGAATGTTCGACCTTAGGTTACGAAACTTGATCCTAAATCTCTAAAGTGTATTTTTCTTGGATATTCTCGTGTGCAAAAAAGATATAGATGTTATTGTCCCAATCTTAACAAGTACCTTGTGTTAGCTAATGTTGCCTTTTTGAACAAACACCATTTGCTTCATCTTCAGGTTCTATCAGCCAGAGAAGAAGTTGATTTACTAATTTATACTAGTACATCACCTAGTTCTGATCTTCTTCCCTCTAAACCTCCAATTTTTTATCCGATTTCTGTTCCTATGCCTCTTGCTCCATGTCCTGTGCTAGTTCCTTCGTCATCGGATCTAGTTTCCAGTTCTAGTAATGATCTTCCTATTGTCCTTCATAAAGATAAACGTCAATGTGCTTATCTAGTATTTTCTTTTGTGTCATATAATCATTTATCATCATCCTCTTGTTCTTTTATTGCATCTATTGATTCTGTCACTATTCCAAGATGTTCATGAAGCTCTATCTCATCCTAAATGACATAATGCTATGATTGAGGAGATGAATGCTTTAAATGATAATGGTACTTGGACTCTGGTATAGTTACCTGCAGATAAAAAGGCTATTAGATGTAAATGGGTATTTGCAGTTAAAGTCAATCCTGAAGGAACTATTGCTAGATTAAAAGCTTGACTGGTTGCTAAGGGATATACTCAAATATATGGAGTTGATTATTTTGACATCTTTTCTTCTGTTGCTAAATTTACTTCTGTCCGATTATTTATTTCTATGGCAGACACATATAATTGGCCTCTGCATCAGTTAGATATTAAGAATGCATTCCTTCATGGTGATCTTTAGGAGAAAGTTTATATGGAGCAACCATCTGATTTTGTTGCTCAAGGGGAGTATAGGAAAGTGTGTCATCTTCGCAAATCCTTGTATGGTTTGAAACAAAGTCCTCGGGCCTGATTTGAAAAAGTTTAGCCAGGCTATTGAAAAGTTTGGCATGAAGAATAGTAAGATCGATTATTCTATTTTCTACAAGCAGCCTGTAGCTAGTATCATCTATTAGTTATCTATGTTGATGACATTGTTATTACTGGGAGTGATACTAGTAGGAAGTATGTGCTTGACTTGTTGTTTGAAACAGAAAAATTGGGGGCTAAATCATGCAGTACTCCAATGGTTCCTAATTTGCAGCTTACAAAAGATGGTGAGTTGTTTGAAGATCATAGGAGATACAGAAGATTGGTTGGAAAATTGAACTATCTTACTGTGACTTATTCAGATATTGCCTATTCAGTTAGTATGGTAAGTCAATATATGTCTTTTTTAACTATCAATCGTTGGAGAGTTGTAGAACAAGTTTTATGCTACTTAAAAGGAGCTTTTGGGAGAAGAATCCTATATGGCAATTATGGTCATACTAGGATTGAATGCTTTTTAGATGCTGATTGGGCAGGATCTAAAGAAGATAGAATATCTACTTCATGCTATTTTATATTTGTTGGAGGAAATTTGGTTTCATGGAAAAGCAAAAACAAAATATGGTTTCACATTCAAGTGCATAATTAGAATATAGAGCTATGGCTAAGTCTGTATATGAAATAATGTGAATATATCAGCTCCTCACTTAAGTGGGCCTTAAGATATTAATACCAACTAAGTTATGGTATGACAACCAAGCTACACTTCATATTGCATCTAATTTAGTCTTTTATGAACGAACTAAGCATATTGAGATTGATTGTCATTTTGTTCATAAGAAGATTTAGTAAGATTTAATTTCTATATGATATGTGAAAATAAAAGATTAATTGGGAGATATCTTCACAAAAGCTCTAAATGAAGTTTGAATTGATTATCTTTGTAATAAGCTGGGCATGATAAACATTTATGTTCCAGCTTGAGGGGGAGTGTTACAAATTATATTTCTAAAATAGGAAGTAAATATATTTGATTCTGATTCATAGGGATTGTTACAGATTGTATTTCTAGAATAAAAAGTAGATTGCATATTTATAATAGGAAGTAAATATATTTGATTCTGATTTATAGATTTGATGTAATTAGTTTTTCTTTCTAACATAGGATTTGTAGCTTGTATATATACCTAAGAGATTGATGAATAAAAATACACAGAAATTACTTTCTTCTTCCTCTTTTTCAGAGTTCTGGTTGTGTTTCAAAAACCTTTTAAGTATCTTTGCTGTATAAGCAAATTGATGCACAAAAATTACATTCTTAAGATGCTCGAGCTGCAGCCAAGGCAAAATTTTGTTCTTCCAAGATCTTTCATTTCAAATTTCTATTTTAGGCAATCTATAGCCCTTTGAAGCTCTTTAGAAGTTCAGTTATATTCAAATCATCAACATATACTATAATGATTACAAATTATGATTTAGATCTCTTTATAAAGATGCAAGGGCATATAGAATCATTGTTATAGCCTTGTTTCAATAAGTATTGAGTCAAACGATTGTAACATATACGCCCTGCTTGTTTTTGATATAGATATAGACTAAAAGATATGCTTTATGTTATGTCTTTATATTTTAATGAGAATTCATTTTGAGCAATGTATATCATTTACTATATATGTGCATGTGTCTAGTATTTACAAAGAGTATTTGATCTAGTGTGTAGAGTACGGCTTACACACAAAGACTAGATCATCGGTTCTTTTGGAATACAAGTTTATTGTTCACAGTTTTAGATGGAATTGGACACACCATCAGTAGAACTGTAGCACAAATTTTTAGTGGGTCTGTCTTGACTACGGGAATGGTTTATTTTAACTATTTGTGCTAGTACACTTTGTGTGTATTGAACATGACCCAGTTGAGTTAATTATTTTATACTGACTTTATAAAATAATTTAAACCTCATGAATATTATGATTACTTATGCTCTTAATCCAATTCTATTTCTAGACACGTGAATGTAGTGATTATTGCTTTGATTACACATAGAGTGAGATTCTATATGAGTCAATAAACTTAGTGGGTTGGGCAATAAATTATATATATGGTGAATATTAATAGTTGAAGGAAACCACGTCCTGATAAATTGGATTGATGATATCCCCTTGAGGAAGCTTATAAGTTTTGATTGTATCAAATCTTGCAAGTGGATTTTGAATCCGATACATCAAATAAGTTAAGTGATATGTCTCAAGATAATAAAAGTAATTAAATTATATTGTCAGTAATTAAATTTAATTGGTGGATATCTGTAATGTTAATGTGGGGAGATATAAGTATTTAATATTAAGGCTCAAAATATAAATTCGAATATGATTAGGAGTACAATTATAATTCTTTAGTGGAATAAATTGTAATTTACGTAATTGAATCCTAACCCGGGGTAGGATTGGGAGATTTAATTACGTGGGAAGTCCTTTTCATATTTGCCTATTGGTTCCTGTTGTAGCCTTATAAATACTCTCTCAGTTGGTTGCTAGGGAGAACGTTTTTTTTTTTGAGAAAGAAAAACAAGAAACCCTAGGACGGCCAAGAGATCCCACCATCTTATGAGAGAAAGAAGGTATTTTCGGGAATACGGCGGAAGGCTAAAGGTTGAGTCGAGTAATCGAATCAAGTGATCCAAAGTTCAAATCTGAAGGTATGATCTTGTACTCATAGATTAGAACGGTAAAAGTTTTTTTTTTGTATTACTCATATACGCTATAGCCGTGATCTTAGGGATATTCCGCGTTCTCCAATAGTTTTAACCTATAAAGAGACTTCTGTAGTTTTGTCGAATAAAGTTCTCTCGAATTAGAGAATTTAGAGTTATACTTTTTAGGCAACTATAATCCTTCTAGGATTTTTATAAAGATATCATTGTCAAGTGAGCCATATAGACAGGTTGTCACATATCCATGAAACACAATTCAAGTTTTTTATACACTGGGAGACTAATTAAATACCAAAAAGTTATTGCATCCACCACAGGAGAATATGTCTCTTCATAATCAATACTAAATTTTTGTGAGAACCCTTAGGCAACTAGTCGTGCTTTATACCTCATAATTTATTATTCTTATTTTGCCTTCGCACGAATATCCATTTATATCCTACAGGTTTTATACCAATAGGTGTTTGGACAATCAGTCCAAAAACTTTGTGTTTCGCTAACGATTTTAATTCAGAATGGATTGCATCCTTCCATTTTGGTCAATCTTGTCATGTCTACATTCTTCTATAGACGTTGGTTAAGATCTTTATTTTTATTTTCAATATTTTGTGTAACATAATATGCAAACTTATCATCAAAAATCATCTTATATCGGTTTCATCTTTCTTCAATCATAACATAACGGATAAAGATCTCTTCATTTTCTTTGATTTTAGTTACCTTATTCCCTTTTAGAATAGACTCATCTTGAGTCTCAATTACTTTTGTTATTATACTGGGATCTTTTCTTGAGTCACAATATCCTCAATCCGATCATCTATATGCTTTACTCCTTTTTTTTGCAAGAAATTTTATCTTTGGAAATCAACTGGTCTACCATGCTTTACTTGTTCCTTTATCTCATTAGTAGTGGTAGGTTGTCTTTCAGGGACAATAATTTTGATTGGAGCATTTACAGCTGTTATATGTGACTTTGTCACTCTTTTTAGGTTAATAAACATGTCTGGCAGTTGATTTGCTAGTTTTTGCATATGAATTATCTTTTGAACTTCATGTTCACATTGTTTTGTATAAGAATCAAGATGGGACAATAATAATTCATTCCAATAAATTTCTTTTATCAGTTGCTTATTTTCTCCCCCTAATGTTAGGAAAATAGACTCATCAAAATGATAATCCATAAAATGTGATGTAAATAAATCTTCTGTATATGGTTCAAGATATTTAATTATAGATGGAGATTTATACCCAACATATATCATTAACCTTCTTTGAGGTCCCATCTTAGTACGTTGTGGTGAAGCAATTGGAATATAAACCCCACATCCAAAAAATTTTAGATGGAAAATATTTGGTTCTTGACCATAAACCAATTTTAATGGGGAGAACTCATGATAATTTGTTGGCCTGATGCGAATAAGTGCTGCTGCATGTAAAATAGCATGTCCCCATGTAGACATAGAAAGTTTTGCTCTCATAAGTAATGGTCTTGCAATTAGTTAGATCCATTTGATAAGCGATACTGCAAGACCATTTTGAGTATGGATATATGTTACAGGCTATTCAATAGTGATTCCAATACAGTACAATAATCATTGAATGCTTGAGAAGTGAATTCACCAGCATTTTCAAGGTATATTATCTTAATAGGATTATCTGAAAAGTGAGCGTGTAGTCAAATTAATTGAGCTAGTAGTCTCGCAAATGCCAGGTTATGAGTCGATAATAAGCATTCATGTGACTATCTAGTTGAAGCATCAATTAAAACCATGAAATATCTAAATGATCCACTTGATGGGTGAATAGGCCCATAAATATCACTATATATGCGTTTCAGAAATCCAAGAGATTCAGTCCTGATTTTAGCCGGTGATGGCCTAATAAGAATTCATTTGGTCGTAATATTTTTTGATTCTTTAATGAATGTCCACATGAATTCTTTATAATTCTTTGCATCATAATTGAACTAGGATGATCCAACTGGTTATGCTAAATTATAAAATTATTTTGATTAGTAAACTTTTGGTTTACTATAACATGTGCTTCAACTGTGCCTATATTTATGTAGTATAAATCAGAAAAAAATACATGATTTTTTTTAATACACATTTCTTGCCTAAGATCGTACGTGTAATGTACAAATATTCGATATTGCCTTCATTAGTTGTCTCAATGTGATATCCATTTCTGTAAATATCTTTAAAACTCAATAATTTTTTTGAAACTTTTCAGAATATAAGGCATCATCATAATGAATTTTGTTCCTTTCAGCAAAATGATATGGGCTCTTCCAGAGCCTTCAATCAATTTTGTACTACCATCAATTGCACTGACATTTGTTGCATATTCTTAAGTAGAAGAAGTATTTTATATCTTTAAGTATAGTGTGCATTGTAGCACTATCTACGAGGCACAAATTATTATTGTCAACAAAGGATCCAACTTGAGATAATTGCATTTTCTTCATGGAAAGGATGACATGTATTAAAATACAAATTAGAATACAAGATATAAAAAGGCATAAAAACTAAAAGTCACAATTCATTATTGTACCAATTTTCTTAAAACAAATACATGTATAATAAGACATTATTTTATTGCATAGCATTATTCGATAACATAAACATTCTTCTAATGAGAATAATAAAATCATCCTTGTACATTCATGCTATCAATTAAACAAACAGTATTTTCTTCTGGTTAGATGAAGAAGTCAGGAACATTCAGATGAGTGAAATCATGAATCCAGTATCAAAAGGACCACATTCAAAAACAAAATTTGTTTCCACCTTTTTCTCATTCCTTTTTAATGACTCCTGATAAAGTTTGATGAGGTGCTTTGGCATGTGACTAATGATCCTTCATTCTAAAACCATAGCATGAGTTTTCCACTAAATTTTAACTTAAGTCCCTTTGTCTTTCTCAATTTATTTTCCATTTTTCTTTCACTTCAAGGGGTGAGAAGGAGTTTTAACATCATGACCACCACATAATCAAAACATCCTCGACCATATCCGCATCCATGGCCACGTCCACGACCACATCCTTGTTTATAAAATTGATATGTCATCGCATTCACTTCAGGGAATGATGCAGAGTAGTGGACGGGCTTCATGTTTTTTTATAAAAGTTCATTATTTTGTTCAGCCATAAGAAGGAAGGAAATTAGTTCAGAATTTTTTAAAACCCTTTTCATGATATTGCTACAACAGGAGCAAATTGAAAGCATGAAAAATAGAAAAAGCATTCATCAGCAACTTTTTCTCCACACAATTTCAACTGGAAAATGATTCTAACATAACTGAATTGTATTCATTTACTATCTTATAATCTTGTAAACATAAGTGCATCCCATTATAACGAAGCTTTGGAGAGAATGACCATTTTTTGGTGGTCATAATGCTCTTTTAGGCTATTCCAAAGGACAAGGGATCTTTTATCGTTAAGTATTCAGCTTTCAATCCCTCATGAATATGGTGTAGAAAGATCATTGCTTTTGCTTTATCCTAGTTGGATACCTCATTACCATCTTTAATTGTATCACCAAGGGCACTAGCCTCGAGATGGATTTCATCATTAAGTATCCATGATTTATAATTTTTGCCCACTATGTCTAGTGCCATAAAATCAAGTTTTGCCAAATTTGTCATAATAGCACTATCAAAGCAAACAAATAAATTAGTACACAACTTTTTTTTTGGTAAAGTACTTGCCAAGTTGATATTTTTAGATAAAAAAATTGTTTCAAATTTATCGAGAATGAGAGACAATCGTTTGTGTGTGTGTCTATATATATATATAAATGACCAAGTGATAAGTTGAAACTAAGAATCATAAGGAAAATATTAAGAGAAAATAATTGACCAGATATGCAAATAACTTGCATAAATGTAAATAATATTTACCTCAATAATAGTTTCTTCAACGGGTATAGAATGATAAGGTAAGAGACTGTTATGTAATTAAAGAACAACAAAGAATAAAAGACTAGGAAAAGAGAGTATTGAAATGTCTACAACTCAACTCAACTCATCTTAGCCTTTTCCCAACTACATGGGGTCGGCTACATGATTTGCTTTCTCCACTCTACTCTATTCAGGACTAAGTCGACATTCAAATTACAAATAGGGACGTCCTAGTCTGCATAATTTGATTTAATAGATTCATGGTTTACGGATCTGGCAAAGTTTTACGTTGCTATCAACTATCTAACGCAACTAGAGGTGGGCATTGGACCGGACCACCATGTCGTGGCATCGCCAGACATGAAGCGGGCCATTCTAGGTACGGTCCGCTTGCTACGGGCCATACCAGGCACGACCCATAAAAGGGGGTTGTGCTAGGTTAAGGATTTCTGGCCCATAGACCAAGCCCGACACGACCCATAAGGGCCAGGCACAACACAGCCTGCGGGCTAGCCTAACACGACCCATAAGGGCCTAGTTGGCATGACCCATCCCCCTTAAAATAAATAGGAATAAAATTTTTTATTTATAAAAAATATTTTTAATAAATTAAAAAATATTAAAAACTAAGGATTTATTATTATAAAGCCACCTTAATAGCGGGGGGTTTGGCATAGACCCCTATTAGTTTATTAATTTAAATCAAAATTATACATAAGGAAGGAGGGCTAGGCCTGACCTTCAAAATACAATAAGAAAGGAAAAAAAATAGAGATAATTCACTTTAATAATAAATAATAAATAAATAAATATATATATATATATATATATATATATATATAATTATAAAAAATTAAAATTAAAAATAAATTATCAAAATTTTACTAATCATCAATAGTGTTTGTATCATCATCATCATCATCATCATCATCAGAGTCTTCAAAGAATATTGTATCATGCACCTTTATCTTGAAGTTTCGCCTTAGCATCCAACGAATCTTTGAAGCAGAGAAGCATATCAACTATGTCGCTAGTCATTCTACTTCTCTTTTCATTAAGAACACACCGACCTACACTAAAAGCGGATTCTGATGCTATTGTAGACATCGGCACAGCTAAAATATCGCATGCAATGATAGACATAACAGGATATTAATTTTTAACACTCTTCACTAAGCTAATACATCTAGATTCTCTATTTGATTTTCATCATATGCAGACTGAAGATCATTTTATAAATAAAATTCTAGTTCACTACTTAAAGATGAAAAGATGAAGATGAACTTGAAGCATGTGTGTATTTTCTCTGTGCAATGAATGAAAAAATAAATGAATGAAAACTACTAGAAGAAGAAATAGAACTTTGTGTGGGTAATCTAGATCCATGAATTTTTTCATCATATAAAGTATAAATATCATAAAGAAGTTGTGCTACCTCAATTTAGCAGGTTCAGGATCTTGAACCATATTTTCACAATATGCATCAAGTAAAATTAGTACGCCACTAATTTAACTCTTGAATCAAATACAACAGCTAAGTTATGCATAGGACATATCTTATCCCAATACTCATTTCATTTAGATTCTATTTGTTCAATAATAGGCATTAAAACATCATCATATTATGTTCTGTAAATTTTTGACTAATCATATATGCTTGTTGTAAAAATGAATATGAAGTTGGATAATAAAATAGAAAAACATTAGTATTATAAAAACTAATAAAAAAAACTTCTAAAATTTTACCTTTATTTCAATCAATTTTAGTCAATGTAAAACCTAATATACGATCATTAATATATGCACTTAATAAGTTTTTATATGGGTATGCATCATGTACCATATATATGTTAAGTTCCAACGAGTATTATATCAAGTTTAAAATTTTTTAAATATTTACATGATCTATACATAATTGCTTAAATTCTTGAAGTCTTGATCTTGAAGCATGAATAAAAGAAATTGCATATCTAATTTTTGAAATGACATCTTGAATCATGCCCATTCCAGCTTGAACAAAAAGATTTAAGATATGACATGCACATATAATATGCAATAAATTTTTATTTAACATGGGATGCAATGAGTCATTCAATAATGTAATAGCAAAATTATTATTAGATGCATTATCAAAAGTAATAGATATGATTTTATCATTAATATTATATGAACATGCAATTTGATAAATGACATTTGAAATTTGTTGCCGAAAAATTAAAAGCACGAAAAGCAAGAATACGATTATTTAATTGCCAATCATTATCAATATAATAAATAGTAATAGCAATAAAATAATTATTACCTACAGATGCTAACCAAACATTAGAAGTTAATGAAACTTTTGCATTTAAAATAAAGAATGTATCAATTAAACTTTGTCTCATTGCTAAAAAGTTAGTTATAGCTACTTTTCTAAATATATGCCTACTAGATCTTTTGTAAGCAGGTTGTAAGGCTAATTGAACATATTCTTCAAAATTAAAAGATTGCATAAACTAAAAGGTAATTCATCCTTAACTATCCATTTTACAAGTGATTTTTTTTATTTTCATAATTATATGCAAAATTACCTATAAGTAATCCCCCTTGTATATTAAGGGTACTTTAAAGACGAGAATCATGCATCCTATGACTCTCTGATGTCTTTTTAAATGGCCTATTCAGCTACTACTACTACAACTATAAAGTTTGGCATATTTTTTACATTTTGCTTTCTAGACTCTATCAACCATAATTCTATCAAAATCATTCCATATATCACTAGTCCTTTTATGAGAAGAGATTTGACTTTCACTCGGTTCACTGGTTCTAGAGGAATTAGAAACTTGGGGATTAGTTTTTTCTCCCTCAGAAATATGAGGAATGCCAAAATGACTTTCATCATAAGATGCCATATCTAAATTAATAAATGCAAAAATAAAAACTAACCACAAGAAGGAATTGAGTAGAGGACTGAGGTAGAGCCGAGATTTATGAGCTTCCTCTTGTGTTCTCAACAAGAAGTGACATTCTCTTTCTTTTGTACTTCTAACTTCTCAATAAGAACCTCTTCTTGTGTAGCACTTGAACACTTACTAAATGCAAACTAAAAATTAAATTGTTACAAGCCTAAAACACTTGCTATATATTGCTAACGAGAAAAATAGTAGTAGTAGAGAAGAAGAGAAGAGTTGTTTAGTGTGGCGAGAATAAGGAGAAAAGGGGTATTTATAGGACTTCAAAAAAATTATTTTTCTAAAATACCCCTCAAATTAGCCATTTTATGACTGTTGGGAGGGTCAAAATAGTAAAAAGCCAAAAATAACCATTTTTAGCCGTTATGGGCCAAACTGGCGGCCCGCCACCCCACGGGCCGTGGGCCGTGCTGGGCTTATTTTTCAAATTAAATGGGTCATGCTAGGCACGGCCCGTTTAGTCTGTGGCATGATGGGCCTGGGTTAGGCTGGGCCCAGCACGACCCAATGCTCAAGTATAAATGCAACCTCCTCCTTTATCTAGGCTTTGGACCAGTCTTGACGGAGTTAGAGTATTGGAATGTATATTCTATTATTCCATTCAAGTGTCTAAAATACAACTCCATGCCAATTATTTATAGGCATATAGAAGAAAGATGCTACATTTATCAAATTAATAAGAATTTATTTGGATAATACCAATAGACATCTACTACTATAACTTTTCCTTAGAATACCAATGGACATCCATTTTTATTGATAGTATTATAATATATATTCTATTATATACATGATAACATAAGTAATTATATAAATTTATACCTTTTACTATACTTTAAATGTTGAGTTTAAGCTCTTTAATTATAATATTTTAATATATTTTAAAGCTAAATCAATTTATAATAAATATTAGACTTTAAATAGTTATATTTTTTAATAATAGAATTGAGCTTAAATTGAAATCTAATATTGGAAGAAATCAAAGGGGTTGAGGATTTTTTTTTGTGAGGAATGAAAAATCATAGGGTGAAGATAGGAGGAAATCTTTCTCTATTTGGAGAATAGGATAAAAACATATTTTTTTGCCCCGAATCAGCCTTATTAACATCTCCATTTTTTATTTGTGCTAATTTAGGCTAAATTTTAATTAGGCTCAACCCAACAAGGTGCACAAATTTAGGCACTCATTCAAATTTTAGAAAAGTTATGGGATCAAGAACAGACCTAATCCCAATTGTGGGATGAGAAAACTCAATCCCTAGGATGAAAGAGATCGGGTGAAGATGGAAAGGATTTTCAAAAATCCACTTGATTCAAGAATGAGAATGAGGACTAGAATCCCTATCCCTCAACCTATCCCCAAAATTCAATCTTTTTAATATAAAATTACTTTTATATCCTTATTAAATAGTTATTTTTTGAATATACCCCCCCACTTACTTCCCTTTTAGTTTTGTTTAGATTTATATTTACTTTTAAGTTATATGATATTCTATTATATACACGATAACGTAAATAATTATACAAATTTATATACCTTGTATATTTTAAATGTTAGGATTAAGCTTTTTGAACTTGGACGTTTTAATATACTTTAAATATCAATCAATTTGTCATAAACTTTGGACTTTAAATAGTTATAGATTTTTTAATAATATAATTAAACTTAAATTAAAACCCAATATTGGAAAAAACCATCCCTAGCATTCCCAAGAAGAAAATTTTTCTCCATTTGGAGATGGGAATAGAAAATGTACTTTTTGCCTCAAATCAATCTCACTAGCATCCTAGTTTTGTTTGTGCTAATTTAGGCTAGATTTTGATCAAGTCCAGCCCAATCATGTGCATAAATTTAGGCCTACCTATTCTAATTTTAAAAAGTTTTGGGACCAAGAACCGCCATAATCCCAATCTAGTGCTAGAATCCCTGATAAACATTTGGAATGATTTTGATTAAAAAGATATTTTATAAAATCTAATTTTTTTTGTTATATTAACTACAACTATGTGGCAATAGAAATGCATAAGTGCGCCAAAAGGAAATCTCAACCGATGCGATGTGGACTTAACAAAGGCGTCCACAACCTTTTCTTGATCTTATATTTTCTATATAACTTGGTAAGACTCATGCCAACCCAACCTCACACCTACCCCAACTTCCATGGGATCTTTGCTATGGTGAGAATAAGTTGACCAAGTTATTCCATCTTCCATCCTTTCACCCTTCTTCAAGCTTGGTAAGCCTTAAACCAGAAATATTAATCTCTCAATCCCAGTTGATCATAGATATTATCATTGTTTCCATAACATACGAAGCAAATTCTACTCCAAGCCAAGGAGCTTCTCTTTCACAATGAAGTACAAATCAATGCAAGCTTGTATACGTTATGGGAATTTTATAAGGGAAAACTTATATGCCATGTAACCACAAGTATAGGCATTAATAAAACATATCGGTTACGTTAGCAATTCCTTTTAATGGACCATTTAATTCACAAGATTATTAACATGAGTTTTTCAAAAAATTAAAGATTATGCTTTGTGGTTTCTCAAAATTCTTTTCGGAGCAAAAATAACAAATCATAAAACTTGAAATTAAATTTTATAGAATGATGGTGTCCTTGATTTTTGAAGGTAATATTTTTTTATTTCTATTTTCATAAAAATATAAGATGCTTGTGAAAATACATTTGATAATAAAGATGAAAATACTTTTTAAAAAAACATAATTCTAAAATGATAAAAATATACTATTCTAAAATGATAGAAACTATTAAATTTACAAGATATATTAAAAATGAGTTTTTTAAAAAAATTAAAGATTATGTTTAGTGGTTTCTCAAAATTCTTTTCGAGAAAAAAATAACAAAGCATAAAACTTAAAATTAAATTTTATAAAAATCATGGTGTCCTTGGTTTTTCAAGGTAATATTCTTTTTTTATTTTTATTTTCATAAAAATATAAGATACTTATGAAAATATATTTGATGAATAAAAATAAAAATAATTTTTAAAATATAATTCTAAAATGATAAAAAAAAATATAACTTCAAAATGACAGGAAAGCTTGGAATAGTTTAATTTTTTTTACAATTTGTTGATAAAAAGAAAAAAGAATAAAGTTTAGAAAACTTGAGAATATAGAATTTAATGGCATTTTCTTTTATTTTTTACTCATCCTTTTAAAAGTATTATTTATAATAAAAATTAAAAATAATAAAAATTATTTTTAGTAATCTTTAGAGAATGAAAATGAAAAATATTCTTGGAGCAGCGAAGACTTTTTTTTTTTTTTTTGAGCCAGAAAATATGTTTTAATGAAAGTGGTGTTTCTGAGATCATCAGTATATTATTGGTTTTCCCAAAATATTTTGATATAAGAGTTTCGTACGAGGTGGTCGCTCCGTGGGATTGCGATGCTCGGCCAGCCAAAAGAACGCTGCCGACACCTGGCCCGCATCCAGCCGGGTCCCACCAAGACCCTCCTTCCAGTTAGCGTTGATACGGAACCCAACAAAGGTACACAAAGAGTTCTCTGACGCTTCCAAAAGACGCTATGCTTAAACGGAAATGGATATATTCTTCACGCTAGGTTTGGGCCCCGAAGCATTTTACTTGGCGAAGAAGGATGCTATAAAGGCTCCTCTTCCGCCCGTGCCGCCCCCCATTCCTTTCCTCCCGAAGGTTAAAGCAAGTCCACCACCACGCACCAGGTATGGACTCCTTGTTTCTCCTCCCTTTCTTCTTCCTTACCCTTACGAGAAATTTCTTCATCAAATTCGAAATCTTCTCGACTTTTGGAGGGAAATATTCTCACCAGATTTTGATCCACCGATCGTTGGCCGATCTCGAAAAATAGGTCAAGTTGATCTCCATGTTCCTGTTGCTAAAACGAATTCACTTAGATCGATGGATCCTTTTGGCCTGTTCTTTAGTTTCTCCTAATTGCTTATTTTTGATGATGATTTCGACCTGCGGTTGATGTGATTTAGTTGCAGTGGATTGGCTATCCTTTTTTTTATTTTTTAAATATGTGAATTCGATTCTGTTGTTGTTGTTGTTTATCTAATTCTCATCAGTGTTCAACAGTGATGCCGAATAATTTTTATATGTACGTTGTCAAGTCTCAACTAAATTCTGCTTGGGACTATTGTAACGTGTATTTGGATTAGGGTTAGGATGAACCGATCTCATCATTCTTTGTTTTCTTTTAGTACTTTTTAGTTGGTTTATTTGTTTCGTGATGAGGTCGAGCTTGGATATTGAACATTTGTGGTACTCACTCGAGGTTTGTTTATGGGCATGTGTGCTAAGTAATTTGGATAGATTATTGGAGTTTAAGATAGATCATATGTTTTGTAAAGATTATCTATGGAGTTTCTCAAATCAGAAGGCGACGCTGTAACAAGTGAAAGAATGGTGAATGATGAATGGTGATTGGGGTAGTGAATTAAAACTTTTCATTGCAGACCTGACTGATTAGGAAGCATCTGATTTGATTTTGAGTGGAAATTTATTTTTAATAAGAAATATTTTATAATTAATATGGAACTCTCGATGATGGAAAGTTTAAAACTGGGGATGTTGTTCATGAGTGTTATACATTGAGATTGCAAGTCGGAGAACAATTTTGTTTCTGGTGTTGCAATATTTCTATTAGATTATTGTCCCCTGAGCTGTAATGGTGTCAAATATGAACTTAATTGCATGTAACCAAAAATCATATATGATTTATGCTGTTTTATTTGTCCATATGAGTTTCATTGCATAGATTTTCCTGTTCATTAATTGGCTTTCTAGGTTTTAGTGTAAGCCAAGGGTCAAATTTCTGTATCATGCCTACAATCATGGATGCCAACCATGTCATTTTAGCCAGTTGCCTAGCCATTGGACCAGGGCTCATGGCAAACAAAATGACTCCCTCGGTTTGTGGTGGTCGAGCATGCACCAGCATTAATTGGTACATATATTGGCATGGATCGACGAGTGACACTGGGTTACATATCCATATATTTTTCCCATGTTTTGTTGGTATGATATTTCTCCTATGATTTTACCTATTTGGCAAGATATATTTGTCTGGTATGTAGGCCTCTAGCCTGCTCAATGTTCAATTGCTTACATACTTAAGAATGACCTCTTTTAGATTATATCTTGTTCATAAATTTGAGACTATTTAGTTGGCTCCCAATTGCCAATTCTCGTTTTACTATGGCTTAGATTTTTAAGACAAGAAGAGGATGAAATGATGTGTTTTAGGTCTCTCTCTCTCTCTCTCTATGTGTGTGTGTGTGTGTGTGTGTGGAAAGGGAAGGAAGAACCAACTAAGGTGAATTATATTTATAGAATGCAACATGGTAATGCAAATCAATATTGTCATATTCAAATGAGATGGTGATACATGGTCTATACTTTTTATTGCATAGAATTGAAAATGAAAAAAATATGTTTAAAATTTATGCAAAAATATGAAATGGATTGTTTGTTTTTATCTCCTTTTTTTCACTATTTCTTTTTTTTTTCAAAGAAGTGGAAAGCTACTCTAGAATTTCCATCTAGTAACTCTAGTAGTTGCTTAGCATCTTCTTGGAAGTATGCCTAATTTCTAAGCAAGATATAGCTTTATAGTTTTGTCTGTCATAAATATAATTTTCAAATCTAGATTATGTCTGTCAAGTGTATAGCAACAAATGACAAAGCCAACCAAGCAAATATTTAATAGTTGACCTTACTTGGCATTTTTTAAACAACAAATTAACCTATTTGTAATTTGAGTTGGGAAATTAAGAAACTTCTGCTTGTCGAAGTACTCACATGTGGTCTCTTCCATTATTTGTAATTTGAGTGTCGACGAGTCCTGAATAGAGTAGAGTGAAGGAAGCAGATTCATGTATCCGACCCCATGTAGTTGGAAAAAGGCTTAGATGAGTTGAGTTGAGTCGTAGAAATTAACCTATCTCCTTCTTTTCATTATTTAAATTTAAAATTCTGATAAGAAAAATTAGGAGTGATTCTCAAAATGATGTTTACATTTTCTTAATGAAAAGGAAAGGTGGCAAAAATGAAATGAAAATGAATTAATCATTTTGTAGTACTATATTGGTTTCAGTTCACAAAGACATCTGCTTTTTTTCCTCCCATTTTGATGCATTAAAAGCAATATGTCATGCCTCACTATATCATTTGTATCGAGGTTCACGTATTGAAAATCGGTACAATTTTGGTACTGGATTAGTGTGGTTTGGCATGAAGCATACCGTACTAAACCGATGGTGCATTAATCAATTTGATTAGGAGGGTCTCAAGCCATGAACCACCCTAAATTGGGCAGAACTGGGCTGTTCGTTTTGGTTGGTTTAGGGTCGGTTTGATCAATTCTCCTCTTGTATTGAACTGAGAAGCTAATTTTTTTTTGGTTCTGAGCTAGTTTGGTTTGGTTCAATTCTGGACGGTTTGTTTCACTCCGAACCGTTTGATTTGAGACGGTTTGGCATACTATGATTTGCGTATATATTCATGGGTCACATAAAATTCGTATCAAGTTTTTTAAAATTTTTTACATTATCTAATTTCAAGCCAACTTTAATCCTACATCATGCTATTTTTTTCTCTTTTTTTACACCATAAAACCCTAAATCTAGTGACCAGTAGGAAAATTCAAATAAAAATATAAAAATTAATACGAATATAGTTTGATTAGTAATAAAATTAGCCACAACAAGCATTAGCCCAACCACGTTGAATGGGATTATAGGAATCATAAAAAGTTTGAATTATCAAAATTAGAATTGTTTAGATTTACGCTTATCTTGAGACAAATCATATAAAAGATTTGCACTGAATAACATTTAGTGAGATACTCATTTAATACAACATTTAGTGAGATAGAAGCCTAAATTGTAATCTTAGAGATCAGTTAGTAGAGGGAACATGTGCAAGTAAGGTCATGCAACTAGAAAGCATAATGTAAATCATATATTTAACAAGGCTATAAGAATCAAGTAGAATTATACTGTGCGATTTAAATCATCATGTTTTAACAATTATTTGAGATGAGACTGCAGGGCCCTTTAGATTCCTTTAGCTAACTGTGTTTTTCTTGATTGTGTGCTGACTTGGATGGTCAATAGCTTGAACAAAGGCAGTTCCTTCCACGAACTTTGGTAATAATACAATAATGATGAAAATTTGTGGCACACATTCAAAAATTAGAGATGTTGCCTGGTTATTTATTGAATGCAACTCTCTAATAGTCTTATGATCACGTTTAACACAAGGTTTAGGATTTGTGCCATCAAAGTGGTCCCCTTATCTTGACATAAAGGTAAAATTTTGTAAAGATGGACCAAATATAGCCAAGGTATACAGTATCAAATAGAACTACCTGACACGGTCAATATTGTATCATACCAACCATGATCAAGGATGATTCTGTCTTAGCATGGTTTGTGTCCAAACCAATGTGAACCAGTCCTTATGGGGCTAAATTGCTTAGTTCTAAGTACTTTCACCCGATAAGGGTTTGGCATACATTTGGAGCATCAACTATTCAGGAAGAAATGGTATGGTGCCCTTTTCTCTCTTCATTTCAAGATAAGAAAGGAGAGAGGATAAATAGGAGAGAGCAGAGAGGTGAGCAAGAGGAGTCTAGGTACTTCTCTCATCTCTTTTCTGTTTTCTATTACATTCCATAAGTGAGCAAAAAGTTAAAAAAAAAAAGGAGAAATCATGAGGAACTTTAGTATTTTGGCATGATTTTTGACACTCGACTTGGAGTTGAATAGATGCATGCATGATGCATTTCCAATTTTTCAATATAGTTTTTTCTTTTAATATGATACTTGGTCAATTTAATGTGAATTAGATAATTACACCATTCTTTAGGCATGCAATATAAAAAATATTAACACTTATTACATTTAAATGTCAAAATAACCTCACAAAATCCTTTTTGCTACTTGAAATTAAATAAATAAAGCTTAAAATCTTGAAAATTAAGAAAATAAAAACGTATTTTTAGTACACTGGTATGGTACATATGGTACCATACCCTACCAGTGACATATTGGTATGCAGTCTAGTACTAAGATTGGGAACCTTTAAATTAATATTTGGAAAGTCCTTTTTAGCTTCATTTGCAAAGCCTCCAATCTCAGTGGCAGGGTATAGAACCATGGGTTTGATATGGAGAAAGAATAAAGCAACTATAATGCCCTTCTATATAAAATAAAGAGGAATAAAAGGCTCCACGAATGAAAGCAACAAGGCTAAAAAAAATGAATTCAGACAAGGTATTCAAAATAGTTAAAAATGACCACAAAAGTATCAGTGCTAATGCATAGCTATCATGCCTTGATGGTGAATCCAACAGCATCTGATCAAATAAATTTGACCATAACAATTTTATAGTTCCTTGAATTACAAATCAGAGATAAATGCTAAGTCAAGATAGTTTGAACCAAAAGATCTTGAGAGTGGAAAAGGCCTGAGATATACTCACAGAGTTTACCCGTCCAATAAAAGGCCGCTTAGTCAAGGTTGAGGCATTTGTTGCTACAAATTAAGAAATTGCAGGCCTGAAAATTTAGCTAGACATGCCATTGTGCAAGAGAAGTGTCCAGATCCAATTTGAGGGAGCTCAGACAAGAGAAAACCAACAAAACAGTGCTTCTACACTATTCCAATAGTAACAGGGCCATCCTTGGACAAAAGTTCAGCAAGAATCCACACCTCTGGTTGACATGAAAGCTGCAGGATAGAAAGGGGATGGACTGTACATCAGAAACTCTAAATCAGTTGATCATCTGACAAATCACTGGCAACCATTGTCTTCCAGATATATCTGATTCCTAGTTTCAACTCTATTAATTAGATCAGAGGAAAATGCAAACCTGAAGCTGAGCTAGTTTTGGAGGAAGAGAAAGAAAAAGTGGCCAGAGAGAGGTGAAGGATGATGGCTCACCTGAATCAGGAGACAAACCAAGACAAGGCAGGTTTGTCTTCACCGACCACATCCAGCATCTTACATCAGCAGGTGGCTGGATTGAAGTGCTCTCTTACATGTTGGGCAATGATAAAATAATTGGATGAGTAAGTTGATACTTTGGCACTTTGGTCAGATTTGATGGTGAGATGATGACAGCTGGTCAGGATGGCTTAGATTTTATAATTCTTGAGCAGAGAGCTTAGAAAGGAAGGCATGAAGCATGCATTCCAAAAACTTAGGATAGTAGCCCAAAAATGCATACTTATATATAAGTACATGCAATACATTGTCCAAGGTTGTAAGTATACCTACCATGGTGTGTTAAAATAGTAATAGTCATGATACATAATATATTTCTTTATAAATCTAGTAGAATGTCAAGCAAAATGAAACCTAGGTGGATGAAGTTGAGATTTGATTATAAGGTTTTGTGATCATTGAGCACTGATGTTACTTGGGAAAATTTTATAGAACACCAAGGAGGTTGGAAATGTTGTATGGTTTGGTATGTAATGCAATCAAGTGTTGCTTATCCGTATGATGTGTGAAATAAAGGTCGGTATTTTTTGGTGTATACATCCTCAGTGCAAAAAGTCAGGACTATTTGAGTTAGGCTCAAGACATGCACCAAGATAGAATAGGGGTTTTAAGAATTGATGGAAGTAGTAGGCTATCTTTTATATCTATCCATCTCTTGCTCTCTCTCTCTCTCTCTCTCTCTCTCTCTCTCTCTCTCTCTCTCTATCTATCTATCTATCTATCTATCTATCACTTTCTTTGTGTGTGTGTATGTGTCGTATAGCAATCATCAGCATTAAGCTGTTTATTTGAGTCTTAGTTCTCATTGATTGATATTAGCCAACAAATTGAAACCTAGGTGGGTGTGATTGAGTTAAGTATTGTAAACATTGAATACTTGTATAACTTGGGAAAATTTTATACACCACTAATAAGGTTGAAAATGATGTAAGCAAGGTTTGTTGTACCGAGAACTAGTATGATTCGATGCAGGACGTATTGTACTGAACCAATAGTATACTAATCATCTCGTACTGAATCAACGACGTACTAGTTAGATGAATTGGAAGGTTCCAACCCATAAACTGCCGCATACTCAAACTGGACGATTCAATATGGTATGGGGCGATTTGTTATGGTGCGAGACCAATATGAGGCTGATACAGGGGGATTCGAGGTTATATACGGTGGTTTGAGGCAGTACCGGATTTGTACCATTTTTAAATGTCGAACTGCACCAGTATGGTTGGTTATGCTTGTACCAAATGGTTTGGTATGGTTTGTCACACTGTGGATTCATGGTTTGGTATCTTAGGTAGCCAAGTGGTTGCCTGTATGTAAGATGTGTGAAAAAGAGGTTGGTATGTTTAGGTGAATGTTGGTACATCCTAAGTGAAAGAAGGGAAGGACTAATTTGAGTTGGGCTTAAGACGTGCACCAAGATAGAATAGAAGGTTTAAGAATTGATGGAGTTAATAGGCTACCTGAAGGTAGCGATGCCTTCTTTTTTCCTGTGTGTGTGTGGGGGGGGGGGGGGGGGGGTTGGTTGCGGAGCGGGGGGTTGTGAAGCTGTTTATATCTTAATGCTTGTTGTCAACAAAACTCTCTGCTAATATTTGAGTCTCATTTTGTATTATTAGCTCCCATGGATGTTATTTCAGCTTTTTAAGATAAAAATTTGGGAGAATGCTAGATTGAAATCATGGAGGATGACAACTGTGGAGGATAAGGGTGTAATATTTGGTTCAACCCAAATAATTGGGGTCAGGATAGTTGGAATTGGGGTGTCAATCAATTTGGTGATAGAGATAATCTAGATATGTAAATTCTGTGCAATCTTTTATCGTGACAGTAACCAAAATAGGAACGTTCTATGCAATTGGCATTATGAATAATCTAGAGGATGCAACAGTAGAAAATGCCACATCAAAAATGAGAATTTAGAGGTGTATTTTTGCAAAACTGGGATGTGGAAGTAGAAATGAACATACCAGGACAAGGTTAAGCTACATTGGTAAATAATGGAAAAGAGAGCAAGGAAGGTGATATTTTAATGTCCATATAAGAACAAAGTAGGCGCCATTTAGAAGGGATCTAACATTCTCAACAATAGAGGGTTTTGGATATTTGTCAACTGTGTGGAAGATATGGAGAGGTAAAGAGACAATTTAAGAAAAAGTTATGGAGGAAAACTATTGTTATGAATAAGGTACTTAAAGAGATTTAGGAGCAGTTTAGACCTTTTCTAAAGGTAATAGTGATTGGACTTATGTAATGAATGCGAAGAGATCTACCTGTTTGAATTCTGGAATCAATCCATTTGTCAACTACTTTGCATGATTTCAGTTTTTATTTAATATTATTTTCATATGAAGGTTCAAAACTTGTTTTGATTTTGATTTTGGTCAGGCTTGTATGTTTGGAATTTTCAGCAAAATTTGACAGCCATAAAAATCAGAGTTCCTTTTCCCACCCAAGTATTTGTACTGCTTCCCATCCAAGTATTCTTCTATGTTCATATTTTTTATTTCATCAGAGTTCCTTTTCCAAGTTAGGAGCCAACAACAATCTTTAGCAATGTTGATGAACTTGGTGTGAAGGCCTAATAGAGGTTCTTCCAAGTTGATTCGCTAGTTCTCATTGTAGGAGTTTTCACTCATTGCAAGACTCAAATTTTTTTCCCCCATTTCTTTCATAGTATAAAATATAAAAAATAATTGTATCAGTGTCTCTCATTGACTCCTATTACGACCACCAATGTGGAACATGCTTTTATATCTCTATGTCAGGTACTTTTGCATAAGATTAAAAGGATACCTGTAATACTGTTCTAATACTTTGGATCTTTGATGCTGACTCCACTGGAACAGGCTGAAGAATCTGCTATTCTACACTGACAAATAAATGTGAAAAGCATCTGTATCCACTATTTCAGATGACCATTTTAGCATGCTAATGGATTATTTTATTGAAGAGACTCTCTCTTAGCTTATATGGGGTAGGTATCTTTCATGATATAAATAAATCGCTTCAGTGCTGTATATATTTTCTGTGCAAATCTTGTTCTTCTTAGGTAACTGAGCTACAATTCTGCTGTCTAGTTTGGGTTACCCTTTTAGCACTGTGCTCATGAGCAGTTCACATGTGTAGCATCTCTCATTTTTTAAATCTTTGTACAGAGCAGTTGCTGTGTTGGAGGTCTAGCTAAATCTCAACCAACACCAGATAGATCATTGAGGACACCCCAAAAGAAGAATACTGGTCAATCATCTACCAATAAGAGAAGGCAATGGTCAACAAGTCCAGAGCCAATGGAGAATAACGTTAGCATAACTTACTCTGTTGAGACACCTCTCTCTTCTGGTCCCACTAATGTGAATGAAGACAGCAACCTTACAGAGGAAAGTGCCAACAATAGTTCATTTATCAACCAAGGTTGATCTTGCTTGTTATATTGAAAATGCCGTCTTTTGTTACATCTATAATAATAGATTTTAACATATATCCACCTGCTGCTTCGCTGTGTAGTTGCGCTAGAGAATTTTCTGGTAAAAGAGTGAAGCAATGCCTGATTCTTTTGTGGCTTATTACTATTGTTTGCATTAAGAGCTTCTTTCTCTCATTTTGCTTCCTGCATGCTTATTGAGTTTGTCACTTAAGTTGTGTCTGTTACCTAGACCCTTAAATTTAGCCTAAATACCTACTCTTAATACTGAAACACATACATTGGTATGACACTTAGTCAGGATTTCATAAGAATAAATTCTTAAATATTGAAAGGACCTGACACTTGAATATATCATTCAGCCAACACATTTTGAACCCAGGTACATGTAACATAGGGTAGTTGTGGTCCGAGAATCAAACAAGTGGAGTAACTCAGGGAAGGTTGTGAAATGAAAGGGTTTGTGATCTCAACATGATAACATGATAATAATGGCAAAGGAATCAAGTGTTGCTGTTTTGGGACATGCCAAAACACATGCTACACCATACCTTTGGAAAAAAGGAGCTTAATGCCCCTTTTCTGTTGAAAAATAAAAATAAAAAATAACTTAATAATTTCCATGCTTAACTAATCTTAACTCCTGTTATTGACGTGACATGTAGTGTCTGGCAAAAGCCAGCACCTAAAACCATGCCAGTGGCACTGTATAGATTAGAACCTTCTTTATGAGGCCCTTCAGCTGTCAAGAAGACTTTTACACTTTTGGTCTAGTTTGCATAAGTCAACCAATTGACTTGATGAACCACTCAAAAATATAATAGATTGTGTAGACAACATCAAACAGTTGAAAAATATGATATCTGAATCAAGAAACCCCATGATATAAAGCTTGTGATAATAAAAGCATACAAGATAGCATGTTTAGACATGAGAACAAATAATTAAAGAAGTGTACTACCAATTTATTTTTATCTTGAACATGCTCTGGTAGCTTCAATGCCTGCTCTGGATGTTGCTTATGCTTCATCCAGATAATTTTCTTCGGATGACTGGATTAACATGTAGACATGGGAAACTATCATGTGTATGTTATAACCTCTCTTCTTTAATTGCATATGCGCATGCTTGGTGACATAATGAGGGTGAGCCTTGGTGCAATGGTAAGGTTGCTCCAAGTCACTAACTTGGGTATCATCGGTTCAAAACACGAAAACTGTCTATCCACAGGTTAGGCTGCATATATTTGACCCTATCGAGACCTTGTTGTGGCAGGATCCTTGTGAACTAGACTACCCTTATTCTTGGTGACATAATAGACTCATGAATTTTCATTTGCATGGAGATCTTTTAGAGTTTCTTAACTCTTCAGGATTAAATGTGTTTGCGTTTTCCATTATGCCAAAATACCAATATTTCATCGTGTGAAAATTATTCAGATTCCTTCAAGGTTTTTAAGTTCTTCCATAAATATAATTTTTTAAAAAGAAATCAATCCAATAAGAAACTATTGATGGTGTTGCACATGCCATGTGATTTTGTTGAGGTCCCTTGGTATCATTCACCAAACTACTTGTTACACAGCAACAGAATGGGATGCTGCTGAATGCTTGCATTGCCATTTTGCTGATTTTCTTAAGTTCATTTGGCACAATAGAAATCTCCTTGTTACTTCATGAACTTGATTTCTACCTTATTTGCAGGGTACCTCCTTGTGATGTCTCCATAATCTTTTTTTTTAAAGGTTTTGGAATGTGTTTAGATGTCTCTCTTTTGCTTAGTGACTTGATCTAGGGTTCGACAAGTTGGACAACTTTTAGTATTGTTTTGTTCTTCAGTTTCTTGTGTGCAGAAGGATCATGTTTCTTACTCACTGATGCAATAAAATGTTGGCCTTCTTCAGCATGTTTTGTCTTTGCTTGTGAATGTTAAATTTAAACAAAACCTCTTTAACTATATTCATAAGCAAGCCAACTTGGTTCATTATTTGTGACTTCTGGTATTGTTCCTCATGTATTGCTGACTCAGTTGAGAAAGCTCCTGATTTAGGTGTATGCTAGGTGAAGAAGTAGGTTTGTTCTCGACATCTATTATCTACTGTGAAGTTGCTAATCATGAAAATTTTGAATGTTCAATTGCGCAAAAAATAAATGATGTCTGATTATTATCCAATTTTTAACTGTCTTTCATCCATGACTTGAATAGAAGATACCATGATACTCTCTTGTTCAACATTTTAGATCTACTAGTAAGTTTCTCTCTAGGTTTTTCAAAGGAAGAAAGCTAATGATGCTTAAGGAAATTAATGTTTCAGCTGATATTCCCAGGGGATATGGCCTATGAGTCTCCACAGCTTGCGTATTAAGACTCCACCCTCTGGAAGCACCTCTCAAGTGGACTTTTGGTGGTGTATCCCATTTTTGTCCAAACAATCTTGACCGGTTGGATCATGGGATCATGGTCAGCCAACATAATCATACCCTGCTTGATAGGGGTTTAGGTGTGTTAATCAGGCAGTGTCACAAAAAACAGCAAATCTTATATAACCCAGATGGTTGAGCATGTCCAAATTGTATGCTTGTCTATGCTTGCGAACTTCAATGAAGGTTTTCTTTACCATGTATTAGTTGAAGATCAAAATTGGAGGAATAATTACGAAGGACCATTATAAAGTTATAAGCAGCCTAATTTATTTTGCTGGTTCGACTGCTTCAGAGGCTATGCATAGCCTTGCAGTGATTATGGAAAGTCAAATTCTTGGGCTTTTTCTTTTTTTTTTTTCTTTTTAAAATCAGATAGGCAGTTGATAGATAACTGATCTATTTTTCATATATAAGTGTCGTTAGAGTTAGAGGTAGACCAAAAGCTACATGAAAGTGATAAAAAAGATTTAAAATTTTTGCATTTTACAAAAAATGTGACTTAAAACTGAGCTAAATGGAGAAAAAGGGTTCATGCAATAGTGGTGTTCACAAATGGTTTACCAGCATTTTGGTTCACTTTGTCATACGACCGAGCAATGGTTAAGCTTGGAAGTGTAGTTCACACAAAAATGGTTCTTATTCTTTAGGGCTTGTTTGGACGTATGAAGAAGGCCTCGCTCTTGAAAATCTATGAGAACCTGATGGTATGGAAATAGATTGGAAGCAGTTGGCAGTGGAACCTTATCCTAATTATTAGGAATAAGTGGTTGCTTCTCTAAGTTGATTTATCTTGTCCCTAAAATTTAGGGATTAGTCACTGATCTCCCTTCCGATCTCCTTCGATGATCTTATTTTCACCATAACTTTAAATAACAACGCCCTGCTTTTCTTATTGGCTAATGAGATCTTCCAACATCCAAACAGGCCCTTAATTTTCTTTTTCATCATGTTGCTTCATTTATAGTTACAGGGTATCAAGCTTTGCTGAAAAGTTTGTTGCTTCTGCTTGTACTAATACAAAATAAGGAATGACATCTGATTTATTTGTTTCTTATAGGAATTACATTTTTAATCTCTCTGTGGAATTATTTGGATCCAACTTCTAAAATTTTGTTTTATTATGTTTCAAACTTATGCAATTAACTTCTTAGCTCATTTATCAAGGTATCTCACCACTGCATAGGTTCTGCAATCTCTCCCATTGATGTTGCTTAGAAATTGGGAAATTAATAATTTGAACGGTTGAAGAGGACTTTGTAAATTTTGATCTAATATTACTTAGCATTGAAGTGATGTGGTATTGAACTGCTGATAGATGCGAAAAAAAAAGCGACTTCAATTATTGATATTTGCATAAGCAAGGGTCAGATTAGGTTTTTTGTTTTCTAGCAATTGTAAATGCAGATTTCCAGGTTGTTTTGCCCACAATTATCAATGCTAAGTCTGAAGCTTTTATATCTCATTGTTATAAAAGATTAATTTGAACACAAGAGGAAGATTCTGTTGAGTTTTACCTTTACATATTTATGCTTCACATATGGCCCATTTTATAGCTTATACTATCTGACCATTTAAAATTAATATTCTTTCTATTTTTTTATTTATTGCTTGAAAATAAAACACTCTGCTCTTAAATTTCTTTGAGAGTAATATTCATCATATATCTTGTAGCTGCTATAGCTTGGAATGAGACAAGAAGAGAATGGGTTGGCGATCGGTCAAAGAAATCCCATGGAGCACCAAGAGAACCAGTAATAAGGTTAGGCCTTCTTTAAGATATTGCATTTTGCTCTTTGAGCATTGTTGTTACGGTGACCACAATATTAATCTTCCCGTTTATGCTTGATAATTTAATATTGTCAAATCTATAATAACCTTTTCCTTTATATACAAGGATAGAACTTCAGCTATTTTTCCTCTCATTTTCATTGTGTGTGTGTAACACAGTCACCATTATCCGGCTTATATATAAATTCCATTTGGTGTGCCTATATCTTCTTTTTTTCCTTTTTTTTCACTTTAAATCTCCCAGCATTCATTTTGGTGTTTGTTATTCGTTGGGGACATTTAAAATTTTGTCCTTGCGCATGCACATATATGATCTTAAACTTGAGGAGGAACGTTTTGGTGATTTCGTCAGTTATAATTAAATTCATCTAAAAAATCAGGCACATGGTTGATATTGATATATTTGGTTCATGCGAGCAATTACTTGTTGGTTTCATTGTCAATGCATGGATATAAAGACTAGGTCTGTTAAGATCATATAACACTTCATGTAGAACTCTGATATTCCCTACGTATATCATCACTCTATGCATATCTAATCTTATACGCTAAGCAAGAATGGCCAAAGTATGGGTCTGGCAATTTTTTTTTTCCTTAACTGAAATTGCCATTAGTGTTAGTAGAACTTCATTTGGAGAATATTCTCATGACATATCAGTGCTAATATTAGAAAAAATTTGTCCAATTGATTTACTATGTCTCTTATCCTAAACAATTAATTGTTCTCATCTTTTTACGAATTTTATCTGCATGGATTCATTTGTGGGGAAGTCTCCAAGTCGTCTGTATGTGTAGTGAAGATTTGTCAAGTAATTCGGTGCCTTCTATAGATATGAATCTTCTCTTATAATCTTAAGGTCAAGGAGGCAGTCTGAAGTCACAACTACGGCACTTTGAAGGGTTGCAAGGCCTCCATCTGGCAATTCTTGTCCATCTCTGACATTATGTTCATAAATGCTACAACGTTGTTAAATGAAGTTTATGCTAGACGCTAGTGAACATTGGCTACAGTATAACAAGTTCTGGATATGCAACAGCAATTCACATTAGTATAGATGCATCTTTTGTAAATGTCTGTTGTTGTTGTTAAATGTTTCCTTTACATAAGTTTATATGCTATTTCTTCAATTTAATTCTCTTCAATTAAATTAAAATTTCTTACCATTTTTTCCTCATAGCTGCTCTATTTTTCGTTGTTCATTGTAGCTGGTGCACAACTTACGATGATTTACTTTCAACTAATCAACCTTTCCCACAACCCATCCCACTATCTGTAAGTTCTTAATTATTGCTCTCCAAAATCATTACTATTGTGTTTTGAGTTTTATATGTAGGATTTTCTAATTGTTAAATGACATCTAACTCTGAGACTTTTGCAGGAGATGGTCGATTTTTTAGTTGACATTTGGCATGAAGAAGGGCTTTATGATTAAGATGACGGCCCTCATTGCAGCAGTAACATGACTTTCAGTCATGGAAGTCAAGTAGGGATTTCTCATCAATAGCATTTAGGCACAAGTTTTATTGTTGTCGAGTTGCTGTGCTACGTTGTGTAAAATAGCATTTAACTTAAAACCGACTGACATTGAAAGCCATTAAATGAATATATCAAGCACCTGTTACTGTCTTATTTTATGCCTTGGTAGTATTGGGGCAGAAGGATCATCTCATCAGCATATCAGTATGTTAGAATTAGATACTTAAACTCGGTAAACATCTCATTGTGTTATGGTACATGGACTTCAGTACTTGTTCAATGATAATCTAAAATGACAGATTACTGGCATTTGGATGTGGATACTTGTGTGTTATTAGAATCTTAGTCACATTTCCATTGATGGCAAGATGATGTTAGGAAACTGGTTGGGGGATGAGTATACAAACTAAATATTCCTGAGGTTACAAAACCTGGTGTCAGAGAGGCTGTTGTGATTCGTTAAATGTTATTTTTTCTGATGGAGCTCTTGTTGGATGTGTCAATAAATCCGTATCTATATTTGGCTTGTTCTGCTCCTTAAAGATCAAGTGGATCTTCCTATATTTTTGGAGCTACTTAATTGTAGATTAATTTTCAGAAGAGAAATAAAAAATGAAAAAAAAGAAAGAAAAACAACAAAAAGAAAACATCGAAAAGGCCAACTCCTTGTTCCGTGGCTGTGGTTCTCTTCAACCTCTATTTCGGTTTGCCAAAACTCGAACGCAAGTCCTCTCTCTCCATGAAGCCGCTTCAATCTTGTACCCAAAAAAGAACAGGAGGAAGAAAAGTCCGAACACTGGAATAGTGTAATTTTAGACTCATATCTGAATCACACCTAATTTAATTAATTATTTTATTACATTTTACTTTAAGGCTCAGCTTAATCGCATCCGTTGAAATTCAAGGCCATCTTTCCTTAGCCCTTACTCAATGTTGTCATGCATTTACGGCATCATTCACGTGCTGGCTCTCTAACTTTCAATTGTTAAGTGAATAATGTGTCAGTTTTTTCATCTATTTTATCTAATGTCATATAAAACAGCATCAGAACGTGAGAGATTGGATAGTGATAATTGGTAGTTGAGAATCAAAATAAATTTTGAGTAAAAATTTGGAGGCTAAAAGTACATTTTAGCCTTGCCTGTGTCCCATCTAGCACACGCATCAAGCTCTCATATTTTTACCATAATTATGGCTATCTGGATATCATGCTGTAGCCATAATTGTGAGATGGTAACCCAAGTTCGACTGCAAATCATGGTGTAATTTTAGGGTTTGTTTGAATTAGGAAAAATGAAGGTGAGGGGAGGAAAAAAAAAGAAAAGGATAATACAAATCATATTTGGAAAGGAGGTAAAAAAGAAAGAAAGAAAGAAAGATGAGAGTTACTTTTTTTTAATAATTTAAAATTTTTATCTCGCAATTTAGAGATAAAGAAGAGAAAAAAATGTTTTATAACTTCTTCTCTATCTTTTCGTTTTTATTGCTAAAAATCTATTTAGTTTTTTTATAATAAAAAGTATATTTGTAATTTATAAATATAAAATTTTTCTTTTTTTCTACATAAAATAAATCTTAATTATTATTTTTTCTTTTTTTCTAAATAAAAAGAAGATAACAATCCTCTATTAACCTTTTCTTTTTCTTTTATTGCTTTTCCTTCCATCTTTCCTTCATTCCTTCTCAAAGATAACAATTCTACTGGCCTTTTGGATTTGGGGTTCTAGGAGTCTCAATTCACTTAGTGCAATAATCGGTAGGATTTGGCTAGAGTCTGGGAAAGACTGGACAGGGCCTTGGCCACTTCTAGTTAGCTTCAGCTTTATCCTACTGTCACTCACTTGTCCAGAATTGCCTCTGATTGTCATGTTCTTATTTCTACTGATGTTACTATTCAGCGGACTAGGCAGTTCAGATTTGAGAAGTTCTGGACATCCTATTCTACTTCTCGGACCATCATTTCTTAGGTATGGAGACTTCCTGTAAAAGGGAACACCATTTATAGCTTATCTAGGCGCCTAGTTCTGGCTAGACGTCAGCTCTCCAGATGGAATAGATTGAGGTGGGGGACATTGTAAGGCAAGTTGGGAATAGATTGGAGGTGGGGGGACATTGTAAGGCAAGTTGAGCAGGTTGAATCTATTATTACTACTTTCCAAGCCAAAGAGGATCAGGAGAGCCTTCTCTCTGATTATTATCTTTTGTCCCTCCGTTCCAGTTTGGCGCTCTACCACTTCCTTCTGATGCAGCAGAAAACCTTTTGGAGCAAAGGTTCCGGATCTAGTGGATTCAAGAAGGGGACTGTAACACTAGATTCTTTCACTAGGCCACTCTAAAACGTTGAGTGGGTAACCGATTCTGGCGTCTAACTAATGATGAAGGACAGCTCCAGGAGGATGTCCAGATGATCAGGGATTAACTTTTTCATTTCTTTCAGTCTAGATGGACTGAGCACACTGGTGATGGGCTTTCTGTCTACCCTGTTCTGACCCCCAATAAAGTCACTGCAGCGGAGAATGGCCTTCTTATCTGATCGATTACTACTGAGGATATTCAGATGGCTTTGTGGGATTTTGGTGCTGATCAAGTCCCCTGGGCCTGATGGATTTTCTCCTTTCTTCTTTTGTCACTATTGGGGTATTCTAGGCTATTGTGCAGGCGATCCAACTTGTCTTTCAGTTGAAAGCTATTCCCTCTTATTGGAATCGGACTTACATTACCCTGATGCCTAAACGGCCTGATGCTTCCATTCCTTAGCACTACCGGCCTATCAGTCTTTGTACTACTTTATATAAGGTATGCGCTCGACTCTTGGTCTCTTGGATGCGTATGGTTATCCCTCATCTCATTTCACCGGAGCAGGGGGCTTTTCTCAGAGGGCGTAGCATCACTAAAAATACTATGTTAGCTCAGGAATTCATGCATGACCTTCAGAGAGCTGCTGGACGTCAGTGTCTCATGGACGTTAAGCTGGTCATGGAGAGAGCTTATGACAGAGTGTGCTGGGATTTTTTGAACCGTACTCTTTATGAGTTTGGGTTTCACAAGTTATTTATTGACTAGATTATGGCATGTATTCACCGACCGTCTTTCTCTATCCTCATTAATGGTTCCCATACTGATTACTTCCACTCTGAGGTCGGGTTGAGGCAGGGTTGTCCTCTTTCTCCGTTTCTATTTTTTCTCTCAACTGATGCATTATCTCGAGCTCTACATCAGGCTCAGCAGGTCTCTAGTCTAGTCCCCTATAGGGCTGGCCCCCAGGAGCCCTTGATTTCACACCTACTATTTATTGATGACTGCAATTTTCTGGACAGGGCTACTGTGTGTAGTGCTACCACTTTTGCCACTATTCTTCAGACTTACTATCTGGCGTCTGGACAGAAAGTTAATCTAAGTAAATCATTAATATGTTTTAGTCCGAGGTTGACTATGGCTTTAAGGGGGCCTATCATGCAGATCATGGGCATCTCAGCGTTGGCTGATTGGCTATCCTATCTGGGGATACCTATAACTGGGAGACGGCTACAGATCTCTGACTTTTGTGACCTAGAGAGGCATGTCCAAGATCGGTTGGATAGGTGGCAGGTCACTGGGCTATCTATGATGGCAGGATTACTCTATTACGATCGGTGCTCTCTTCTCTTCCTCTCTATCTGTTATCTAATGTTGTTGTCCCTTTGGGAAGATTGAGAGATATTTTTCGGGACTTCCTCTGAGCCTCGATGCAGGATGGACATGGTGTTCATCTATTGGCTTGGGATTTGTTAGCTTGCCGATCGCTGAGGGGGGCTTAGGATCCAATCCCTCACTGTTAGGAGGGAAGCATTGATTGCTAGGCATGCCACTCGATTCTTGCTTGATCCGCACTATATGTGGAGCTCATTCATGTGCGACAAATACGGTGACTGAATTTCTTTCACTGATCCACAACCTTCTCGGGGGTATTCTTTTCTTTGGAAAGAGGTTTGTCGGCACGCTCTAGCTATCCTGAATAGCATATCATGGATGATTGGTGATGAAGCCTCAGTGGAAGTTGTTCAGGATACGTGGATTGCTGACCTTCTGTAATCCCTGGATTTCATTAACTGCTCGTGAGATCGGAACGATTGACTCCAGGGACTCCTGCAGTTGTGCGAGGTGTTTGAATTTCAAACCCCCAGGATATGATTACCTGATTGCGAAACTTAATCGCGATATTCCTGGAATGGATAACGCCTGACGATTGTATTTTCAAATATCCGTAACTAACGGAGTCCCAAATCCCTTGATTTGAGGAGTTTGCGTCGCCTTTAAAGGATCACGCGAATGCCTCCTTCCCATCATCCTCGAACGCCTCCTTCCCATCATCATCGTGCGCACGTCTACTCCTGGTAAGTCCCTCTGTCCATGCCATGCTTCGGAGGGAGAAAGAGAGAAAGTCAGAGGAGAGAGAGAGAGAGAGGAACCGGGCTGAAAGAAGCAACGACACCCTCTTCTGTACCGATTTTGGTTCAGGCCCGGTGGTATGCCCATCACCTCGCCGGGCCTAAGACCTGGCCGGCAGCCGCACCGGCACCAAGGGTGGTGTTCGGTGAGGCACCGAAGAGAGAGAGAGGAGGGAGGAATTGAATTGAGAGAGAGAGAGAAAAACCTGTGATAGGTTTTCAGATGGTCCGATCCTTGGTTTGGGCCTGGTAGCGTGCTCGCCTCCTTGTCGGGCCTAAGCTTCGGTCGGCGACCTCCACCAGCACGAGTGTGCGTTCGGTGGAGGTCCGGCCGACCATGGTGGCCTGCCGTGCCGCCGGCACACCTCCTAGCCGCGGTGAATCGTGAGAGAGGAAGAGAGATACAAGAGAGAAATTAGAGAGAGAAAAGGAGAGGGAAGCCGCGGCCGGTTCTGGCCCGGCCACCGATGGCCGGGCCACCCCTAATTTGGTCGGCGGCAGCCCTGGCCGCCGGCGCTAGAAACCCCTGTTTCGTTTGAAACAGGGGACCAATAGGAAATCAAGCATAGGCCGGCTGGGCTAACAGTGATTTGGGCCCTGTTGGGCCGGTTCAGGAGCTCTGTTTGAGCAGCATTTTGGGCTCTGTATCCGGCCGAGAATGGCAAAGTAAATATATGGCCCGAATCATGATTGAATCTAGTTTCTTGGGATATTTTTAAATCCCCATTTGGGCAAATATGTTGAGAGATATTCGAGCCCAAAGTTGGGCCCGTGAAGTGGTCTGGGTAGAGTTTTAAGAATCATTTTATTATTCGATTTTAGAAATTTAATAATGTAAAATGATACTTTAGGTACCCAGGTATCCAAATAGCTGGGTTATCAATTCAAATTCGCATACTGAGGTAAGTAAGCCAAGTATTATAATTTTATAGATTATTTAATTTATAAATTATGAATTTACAATTAGATGCATGTTTATGAAATGTGAAAAATGAAGTTCATTTATTCTGAATTAATGTATAGTACCACGAAGTATTTGTTATGATATGACTTATATGTGTATATACAAAAATGTAATTATGTTAATTTTACAAATTATGTTGGTACTATCGAGATAATAATATGCAATCATGATGATGACAGTGAAATTTAGTGTATGTGTCGCCGTGGTTCTCATACGACTTGAAATGTCTAGTGATACGTGACCCAACTGCACAGGGGAAGATATGTGGAGGACACAAATCCGTAGGATGTGTTCTGATAACAGATTATTATAGGAGAAATAGTCTCCGAGGCATGCATATTTTTAAAAATTGATAACTATTATCATTACAGAAATTAAAAGATTGCATATTAATCTTTCTAATATGCATCAAGATCATATCTTTGCCTATATATTCAGGTCGTTTGATATAAAATATGCATATAAAAACATCAAGATCATATCTTGATCTTCAAGATGACTAGTCACACTATTATCTTGAAGCCCGCCTTAAGATCTAGGGATCAAATCACTTACCTTAAGAACAGTAGGTAAATCCTTATTGCTCTGCAGCTGTTCAATCGTCGGCCTCTAGTATCGTCCACGCGAAGCCCCGAATGATCAGATTTCTGGGAGTGCTAGCTCGCGAAAAAATAGCTTTGCTGATCTTGAATCCTCTCACTTGAATCTTCCTCCAAGATCCACCAGGCTTCCGCTAACACCAGAATCACCAGGATTTTCTATTCTAATATTTTAGAATTACAATCCACGATAATTTAGAATTACAATCCACGACAAATCGTGTATTGTTGTTCTATTTTGTTCTGTATTCTCTAGTGAGGGAATGCCCTCTATTTATAGTCTCGATTTAGCCTTGACATTTAATTCTGACATTTAAGAATCCGTCGTTTGGCAAAAGCGAAGAGACGCCGAAGGCACGATGCTTGGTTTAATTCCGACATTCGGAGAAAACCAAGGAGTCGTGGCGTTTGGTTTAGTTCCGTTCGGAAAAAACCAAAGAGATGAGGGATAAATCCGACGTTCGGTAAATAAATGTCATGCATTAAATTCTATCTCATGAGATAAGATTTTAGCCATCTCATCATATGAGATCCATATTCAAGAGGTTTGGGTTCTGATCTGAATTTATTTGACTTAACCCACATAGATCATGGTCCAAGCCCAAATCAAATTTGGCTAGTCCTGAATCTATTTAAATTCAAATCAAGTCTAATTTCAAATCAATATTTGAAATTGACTTGTCCTTCTAATAGACTTAAACCAAATTGAATCTTATTCAATTGTACTTAACCCAATTGAGATAATTCAATCAATCAAATTGATTAATTAAATCATATACGATTCTCAATCGTTGATCAGCAAATAGATCATCCTAGGAAACTTCTATGCGTGTGACTCTCTAGGTTCGAACCTAAGCCGGTAGCATAGAAACAACTTTCTATACTAATCAATGTGCCCATCTAGCAATGGAACCCGACGTCCGGATAGGTCGAAGAGTTGCCGAGCAAACTCCAAGAACCCTAAGAAGCAGTTACCGTATAATTCATCCTCTTGACCACAAATGCTAAGGATGGCTTAAGAGCCTGTCAACTCTAAATAGCAAATCCATAAAGTGATTTCAACTTTAGTGATCATGTGACTTTCACATGAAGTGCCTTGGCCAAGGTCTTGCTAAATTGAAACACAAGCATTTCTCCTTTTAATGGGATAGGTCAAATTCCATCTTGATCCACAACTGACTACCACAAGTACTTCACTGCACCCAGTAACCTTTCGTAGCTGGATTAGAAATCCAGGTGGTCCGACACCTAAGTACAATGAGTTGCTTGTAAGCTACTGATTGTGATCTTCAGGTCTGAATGATACTTATACATATATCTTCTCGGATTAACTCTTGACAGCAGAGTATCCGAAAATGAGTCACGTTCGGTGAAATGTACTCCTACACTTTCACCTGTATGTCATACCAGTGTCTCTACACTCCTTGGTTATGAGGATAACCAACAAATATGATATACAACGTCCTATAATTGATAGTACTATGGCCCTGTCATAGTATATCATTTGGTTGCGAACTCTTTTAAGGACCTTTAAGATAAATCCTCCTTTATCGTGAGGAAGATCCTAAGGGCTTCATTACTTTCAAGAGTATTAAGAAGATGTTCTTGTAATGAATAAACTGCCAAATAACTTTTATTCATATATCAATTTATATACAATTTACATCAGCACAATCATCAAATGATTGGCTTTAGGATACAATTCCCAACAATTATGATATAGCATAACACGGGTACCAGGACCCTTCCTCTTAGGGGACATTTAAGAGTGATACACAAGATGATTGTAGGGCCGTTAAAAAAAAAATGATAGTATAAACATGTTTGTTTACATTACATATTTTAGTAATTATTATTGAATTAAGTTTCAAATTATTGATCTGATGACATGAAATGATAGCATGATAAATGAAATTTTGAAATTATATTAGGCTTACTTATTGAGTGTGAGCTCATAATTCTCATAATGTTTTTCAGAGCCTCAGGAATGAAGAAGGATAATTGAGATAGAAGGAGTTTCTATTAAATAGACTTAGTTTTATTATATTGATTTAGTTCAGATTGCTTGTGTGTAGGGCAGATAGCCCAAGACTGATAATTATGGTTTGTAATAAATCATGGATGAATTTGCTTTATATTGATTTATGTGATGAAGTTCGAGACGCCTTGCATGCCTGGCATGCGGCGGGTTGTCACCCTAGCTCAAATTTTGGGACTGGGGCGTGACAGCTTTAGTGGTATCAGAGCCAGGTTATGACATTAGGGATATATATGATGACACTTTAGGCAAAACACTAAGTGACATAGAGACAATTATAAATTTAAAGGAATATTATGCTTTGAAAGCCTAATTAATGTTTACAGTGATATTAATTACAACTAATTTATCAGGAGATAAGAATGGCACGTCGCACTAGAAGTCGACAAAATGATGAGAGTTCCCAGGTTGGTAATGCTGGCCAACCAGGAGGTCTGGAAGCCACCGGAGCTGCTGCCCCTGCCAATTCAGTTGGGACTGATCAGCAGCAACTCCAGACCGAGATGCTTCAGGTTCTCTCGGGTATGGTGCAGTCGATGCGGGACTTGCAGCACCAGATTCTGCAGGCCTTGTCCGCTCAGCCTACTCACACTGCCCGCAGACTCAGCCTACCCCTCCTGCTCCACAAACTCAGACCTACTACTCCACAGACCCAGCCTACTCCATCTCAATCCTGGGTAGGGGTTGGCCGCAGCTTTGCAGACTTCAAGAAATTTGCCCCTGCCCCTTTCTCTGGATCCACCAACCCTGTTGATGCTGAGCGGTGGGTGCGAGACATGGAGAAGGCTTTTATGGCCCATGGTAGTCAGGATATGGAGCGGATCAGATTTGCCACCTATCTTCTCCAGGGAGAAGCCTATGATTGGTGGTTAGTCGAGGAGCAGCGTCGGAATGGACAGATTATTTCTTGGGGAGAGTTTAGAGAGATATTCTTCGACAAATACTTCCCCAGGAGTGTACAGAGACAGATGGAATCAGAGTTTATCAAATTGGAGCAAAAGGATCTTTCTGTGGCCCAGTATGAAGCTGAATTCACCAGGTTGGCCCGTTTTGCTCCAAATATTGTGACCAATGAAATAGCCAAGGTCACCAGATTCACTGAGGGACTGCGACCCAGACTGAGGCAAGCGGTCAATGCATTTGAGCTCCTCACTTACAGTGCTGTAGTGAATAAGGCCTTGGTGATTGAGAGGGATATGAATGCTGTTAAAAGGATTGGGAGCTGCGGAAGAAGAGAAAAGGGCCTACTTCTGGCCAACCCTCTGCTCAGGCCAAGAAGAAGGGTGCACAGCAGGCTCCAGCTGAACCACAGAATAAGGAGACTCGTTGCATTCATTGTGGTAACTCCCACCCTGGAAAGCCTTGCCGCAGAGTGACTGGTGCCTGCTTTGTCTGTGGGAAAACTGATCACAAGATTGCTACATGTCCCTTTCGGAAGGATCATCAGCCTTCTTCAAGTCAAGGAATGAGCCAGCAACAGCAGCAGCAGCCACCGAGGACCCAGGGACGGGTCTTCAACCTCACTCAGCAGGACGCTGCCGCATCTAATTCTGTGGTGACAGGTATACCCTTTAATGTTATATCTAGTATTACATTCTTATCTAGTGCAATGCATTGACAGTTAATTAACAGTAGGTGCAATCCTTAATGTTAAAACAAATTACACTTATGTCCAGGAATGATTAAAGTAGGTACTGCTTACGCTCAAACTTTAATTGACCCGGGTGCTACGCATTCTTTCATATCTGACATCTATCTTGACAAGAATGCATCATTGACACCTATTCCTCTGGAGCAAGAGCTGCATATTGCGCTTCCAAATGGAGATGTTATGAAAGTTGACACAGTATGCAAATCTTGCCCAATTATCTTGGAGAATAGGAGGTTGAATGCTGATCTCATTTCCTCCACTGAAGTTTTTCGATGTTATCCTTGGAATGGATTGGTTGGCCTCCTATCATGCTTCAGTAGACTGCTTCAGGAAGACTGTCAACTTCAAAATTCCAAGCCAGCCTGAATTCAGTTTTATTGGTGGTCAGAAACACCTAGCCTCAGTGTTCATATCAGCGATGCAGGCTGGAAAGTATTTGATGAGTGGTGGTCAAGGATTTCTTGCTGTAGTCAAGGACCTTCAGCAAGAAGAGACCAAGTTGGAGGATATTCCATAGCTCGAGAATTCCCAGATGTCTTCCCTGAGGATTTGACTAATTTACCTCCTGATCGGGAAGTCGAGTTCTCTATTGATCTAGTTCCTGGAACTGGGCCTATATCAAAGGCCCCTTACCGTATGGCCCCGGCTGAGCTAAAAGAACTGAAGGATCAACTGCAAGAGCTCCTAGATCGAGGATTTATTAGACCCAGTGCTTCTCCTTGGGGTGCTCCAGTTCTATTTGTTAAGAAGAAGGATGGCAGTCTTCGACTCTGCATTGATTACCGGGGAATCAATAAAGTAACAGTGCGAAATAAGTATCCTCTGCCAAGGATTGACGACTTGTTTGATCAACTTCAAGGAGCCCGGATATTCTCAAAGATTGATCTTAGGTCCGGGTACCATCAGCTCAAAGTCAAAGAAGGGGATGTACCAAAGACAGCATTTAGAACCAGATATGGCCACTATGAGTTCTTGGTGATGCCGTTTGGGTTAACTAATGCCCCAGCAGCATTCATGGACTTAATGAACAGAATTTTTAAACCATATCTGGATCAGTTTGTGGTGGTTTTCATTGATGATATTCTGATATATTCCAAGAGCCATAAGGAGCATGAGGACCACCTGAGAATGTGCTACAGATTCTTCGAGAGAAGAAGCTTTATGCCAAGCTGAAGAAGTGTGAATTTTGGTTGGATCAAGTATCTTTCTTGGGTCATATAATCTCTAAAGATGGTGTATCTGTGGACCCGAAAAAGATTGAAGCTATCACTAACTGGAGCCGACCTTCCAATGTGGCAGAAGTCAGAAGCTTCTTGGGATTAGCCGGGTATTACCGAAAATTTGTGGAGAATTTTTCTCGCATTGCTCTACCCCTAACTCGCTTAACCCAAAAGCGAGTGAAGTTTGACTGGACAGTGGAGTGTGAGGAAAGTTTCCAGGAGTTAAAGCAGCGCCTGGTGTCAGCTCCCATTCTTGTTCTTCCAACGGGATCTGAAGGTTTTACTATATACACTGATGCCTCTCGAAAAGGATTGGGATGTGTTTTGATGCAGAATGAAAGAGTGATAGCTTATGCCTCCAGACAACTGAAACCTTATGAGCAGAATTATCCTACTCATGACCTGGAATTGGCTGCTGTGGTTTTTGCTCTGAAGATTTGGCGGCATTATCTATATGGAGTGTCATGTGATGTGTATACAGATCATAAGAGTTTAAAATACATCTTCACACAGAAGGAGCTAAATTTAAGGCAGAGGAGGTGGTTGGAACTATTGAAGGATTATGACCTGAATCTACAGTATCATCCTGGGAAGGCCAATGTAGTAGCTGATGCCTTGAGCAGAAAATCCTCTTCTGAGTTAGCTGCTATGATTACCTCCCAGCCTCACGTATTGAGAGATCTGGAGAAGTGGGAGGTTGGTCTGAGAGTACAGCAGTCTGATGGACTTATTGCAGCACTTGTACTCCAGCCGACCTTAGTTGACAGAATCAAGTCCTCCCAGATGGAAGATCCAGATCTACAAAGGATTAAAGAAGTGGTACAATCAGGAGTTCAGAATGAATTTTATATAATGGAAGATGGATCCCTGAAATTTGAAGGAAGACTTTGTGTGCCAAACAGTGAAGAGCTAAAGGCTGAAATTTTGAAAGAGGCTCACTACTCTCCCTATACTGTGCATCCAGGTGGCACTAGATGTACAGAGACTTAAAGGAAAATTTTTGGTGGAAAGGCATGAAAGGGAGATTGCTCAGTATGTGGCCAAGTGCTTGGTGTGTCAGCAAGTGAAAGCCGAGCATCAAAGGCCTGCGGGACCTCTTCAGTCTCTGATGATTCCACAGTGGAAATGGGAAAAGATTACAATGGACTTTGTGACTGGTCTGCCCAAAACTCCTAAGAGCAACGATGCAGTTTGGGTCATTGTGGACAGACTAACAAAATCAGCTCATTTCCTACCTTTCAGAGTTGGGGTCTCTAGTGAAAGATTGGCTAATTTGTATATTGAGCAGATCGTGAGACTCCATGGTGTTCCGGTATCTATTGTATCAGATAGAGATACCAGGTTTGTGTCCCAGTTTTGGAAGAGTCTTCATAAGGCCATGGGAACCAAACTAAACTTCAGTACAGCCTATCATCCCCAGTCAGATGGACAATCAGAGAGGACCATACAGATTCTGGAGGACATGTTGCGAGCCTGTGTGATGGACTTGGGTGGAGCTTGGGATAACCACTTACCTTTGGTGGAGTTTGCATATAATAATAGTTACCAAGCCAGCATCCAGATGGCTCCATTTGAAGCTCTGTATGGTAGGAGGTGCAGATCTCCTATATGTTGGGATGACGTGGGGGAAAGGAAGTTGCTAGGCCCTGAGCTGATTCAGCAAACAGTAGATAAGGTGCATTTGATCAGGGAGCGTCTTCGTACAGCTCAGAGCAGGCAAAAGAGCTATGCTGATGTCAGAAGAAGGGAATTGGAATTCCAGGTTGGGGATCATGTCTTCTTAAGGGTATCACCAACCAAAGATGTGATGAGATTTGGGATTAAAGGAAAGCTGAGTCCACGTTATATTGGACCTTTTGAGATCTTGAGCAGAGTTGGAGAGGTTGCTTACAGCCTGGCACTGCCTCCGATTCTATCTGGGGTACACAATGTTTTTCATGTATCTATGCTGAGGAAGTATATCTCTGACCCCAGCCATGTCATAGCATATGAGCCTATACAGTTGAGGAAAGATTTATCATATGAGGAGCATCCTTTGCGTATCGTAGACCGCAAAGATCAAGTTCTAAGACGGCGTACCATTCCCTATGTCAAGGTGCAATGGAATAATCATTCTGAAGGGAGGCTACTTGGGAACTGGAAGAAGAAATGAAGAAAAGTATCCACGACTATTTGTATCTTAAAATAGTTAATGATTGAAAACTGTTAGCTTTAGTTGATTGTTAGTCCTTGGGACAAAATTTGGACCTTTAATTTTCTCTAATAAAAGTTATCAATTTCGAGGCCGAAATTTTTATAAGGAGGGGAGAATGTAATCCCCTAGATTTCTCAACTGCTCGTGAGAGTTATCTCAGATTGACTTCCTCTCACATTCGTTAGATGATAAGAAATATTAACTAATAGTCCCTTGATTTGGGGACTCTGCAATGCCTATAAAAGATGAACCCTCCTTCCCATCATACGTGGAACGCCCCTTCTCATCATCGTGCGGACGTTTCTTGCTCTCTGGTAAGTCCCCTGTCCATGCATGAGAGAGAGGAGAGAGAGAGAAAGTTAAAAAAAAGAGAGAGGAGGAACCGGGTTACAGAACCCAGTCCCTCCCTTCCTGTCCGACTGGTTCAGGCCCGGCGGCGTGCCCGCCGCCTCGCCGGGCCTGAGCCCCGGCCGACAACCCCACCGGCACCGGGGGCGGCGTCCGGTGGGGTGCCGAGGGAGGAGAGAGAGAGAGAGAGAAGAAGTGACTCCGGTCCGATCCTTGGTTCGGGCCCGGCGGTGTGCTCGCCGCCTCGCCGGGCCTGGGCCTTGGTCGGAGACCTCCACCGGCGCCGGGCGTGCGTCCGGTGGAGGTCCGGCCGGCCATGGTGGCCGGCCGTGCCGCCGGCATCCTAGCCGCGGGACAGTGAGAGAGAAAGAGAAGAGAGAAATTAGAGAGAGAAAAGGAGAGGGAGGCCGGCGCCGGCGGCCGGCTCTGGCCGGCCCCGGTGGCCGGCCACCGCCAATTTGGCCGGCGGCGGCCCTGGCCGCCGGCGCGCTCCTCTGTTTCTTTTGAAACAGAGGAGCTGGGAAATAAATGGGCCGTTGGGCCGTGATTTGGGCCCTGTTGGGCGTTTTGTTTGAGCAGCATTTTGGGCCCTGTATCGGGCCGAGAATGACAAAGTAAATATATGGCCCGAATCAGGATTGATTCTAGTTTCTGGGATAATTTTATTTCCCTATTTGGGTGTATACATTGAGAGATATTCAAGCCCAAAGTTGGGCCCGTGAAGTGGTTGGGTAGAGTTTAAGAATTATTTTATAATTCAGATTTTAGAAATTTAATAATGAAAAATGATTCTGTAGGTTCCCAGGAGTCCAATTAGCTGGGTTATCAAGTGAAATTCGTGTACTGTGGTAAGTAAGTCAAGTATTATAATTTATATTATTAATTTAATTTGTACTACTACACTAAATATAATTATGTTAATTTTGCAAAATTATACTATGATATATAATCATGATAATGACAGTAAAACTTTATGTGTCGCCGCGGTTCTCATATGACATGAGATTTCACATGACAGATATTCACATCAGATTATCACATGACAGATGAGATACTGGTACCAGGACCCTTCCTCTTAGGGGATATTTAAGAGGGCTACACATGATGTGTATTGTAGGGCCGTGGGACACATAAAGAAAAATAATGACAGTATAAACAATGTAATTGTTATTAATTGTTATTGAATTAAGCTAATTGATCTGATGACATGAACCTAATGATAGCCTGATAAATGAAATTTTGAAATTATATTAGGCTTACTTATTGAGTGTGAGCTCATAAAATTCTCATAATGTTTTTCAGAGCCTCAGGAATGAAGATGGATAATTGAGATAGAAGGAGTTTCTATTAAGAAGACTTAGTTTTATTATATTGATTTAGTTCAGATTGCTTGTGTGTAGGGCAGATAGCCCAAGACTGATAATTCTGGTTTGTAATAAATCATGGATATGAATTTGCTTTATATTGATTTATGTGATGAAGTTCGAGACGCCTTGCATGCTAGCATGCGGCGAGTTGTCACCCTAGCTCGGGTTTTGGGACTGGGGCGTGACACCTTCCCTTGTCTCGATGGCCCACCTTTGTTAGCACTGCCATTTCTAGTGGGATGAGAGTCATTGATCTCACTGCTCAGGATCATTCTACCTGGGCTACCCCTTTGCTGTCCAGCTTCTTTGGGGATGAACTTTATCATTGCATTCTTTCTATTCCTCTTGTCTCGGGTCACACCCCCCACATTAGGGTTTGGAGGAGATCCTATTTGGCTCGTGCTCCTATCAGGAACCTCCTCAGGGTTTACAGACCATAGTCCCAACAGTCATTGGATGTGGCTTGGATCTGTCACCTTCCTATTCATCCTAGGGTCCATCTATTTGTTTGGAAGCTTGCACGGAATTGTCTTCCTACTTGTTTCGTGTTCTCTGGACGAGGTTTGGGCATCCTACCTACGTGCCCGCTAAATGGTACTGAGGAGGAGACGGTTGACCATGCTATTTTTATCTGCTACAGAGCTAGATAGATCTGGCTGATTACTGGCGACCGGCCTTGGGACGTTGGTGCTGCTTCTCATTGTATCTCCTTCCTCGGCTTGATCATGCAGGACTTGAGAAGAGGCATCCTTCAGAGGGCTATGACGAGGGCTTACATAGCTTATCAAGTCTAGTTATCCCGGAACCGGCTTATGTTTACAGTTGAGTTTGCTCCTTCTCATAGGGATGTCAGGACCGCCTTCTCCTTATCAGCTGAGTACACTTCCTATCGAACAATTTTAGATTCTGATAGCCCTGGTCCCTAGGGTTCCCATGCTGCCTTGGCAGCGCATTGGCGTACGGTTTTTATTTCTTGGGAGCCCCTACCTCTAGGGTCTATCAAAATCAACTTTGATGGGAGTGTTCGTGGTAGAGCTGTTGGATCGGGTTTTGTGATTCGAGAGGATGGTACGATGCTGGCAGTTGGTGAATTCAACCATATTGACTCCTTGGTGCCTCTAGCAGAGCTACATGCCGCTTAGGCTGGTATTTCCTCTGCCATTCGCAGCCTGGGCGCCCGTTGTCTTATTATTGAAGGGGATGCTATTACTGTGATTCGTTGGCTCCATCAGGATCACTGCAATCATTTGCCTACCAACCCCTTGATTTATGATATTCGTTGGTGTTCACTGCGTCCAGATATGGCACATCTATAGGAAAGCCAACTCAGCGGTGGATTGAATTACCGCTATGATGGCCTATCATTCCGATTTTTAGAGTTAAAAGCTGAAAGATCCGTGTCCACTTGTTCTAATATAAATTTTATATTTTTATATATTGGATTTAACTTACCTTACATTAATGTGATCACTCGTCTGACCAAATTT
>UESW01003952.1:944345-978422 GCA_900491605.1 Calamus simplicifolius
TCGGCGTTGGTTGGCGAAGGCCTCCACGCCGCTGCTCGGTCCGCGCGAAGAAGTTTGGTTGGAATTGGCTTCAGTGCACTAAATTCACAATAAATGGCTTTATGGGAGGCTATATATATATAAAAAAAAAAACCTCCCCTTTACTCCCCTCCTCATCCGATTGGTAGGAGATTTCCAATTTTGCTTCAGAGCTCAAATTTGCATAGAAGTTCTACAATTTGTGTATTGTCCATTCCCAACCTACAGGTACTTTCTACACTTTCTTTTTCAATTTTGCATTAATCGAATTTCATTGAATTGCTGGATGATATTATTACTTGACTTGGTTTCATTATTGAGTGGAATTGGCCATAGAATTCATATTTGATACAATGCTTACCAAGTGTTCGACAAAAAGTCTTCAATGACTACAATTCAATTCAAAATATTGAATGCAATTCAATGCCATTCAGTTCAGCTTGCCTATACAATGCACAATTATTAATTGAAAATGCAATTCAAATATGCTTGTACAATGCACAAGTTTTTCCAATAATTAGTTGAGCTTACAACTGTTACATTTTGACTTGTGATTTGATATGTTTGGTTACATAATTGTCTATTTTGCCACTTGATACTATGATTGCAATTGTTACCAAATATTCAATATATGTTACCTCTATATGCCTTTACCATTGTTGGAATATTGTTTTTGGCAGCACCTTTTTTATCCTTGGGATTTTACATTCACATTAGCTATAATGCCACCAAGAACAAGAGGTAGCAAAAGAGGTGGATCTAGTTCTACTAGAGCAGAGAGTAGTAGGGCTGTTGCCAGTAGAAGAGGAGTGGTGGAAGCTGTCGCAATCCGAAGTCGACTACAGGAATTGCTGAAAAGACCTATTGAATCCACAAATTTATAGTCGATGATGATTTGGAAACAATAGGTATTCAGGAGGAAATACATGCCTTCATCCACCGGATTGGTTGGGAGACCTTCGTGACTATTCAGGAGCCTGCTTACCCCCACTTGTTATGTGAGTTTCTCAGCTCCATCATCTTTGATGATGTAAAGGCCAGAACTCCTGATCGACCAGATGCAATTCAGTTTACTCTTGGGGGTCAGACTTTCTCTATGTCCATTTCAGAGTTTGGGGTAGCTTGTGGTTTATATACAGAGGCAGAGACCCACACTGAAGAGTATCAACTGTATTTGATGAAATACCCTCCCCAATTTAATGCTGCCCAAGCATGGGAGGAGGTGGCTCCTCGTTCTGGAGCGTACAGTGCTAGATACACCAAAAGCACTACACTTCCCACCCTAACTCTGCGCTTCATGCATCGATACATCACCTATACAATTAATGGTGCGGGGTGACAGTAATGGGTCGGTGACTGGGGACGATTTATTCTATCTTTGGTGTATGGTCACTACAAGGAAATGTAATATGGGATATCGTCTGGCGAAGTATCTCCATCATAAGAGCAAACAGAATACAGGAAGGCTTTGTGGTGGGTCTTACATTACCAGATTGGCAAGGAACCTCGGTACACTTGACCCAATTCCGAGGAATGCAGTCCGGCTAGATATGCAGCCTTTGACCACCAATACCCTCATCCGGATGGGGATTATTTTTCGTGATCCAAATGGTCGGATCCAGTTTGTGGATGAGGAGGCTTTTCCAGGAGCGGCCGAGACTGAGATCCCAGAGGAGAATGCCCCACCAGCCCCTCAAGAGGAGATTTCTACAGAGGAGGTACCAGTTCCATCAGCAGCACTACCAGCTTCGATACCATCATCTTCCAGAGCATCTCGACCACCCCAAGTTGTTTCTCAGCAGCTGTCTATGCGTCTCCAAAGATTGGAAGGCAATGTTCAACAGATAAGTGGTACTTTGGAGATTATGGATCGTAGACAGAGGAGGATGGAGAGGGCTTTGAGACAATTCTTCCAGGCTCAGAACATACCTTATCCTTCATCATCCTCATCTTCCACTTCTGCTACGGATGGGAGCTCGAGCTCTTGATTTCTCACTTTCCTTTATGTTTTTACCTTGCAAACACTAGTTTGTTGCTTTATTTTAGTTGTTTTAGTTATGTTTATCTTCACCGTACTTTAACTATTTTAGTTCAATTTGCTTTTGCTTGGTTATGTATGAGGCACGCACTTCAAGGAAAGGATCCATGGAAATTGAACAAATATACCACAATCAGGGCAGTATTTTTCTACTCTCTTCCATTTATGTTGATTATGGATTTGTCTCAAATTATTTTATTTTGAAAACATTGAGGACAATGTTTAGTTCAAGTGTGGGGGGGTAGTCGTATATGAGTACAAAACATGCATTGAATCATCTTTTAATTTTTTTTATTTCCCTTAATTGATAATTAAATTAAAGTCATTCATTAGAATCAATGAAAAATTGTGAGTTTCATAACTTGATTGAATTTATACATTTTTACAAGTTTATTGAGTAAATTGATTTGGTTTCTGATTATGAAATTTTACACGTTTGATTGATAAATATGATTACCCTGTGAGATTTTGAGCCTTTAGATTGAACACTAAATTCAATCTCATTTTCTTTGCTGTGTGATATTGCATTCCATTTTCATGAACTTCTAGAACTTGCATGAATTCTTTTCAAGACTCATTAATATGAACTTGCATAAAGAAGATTAAGGCAATTTGTTGAACCCAATTTGTGATTATCCAAACCTATGGACCAAAACACCTAACCCTACCAAAATGCTTAACCCTTTAACCTTTCTATTTCCATTGTTAAACAAGTTGAGCCTTGACTTATCCTTTGTCCATACTTGAGTACAAAACATTTACACATTTTCATCTACTAATCTTAAGAGAATGAGGATTTGTGGTAGTTGTTTGCTAGTCATATAACATTGAGTACTTGAATATTATTGTGAATTATGAAGAATTGGGAATTTGTTTAAATTTTCATTTTCATTAAAAAAAAAAAAAAAAAAAAGAAGAAGAGAAATTCCCATAGTTTAATATTATTCAAGTACTTGGGAAATAAGAAAGTGGAAGGTTTTATGATTGCACTTCTTATCATATCTTGGGTTGGTTATTGAAGGATGAAGGTTTATTTATTTTATACTCAAATTACCTTATCCAACAAAAATTTTCCTACCTTAACTTACTCCTTACCCCAACCCTTGTTACATCCTTACCTAAAGTCCTTATGATTTGTGTATAGTTTATATTCAAAGTAGTGGAGATTAGAATAATTGCAAGCATATGGTAAGTTGTGATTATGGATGCATTTGAGAGAAACACTTTACCTTAATTATCGAGAGTATAGAGAGACACACATACATCCGGTGAGAATTTATCAATCTTATTTGTTTCTTTTCATATTAAGTTCTAAATTACTTTGCTCTTCAATTTTGTGAAAGGTAGATTCATGAAAAGTTATGGAATTAAGCAGTTCTAGTTGAATTCTAGTTTTGACTTTGGTTTGATTTGATATGATGGAAATTAATCAATTTTTGGATGGTTCATTGTTATGTTTGCCCGAGGACGTGCAAACGTTCAAGTGTGGGGGAATTTTGATAAGTATAAATTATGCATATAATTTATACTTTATTTTATTATTTTTATTTTGATAATTTGAGGACTTGGTATTGATTTTTGTGCTATTTCAGGAAAGAATTAAAGATTCTGCAATTTGGAGGATCAAAGTGCAAATTGGAGAAAAAGAGCAATATCACCACCAGATTTCACTGCCATGATAATTGGTGGTGAAATTCTCAACAATTATCCTACGTAGAAATTTTCACCATTTAAATATCACCACTTGATTTTACAGCCATGAAATCTGGTGGTGAAATTTCTAGCAGATATCACCACCAGATTTCACAGCCATGATATTTGATGGTGAAATTGAAATAACTTCCAATAACCAACCATTTCGGGGAAGTTATTGGAGGTTAATTGACACATGAAGAGGGGGATATAAAAGGGTCTTTGGAGAGAAGAATTGCAGAGATTTCTGGAGGAGAAAAAGTGACAAGAAACAAGCACAAACAAAGGATCAAGGAATCAAGAAGTAGGATTGAAGATCAAAGTTCATCTTGGTTGTAATTTCCTTCCTTCTTTGAAAACAATGTTTCATACTTCCATCTATGTAATCAGTTTCTTTGTTTTCATGGGGAACTAAACATTCTCCACTAGAATATGTATGGATTCTAGTATGTTGACGTATATGATGTGTTTCCATTTCAATTAAGTCTTATGTTCATGTATGTCTTAATTGTGTTCTTAATGCTTAGGGAGATTGATCAACTCCTTATTGAATTTAATTCATGTATGTAACTTGAGAAAGAGCTATATGAATGGATAAACAATTAAGACAATGGATTGTAAGGCATAGAGATATGACCTTATAATTTATTTGGTAATGAGATTTTAGAGGATAAGTTTCATTAGGGAATTCCATTGAACTTAAAGCATAATTAAGTGATTAATTAGTATAGAGATATATTAATTAATTATTTAATTATAGTTGAGTGATAACTCGAGAGAGCCCATTCATCGCAATAGGGAATTACGCCGGTGCATGATATGAGATCTTTTAATTGAAATGAAGCATGTTATAATACATTAAATATGCTAGAAGAAGTGCATATTCTAGTGCTTTTGTTAATTGCATTTTTAATCCTTATTTCAATTGGTAACTTTAGTTAATTTTAGGATTTAATTTAATTCTTATAATTCCATTGTTTTGATTGATTAGATAATAGAACTTAGTAATACTAGTAGTCATTAATTAGTCTTCGTGGGACGATACTCTATTCATCATTATTACTTGAGCGACTAGTGCACTTGCTAGTGATTTAGTAGCAACACTTACTGTAGTCAAGGACCTTCAGTAGGAAGAGACCAAGTTGAAGGATATTTCAGTAGCTCGAGAATTCTCTGATATCTTTCCAGATGAATTGTCTGATTTGCCCCTAGTTCGGGAAGTCGAGTTCTCCATTGATTTAGTTCCTGGGACTGAACCTATATCCAAGGCCACTTATCGCATGGCCCCAACTGAGCTAAAGGAACTGAAGGATCAATTGCAAAAGCTCCTAGATCGGGGATTTATCAAACCCAGTGTTTCTCCTTGGGGTGCTCCAGTTTTAATTGTTAAGAAGAAGGATGGCAGTCTTCGACTCTGCATTGATTACCGAGAAATCAATAAGGTAACAGTGCGGAATAAGTACCCTTTACCGAGGATTGATGACTTGTTTGATCAACTCCAAGGAGCCCGGATATTCTCAAAGATTGATCTCAGGTCAGGGTACCATCAACTCAAAGTCAAGGAGGGGGATGTGCCAAAGACAGCATTCAGAACCAGATATGGCCACTATGAGTTCTTGGTGATGCCGTTTGGGTTAACTAATGCCCCAGCAGCATTCATGGACTTAATGAACAGAATTTTAAGCCATATCTGGATCAGTTTGTGGTGGTTTTCATTGATAATATTCTGATATATTCCAAAAGCTATAAGGAGCATGAGGACCACCTGAGGATCATGCTGCAGATTCTTCGAGAGAAGAAGCTTTATGCCAAGCTACAGAAGTGTGAGTTTTGGTTAGACCAAGTATCTTTCTTGGGTCATATAATCTCTAAAGATGGTATATCAGCAGACCCAAAAAAGATTGAAGCTATCATTAGCTGGAGCTGACCTTCCAATGTGGCAGAAGTCAGAAGCTTCTTGGGGTTAACCGGGTATTATCATAAATTTATGAAGAATTTCTCTCGCATTGCTCTACCCCTAACTCGCTTAACCCAAAAGCGAGTAAAGTTCGACTGGATAGAAGAGTGTGAGAAAAGTTTCCAGGAGTTAAAGCAGCGTCTGGTATCAGCTCCATTCTTGTTCTTCCGATAGGACATGAAGGTTTTACTATATATATTGATGCCTCTCGGAAAGGATTGGGATGTGTTTTGATGCATAATGAAAGGGTGATAGTTTATGCTTCCAGACAACTGGAACCTTATGAGCAGAATTATCCTACTCATGATCTGGAATTGGCTGCTGTGGTTTTTGCTCTGAAGATTTAGCGGCATTATCTATATGGAGTGTCATGTGATGTGTATACAGATCATAAGAGTCTAAAATACATCTTCACACAGAAGGAGCTAAATTTAAGGCAGAGGAGGTAGTTAGAACTATTGAAGGATTATGACCTGAATCTACAATATCATCCTGGGAAGGCCAATGTAGTGGCTGACGCTTTGAGCATAAAATCCTCTTTTGATTTAGCTGCTATGATTACTTTCCAACCTCACATATTAAGAGATCTCGAGAGGTGGGAGGTTGGTTTGAGAGTACAGCAGTCTGATGGGCTTGTTGCAGCACTTGTACTCCAGCCGACCCTAATTGATAGAATCAAATCCTCCTAGATGGAAGATCCAGATCTACAAAGGATTAAAGAAGCTGTGCTATCAGGAGTTCAGAATGAATTTTATGTAATGGAGGATGGATCCATGAAATTTGAAGGAAGACTTTGTGTGCCAAACATTGAGGAGCTAAAGGCTAAAATTTTGAAGGAGGCTCACTACTCTCCCTATACTGTGCATCCAGGTGGCACTAGGATGTACAGGGACTTAAAGGAAAATTTTGGTGGAAAGGTATGAAAGGGGAGATTGCTCAGTATGTGGCCAAGTGCTTGCTGTGTCAGCGAGTGAAGGCCGAGCACCAAAGACCTGCGGGATCTCTTCAGTCTTTGATGATTCCACAGTGGAAATGGGAAAAGATTACAATGGACTTTGTGACTGGTCTGCCCAAAACTCTCAAGAGTAACGATGCAGCTTGGGTTATTGTGGACAGACTAACGAAATCAGCTCATTTCCTACCTTTCAGAGTTGGGGTCTCTAGTGAAAGATTGGCTAATTTGTATATTGAGCAGATCGTGAGACTCCATGGTGTTCCGGTATCTATTGTATCAGATAGAGATACCAGGTTTGTGTCCCAGTTTTGGAAGAGTCTTCATAAGGCCATGGGAACCCAATTAAACTTCAGTACAGCCTATCATCCCCTGTTAGATGGACAATTAGAGAGGACCATACAGATTCTAGAGGACATGTTGCGAGCCTGTGTGATGGACTTGGTGGAGCTTGGGATAACCATTTACTTTGGTGGAGTTTGCATATAATAATAGTTACCAAGCCAGCATCCAGATGGCTCCATTTGAAGCTTGTATGGTAGGAGGTGCAGATCCCCTATATGTTGGATGATGTGGGGGAAAGGAAATTGCTAGGCCCTGAACTGATTCAGCAAATAGTAGATAAGGTGCATTTGATTAGGAAGCGTCTTCGTACAGCTCAGAGCAGGCAGAAGAGCTATACTGACGTCAGAAGAAGGGAATTGGAATTTCAAGTTGGGGACCATGTTTTCTTAAGGGTATCACCAACCAAAGATGTGATGAGATTTGGGATTAGAGGAAAGCTGAGTCCACATTATATTGGACCTTTTGAGATCTTGAACAGAGTCGGGGAGGTTGCTTACAGCCTGGCACTGCCTCCAATTTTAGCTGGGGTACACAATGTTTTCCATGTCTTTATGTTAAGGAAGTATATTTCCGATCCCAGCCATGTCGTAGTATATGAGCCTATACAATTGAGGAAAGATTTATCATATGAGGAGTACCCTGTGCGTATTGTGGACCGTAAGGATCAGGTTCTGAGACGGCGTACCATTCTCTATGTCGAGGTGCAATGGAGTAATCATTCTGAGAGGGAGGCTACTTGGGAACTTGAGGAGGAAATGAAAAAGGAGTATCCACAACTATTTGAGTCTTAATATAGTTAATGATGTAGCTACAACTGTTGACATTTGAATAAAGACTTAGTTGATTGCGTGACGAAATTTAATTTTAATTTTCTCTAATGAAAGTGTATCAATTTTAAGGCCGAAATTTTTATAAGGAGGGGAGAATGTAATCCCGGATTTCGTTAACTGCTCGTGAGAATTGATCGTGAGATCGGAACGATTGACTCCAGGGACTCATGCAGTTGTGCGATGTGTTTGAATTTCAAACCCCCGGGATATGATTACCTGATCGCAAAACTTAATCGCAATATTCCTGGAATGGATAACGCTTGACGATTGTATTTTCAATATCCGTAACTAACGGAGTCCCAAATCCCTTGATTTGAGGAGTTTGCATCGCCTTTAAAGGATCACGCGAATGCCTCCTTCCCATCATCCTCGAACGCCTCCTTCCCATCATCATCGTGCGCGCGTCTGCTCTTGGTAAGTCCCTCTGTCCGTGCTATGCTTGGAGGGAGAAAGAGAAAGTCAGAGGAAGAGAGAGAGAGAGAACCAGGCTGAAAGAAGCAACGACACCCTCTTCTGTACCGATTTTGGTTCAGGCCCGGTGGCATGCCCATCACCTTGCTGGGCCTGAGACTTGGCCGGCAGCCCCACCGGCACCAAGGGTGGTGTCCGGTGAGGCACCGAAGGAGAGAGAGAGGAGGAGGGAGGAATTGAATTGAGAGAGAGAAGAACCTGTGACAGGTTTTCAGATGGTCCGATCCTTGGTTCGGGCCCGGCAGCATGCTCGCTGCCTCGTCGGGCCTAAGCTTCGGTCGGCGACCTCCATCGGTGCCGAGCGTGCGTCCGGTGGAGGTCCGGCCGACCATGGTGGCCGGCCGTGCCGTCGGCACGCCTCCTAGCCGCGGTGAATCGTGAGAGAGGAAGAGAGATACAAGAGAGAAATTAGAGAGAAAAGGAGAGGGGACGCCGGTCGCGACGGCGGTCGGCTCTGGCCCAGCCACCGATGGCCGAGCCACCCCTAATTTGGCCGGCAGCGGCCCTGGCCGCCGGCGCTAGAAACTCCTGTTTCGTTTGAAACAGGGGACCAACAGGAAATCAAGCATGACCCGACTAGGCTAACAGTGATTTGGGCCCTGTTGGGCTGGTTCAGGAGCTCTGTTTGAACAGCATTTTGGGCTCTGTATCGGGCCGAGAATGGCAAAGAAAATATATGGCCTGAATCATGATTGAATCTAGTTTCTTGGGATATTTTAAATCCCCATTTGGGCAAATATGTTGAGAATATTCGAGCCCAAAGTTGAGCCTATAAAGTGGTCTGGGTAGAGTTTTAAGAATTATTTTATTATTCAGATTTTAAAAATTTAATAATGTAAAATGATACCGTAGGTATCCGGTGTCCAAATAGTTGGGTTATCAATTGGAATTCACATATTGAGGTAAGTAAGCCAAGTATTATAATTTATAGATTATTTAATTTATAAATTATGAATTTACAATTAGATGCATGTTTATGAAATGTGAAAATGAAGTTATTTATTCTGAATTAATGTATAGTACCACGAATTTATAAATAAGTATTTGTTATGATATGACTTATATGTGTATATGCAAAAATGTAATTATGTTAATTTTGTAAATTATGTTGGTACTATCGAGATAATAATATGCAATCATGATGATGATAGTAAAATTTAGTGTATGTGTTGCTGCGGTTCTCATATGACTTGAAATGCCTAGTGATACGTGACCCAACTCCACAGGGAAGATATGTGGAGGACACACATCCGTAGGATGTGTTCTGATAACAGATTATGATATAGCATAACACTGGTACCAGGACCCTTCATCTTAGGGGACATTTAAGAGTGATACACAAGATGAGTATTGTAGGGCTGTGGGACACATAAAGAAAAACAATGACAGTATAAACAGTGTTTGGTTTACATTGCATATTCTAGTATTTATTATTTAATTAAGATTTTGAATTATTTTGATTTGATGACATGGATATGCTGATGGCATGATAAATGTAATTTGAAATTGTATTAGGCTTACTTATTGAGTGTGAGCTCATATAATTCTCACAATGTTTTTCAGAGCCTCAGGAATGAAGAAGGATATTTGGGATAGATGGAGGCTCTATTAAATAAACTTAGTTCCATTATATTGATATAGTTCAGTATTGCTTGTGTGTAGGGCAGGTAGCCCAAGACTGATAATTATGGTTTAAAATAAATCATGTATTTGAATTTTTGCTTTATATTGATTTATGTGATGAAGTTCGAGACGCCTTGCATGCCTAGCATGCGGCGAGTTGTCACCCTAGCTCGGGTTTTGGGACTGGGGCGTGACACCTTCCCTTGTCTCGATGGCCCACCTTTGTTAGCACTGCCATTTCTAGTGGGATGAGAGTCATTGATCTCACTGCTCAGGATCATTCTACCTGGGCTACCCCTTTGCTGTCCAGCTTCTTTGGGGATGAACTTTATCATTGCATTCTTCTATTCCTCTTGTCTCGGGTCACACCCCCCACATTAGGGTTTGGAGGAGATCCTATTTGGCTCGTGCTCCTATCAGGAACCTCCTCAGGGTTTACAGACCATAGTCCCAACAGTCATTGGATGTGGCTTGGATCTGTCACCTTCCTATTCATCCTAGGGTCCATCTATTTGTTTGGAAGCTTGCACGGAATTGTCTTCCTACTTGTTTCGTGCTCTCTGGACGAGGTTTGGGCATCCTACCTACGTGCCCGCTAAATGGTACTGAGGAGGAGACGGTTGACCATGCTATTTTTATCTGCTACAGAGCTAGATAGATCTGGCTGATTACTGGCGACCGGCCTTGGGACGTTGGTGCTGCTTCTCATTGTATCTCCTTCTCGGCTTGATCATGCAGGACTTGAGAAGAGGCATCCTTCAGAGGGCTATGACGAGGGCTTACATAGCTTATCAAGTCTAGTTATCCCGGAACCGGCTTATGTTTACAGTTGAGTTTGCTCCTTCTCATAGGGATGTCAGGACCGCCTTCTCCTTATCAGCTGAGTACACTTCCTATCGAACAATTTTAGATTTGATAGCCCTGGTCCCTAGGGTTCCCATGCTGCCTTGGCAGCGCATTGGCGTACGGTTTTTATTTCTTGGGAGCCCCTACCTCTAGGGTCTATCAAAATCAACTTTGATGGGAGTGTTCGTGGTAGAGCTGTTGGATCGGGTTTTGTGATTCGAGAGGATGGTACGATGCTGGCAGTTGGTGAATTCAACCATATTGACTCCTTGGTGCCTCTAGCAGAGCTACATGCCGCTTAGGCTGGTATTTCCTCTGCCATTCGCAGCCTGGGCGCCCGTTGTCTTATTATGAAGGGGATGCTATTACTGTGATTCGTTGGCTCCATCAGGATCACTGCAATCATTTGCCTACCAACCCCTTGATTTATGATATTCGTTGGTGTTCACTGCGTCCAGATATGGCACATCTATAGGAAAGCCAACTCAGCGGTGGATTGAATTACCGCTATGATGGCCTATCATTCCGATTTTTAGAGTTAAAAGCTGAAAGATCCGTGTCCACTTGTTCTAATATAAATTTTATATTTTATATATTGGATTTAACTTACCTTACATTAATGTGATCACTCGTCTGACCAAATTTTTTAAAAAAAAAAAACCAAAACGTTTCCCCATAATTTTCCACGAAGTTTCAGACGTTTCCATCCCTATAAAATCACGCGGTAGGCGTCCGACTCACGGCAGAATCCCCCTCGGAATAAGAACTCAAACCGAAGCATGTCCCCAGTTCGACATCCGCGAAGAATCGCAGAATCGGTGCCACAGTTATTCCTCTCTTCCCCCTTTGTCAAAGAGGATAGAGAATGGGAGAGTGATAAGAGTCTATTCGGCCCCTACACTCGCGTCCAATTCCGAAGAGCTCTCCGATGGAGACCGTCAAGAATCTCTTGAAGCCGAAGCCAAATCCACAGCAGCAGCTCAGGGAATGGCAGCGCCGCCTCCGCCAGGAGTGCCGCAACGTCGAACGCCAGATCCGAGGCATCCTCACTCCCTCACCCTCTTCTCGCATCGCTTCTTTCTTTTGCCTCGATTCCGAGTTCTTTCTCATCGAATCCGACTTTTTTTTTTCTCCTTATTTATTGGTTATTTGATGGATTTGATGTTTGATGTGATCTTGTAGATGTGCAGAGGGAGGAGAAGAATGTTCAGAAGGCGATCAAGGAAGCGGCGAAAAGGAACGACATGGTGTCAGCTAAGGTTCGATCGTCCCTTATATCTCGTTTTCGGACTTTTTTTAGCCTTTTCTGAATTAGATTTGGTGAATTTGTTCTAAATTGGAACGATCGATGGAGTTTAATTTGGTCTTTCTGATCGTATGATTTGTAATAGCATTTCTTTATGGTGAGATCAAGGAAATATTTGGAGGGGATGTCGTGGGATATTGGATCTGCTTGATCATTGTTCCCTAGAAACTGTCGATCCTTCATGTATTTTATGTTGACCTAGCCATTGAAAGTCTCTCTTTTCCATATATATATATATATATAATTCCGTAAATACTTTGAGTTGATCTTGTTTAACTCAGACCAGTGATGCCATATAGCTAGGTTTGGGGTTAGGTATTCTCCATCCTTCACCCCCTTGAACTTTCTTAACTCCATCAGATTATCACTCCCTTCTAACATTCAGTTAGATATTGAAAGCTCTAGTTGCTAGGCGTGCTTGTAGTGGCTGCAGTTTACAAGTTTCATATCCCGTTTCAAGTCTAAGCTTATCTTGTTCCTCCAAAAAAAAAGTCTCAACTTGATCTCTAGTTAAATTATATAGGCAGTGGGTCAAATACACCATGAAAGAAAACAGAATGACATTACATCTTAAGGATTTTACGAACTGCAGTGCGTAATGGTGATTAATGTTTTGGTCATCCATATCCAGAGATCAAATGACAACCTACTATTTGGTCACTTTAGGATGATTGTTTTTAATGGTTGTCTTCCCAGCACCTGTGATGCTGACACTGACAAGGATAGGAATGTACCAGTCACTAGACAGAGTTATGCAAACCTGACTGATAACAAACGTGTTATTGGAATTTCACTCATCATCATGCCCAAATACCTTGTTTTATGGTTGAGATGGTAACCTTGCCTCTGTGGATGGTATGCTTACCTTGCTTTGCCCTGATAATGTCAACCTAGCAGCTTGTTATGACTCTCCACTTCAGCAGCAGTGGTATATAGCTTTTCCAAACACTTTTCTGACTTCTTTAAAACTTTGGGTGAGTCTATAATATTAGAAGAGGGGGCTGGTGCTTATAGTGCTTTTTTTTTTGGCCTTCTTTATCCTCTTCAGGAGTTTCTATACAAACTTGTCCAGCACATCTCCAATGCCATAAGTCTCTTTGGCATCCCTCAACTGTTGTTGATTCCTTGAACCGCTTCGTATTTTCTGCTTCAACCACAGCTTGAATTCATGATGGAAGAGAAATAATCTTTGATTGTTGCATCTTGCCAGCAACATTGCTTCCTACATGGCTGGTGTTCTGATCATGCACCTTGGCAAATTGTTGATCATCTAAATTCATTGCAAAATTTGTTAACAGTTGATAGGTTTGAAGTGGTATGATGTGAAGCATTAAGAGTTGTCATGAATTTTTTAAGAGCTCTCACTGGCTTGAGTAGTGGGGAGGGAGATATGAAGACTTGAGTTGGTGATGGTGGATTTGTAGTTTTGATATAATGACTCTATAAGGTGTGATCTCCTTATGATGTTCACTGTAATGGAGGGATGATAGATGATTTTCCTTTTTTTCTTTCTATTTATTGTCACTATGAGAAAAAGCCTAGTATTATTGTGGCAATCCAGCCTCTCTGCTGTGATTTGCAGTTAAAGAATTGTGTATCTTTTAGTTGAAAGGGATGTAATTGAGGAAAAGGCGAAGGATGAGGAGGTAAGATGACAACGTCAAAAGGAGTGAAGTTTTTTAGAATCTGCTTCTTCACTTGTGCAAAATTGCATGCTCTGCTTTGAATCAACACCATAATTATAACGTTATTTTAAAACTGTCTTATGCCAGAGTTTCACGTTGAATGTTTTCCTGACAATTTAGCCTATTCTTTATGTAGGAAGCCTGAAATTGTATAACTAGCCTTACCTTATTTTAAGGGCCAAATGTCTACTTATTTTTGAAGTTTGAACATATGATGGGATGAACTGGTTAATCCATGAGGATTCAAGTAACTGATAAGTAGGTTGCAAATGAACCAAGTGGATTTGCCAAGAAGAAGGTAAGCATACATAGGTCAGTTATTCGTGAGATACCTTGAGGATCTTCTATTGTTAACAATCTATGGTGGTAAATGCATAATAATAATAATAATAATAATAATAAAGAGGGAAGAAAAAAGAAAACAAATAGTGGGGAGGGGAAGGAGATGTGTCCAAAAGATTTAAGAAGATAATATAGATAAAAAGTATCATATGAACAAAGAAAAAAACTGCAAGTCTAACATCTTTTGATGGCCCTTTAGTCTCAGCCATCGGATATGTATATCGTCTCGGTACTAGACTGGTATGATTTGATATGGTGCATACGATACCAAACTGGAAGTGTTCTAGTCAAGTGAACTGGGAGGCCTCCACCCATGTCTGCCACTGTACTAGATCAAACCAGACAGTTTGTTTCCATATGGCTTGATACACCAGTATAGGGGCAATACGGATGGTTCGGAGTGGTTCGTCCCTGGTACCGAATCATAATATGACTCACTCTAATACCATCAGAGTTTATTGGCTGAAAATAAAAGCTACTCCTGCTAAAACTGATGTACAAAAGACAAGCATATGAAATTAAAAATAATGAACATAAGATATGACTGCATAGAAAGCTTGACAAGCCTAGGTGTGCTACTGGATTGAAATTTTCCTCCTTTTGTACCCAAAAAGAAAAGAAGAATACAACTCAACTCAACTCATTTAAGCCTTTTCCCAACTACATGGGGTCGGCTACATGAATTTGCTTCCTCCACTCAGCAAAAAGAAAAGAAGAATAGAATAATAGAAAAAAAAAGCCGGGGGAGGAGGGATGTTTGCTCTTACTAAAACATTCCTGTAAAATGTTTCATCTTTTCTTTCTTTTTTTCTCCTCTCTCTCTCTCTCTCTTACTTTTTTTCATACGATGTCATGTATATTTCACCATGAAGAGCAAACATATGTAAACTGTAGGTTGCAATACTTAATCATTTAAAATATAAGCTATAGCTTGCAGTTCTTTCTGATATCGAGTTTCAATATTAGTAGATAAGCCTATATTTATTGCTCAAGTGGTGAATCTTAGTTTATACTGGCTATTTATTAGTTGCCCAATAAGTTATTCTCTTTCCAAATATTACTCATTATTTTTCTTAATACAGACTCTTGCTAAGGAAATCGTGAGGTCGAGACGAGCAGTGAACCGTCTTTATGAAAATAAGGCACAATTGAACTCAATCTCAATGCACCTTGGTGAACTTGTTGGTATGGCAATACTGTACATTCTTGATCCATTTTTGCATTAGGCTATCTTATTTAATAAGTAGTCAAATAAACTATATGTGAATGTGAAATATGTAATGGAGTAAACCTTATGTTCTGCTGTCATTCCCTCATCTTGTAAGATTATGAGCTTAGTGTGGGGACTTTTAACTCTGTCATTCCCTTCAGCTGGGATACTGAAACTGAGTATCAGAACTGTGAGGATTTGTATTTTTATGACTTATTTTTATTCAAGTTTTTGCGTAGTTTAAGATAATTGAACATGTGTGAAATCAGAGATTTTATTATACAATGTATAAATAGAAACCTAAACTAATTGATTAAAAGATAAACAAATATCATCCATAGCACAATATAAGCACAAGTACTATTTACAAACTCTAAGAGCCATGGAAGACATTCTAGACTCATTTTCATAATGAATTGTAGCTTGTAGCCTATCAGCCAAGTAGTTCGAAATTTATGCTCCCTGTATCTAGGTGTCAGATTTGGTTCCAACTTGGTCATTGTTGCCTATTGTATTCCAAGCCACCTTGAACTTGAAGATCTGATAATTTTCTATTTATTTATCTGCTCTTATTACATCTCTCTCCTCTTATTACCTTTAGTCTGTTATGCTGGTGAAGCATGAATTTTAAGTATGAAAGGAAAATTAAGGACTACATATCTGTCTTAAAAAGTTGAATTAAACATAAAAAGTGGCAGAAGATATGGCGCCATAGAAAATATAAAACATGCCTAGCACATATAGACTTTCTCAAAATTATAGCAGGAAGCAAAGTACTGAAAATAAGACATATGCTTTTGCTAACGGCAAGTTACTTTGCTTCTTATTCGATAATTCAAACATTTTTGATGTCTTGTTTAAGAAATATGGATTAATTGGTGATCCATCATGGCTAAAAGATATTCAAGATGTCACGTGATGTGGATCTGTTCATTGTTTGTAGTGAGAGCTAGCAACATTTGATTAAATGTTACTATTCTGTGGAACTATTTTCTGCTTTTCATTGATGTATATTATATGTCAATTATGTCATATTGTTGCTAGTCAGAAACAAACATGCTACTCAGAGTTAATGTCTACATTTGGAGTAGTGGTTCAATTATGAAAATAAAGTTGTTTATTCATAGGCCTAATTGGTTCCAAAATTTGAGGGAAAGGGGTGGGGACCAACCATGGTAATTTACTGAGGTCCAATGTGTGGGGATGCACTGCACAAGGTTCCAACCCTAAAGCCTCCCTCAAGGATGGATGGTGTGACCGCTGGGCATTTCCCAGTGTATGGATGAAGTGGTTTGAGTATTTAGTTTATCATTTATTACTATGCAGAGGCTTTTGTTTTCCTTCTTACCAATTGGACAGAGACTTTATATTCAAATTATTTTTAGATGAACGTTTTTATTCTGTGAAGTATTGATGTTTAAAGTTATAGAAAAGATTTTGCTGTATTTTGTTCCTCAAATTATCATTCCATACAAGCATCTGTTTCTCATACCTGACATTGCAAGACCATGACTGAAGCATTATGACTTGTTATGCTTGTATGTGAATATATATTATATAAGCTGAATGGTTTAATGTCCAAAAAATGACATGTGACTACAGACTGTTTGTGCCTTTGTGGCTTCTAGATCCAGCAATGAGAGCACCCGATAATATTGTATGCCATTACATCTTGACCTAGTAAAAATGTTTTAAATATTGCTGAATGGCCTCTTCTAAAGCACTCTTATTATAATATGTTTATTGGTATTTTTTCATTTTTTTATATTATCAACTAGCTCGCGTTACTTTACCTTTTTTAAAAAAAAATAACTGGTGCTTATTTATGGTTTAATTTCAGCAACTGCCAGAACTGTAGGCCATCTGTCGAAGAGTGCTGAGGTTATGAGGCTTGTCAATAATCTTATGAAAGCTCCTGAAGTGGCTGCTACAATGCAAGAATTTAGCAAGGAGATGACAAAGGTATGTGTCATTTATGACAAATTGTTGTAGATTTAATTTTTGTTATTATTTAGTCTATACTTGCAAATTGGATAAAATAATCATTACTTAAAAAGAAGAAGTGGAGAGTCCCATGCTTCATTTCATACATATTAGAAAATCATACTAGATGAAATATTTTATTTACAAATACATATTTGGAGGCGAATATCTGTGGATGAAGCATCCAATTTGTTGGAATGTATCGTGGCTTGTCGTTCATAATTAAAAAAATTATTTTTTGTGTCTTCCTTCATTTGGCAAACCAAAAAAGAAATTATGGGTCTTGTGAGCACTTTGCTATGGTGGTACTCAGCCATTTGTGGATGATAAGTGAACCTTATGTAGAGGTGGTCAGGTGTTAAGCTTAGCTCGAGTTCATTGTCCTCCATTATTCATCCCAACCAGTGACACAATTGGGTAGGTCAAGTGATTTAAGTCTTGATGAGGTGCCTTGTTTGTCAAAGGTTCAGGACCAAATTGCCAACCTGGAAAGTCCTCTTGTTTTTTCACTGCAATATATGGAAAATTACTGTTCCAATATTGCATTTAAAAAAACAATATCTTGACATGCTAAAAGTAGAATCTCTCTAAAATTTTAGAAAATGAGTAGCGTGGCTGATTCCATGTATTTTTTTTTGTGCAAATATGTTGATACCAGCCAAAAAAAAAGTGAAGTGAAGCAGAGGTTTTTTTTCTTTTGTGGCTGGAATTTAATTCATCTCCCCTTAATCAACTTGAATTTGTGAGTTGCTTGCATATGATTGAGTATGAAACACGTGTCCAAACTCCACCTAGGTGCTCACATTCTCAGCTGAAACCCTGCCATATGCCTTTGCCTTAAGAAAAATATCACCTATTAGTGCTTTTACCTCTAGTTGATGGCCATTAGTTTAAGTGATCCATATATAACTGATTTAGTGGTCTGCTGTTATTTCAAGGTGAAGGTTGCAGCTTGCTAGCATATAAGTTTCATGATCTTCTGCAAGACATAGCTGAAAAGCCAAAAGGGGACCGGAGTAGCTACTTCCATGCATTAATTTTCCAATGTCTCATCTGTCCTGCCAAATCTTTTATATAAAATCTTGATTTATTAACTTCACCAGTTTTTGAAAAAAAAACATAGCCGATTCTGAATATTTTAGTACTTCCTCAAATATGCTTTTCTCCCTCTCTGTATGCCAGGGAAATTTTTTGGATCGACCATACTCATGACTCGGAAATGTGAATGAAATTCACATGAATGAAATTAGTGCACTAAATTTATTATTACATGAATGATGAGGGATTTGCTGCATGTCTTGTTCCCTTTGCATATTTTACTCTGTTGTTGTCAGGGATTTATTGTTATGAAAATAGTCTCTATGTTAGTAATTTAAATGTTGTCATATAATCAATATTACAGTTAATATTACTATTACTGGTTGCTGCTATTGCTGCTGTTGGTGGTCCATGATGTTTACAAACAGAGTTCTTATTTTGATATGAAAACCTGGATAAGCATCTCTGATTTATGGTGATTTCATTCATGTAATAATCAAGGACTAAAAAATGGTGTATCCTGCTCTCATGCTGATACAGGCTAGCATGATATAATCCACCATATTGGTTATGCCAAACATTTCTGCAAACATTATGAAAATATACAAGATACTAATTTTAACATAGTCTGAAATGTCTTGTCCTAGGTTAGCCATCAGTCAAAAACGTGGAAATGGCCCCTAGTACCTCTTGATGAGAAAACTTACACAAAGAAAAATTTTAGATCTAACTAGATTAATTTACTGTACTAATGACATTAGTGATGCTTTATTGCTGATGATAAACATTTCCCGAACATATTATATTTTTGAAGATCTAGCCTGCAAATTTCCATAAATTGGTAGTATTTTAATGTAATTCAAAATAACATGAAACTCAAGGTATATCAAGAAATTTAGAAGATGACACGTAATATTTGAACACCCCCCCCCCCCCCCCCCCCCAAAAAAAAAAAAAAAAAAAAGCTATTTGACTTAAAGGGGTTCCTCAATACCAGTATGCAATTAAACCATGTTTTAACTCATATCTGCTGTATGAACCAGTAGGCTTTGGCATGATATCAGATAAAAATAATTAATGATGCCCTTAATAAAAGTTACTATTTTATTAATGAGATGGTGATGTATCATGGTACAAGATAAGGATGCTAGTAAGGGTCAATACGGGTTCATACCCATGTGCACCTTCTATATCATCTCTATATTCGTGGAGTATGATATGCATTGTGCAACAATAGTAGATTCTTAAGCTGCACTAAAATCCTTTAAGCTAGCAAATACATTCTCTTTTAACCATGTGTCATTGTAATTGGAATTTTTTCTAGTGATAGACTTTTTGTTTATAGATTTCATCACAATTTTATGATGTTCTTTGAAGCATATGGATTATGAACCACTAAAATATCCATTGCCTCTCTTTGTCCAATTCTTTTCACTTATTTTATGGTGTGTAACAATGTCTTAAATTCCATATCAGAAACCATATTGATAAGGCATTGTGTCAGTATATATAGACACATGGTATGCTGGAGCATGCCAATCTAGTACTTGACTACTTCTGCACCAAAAGTTGAGTTTTTTTGTTGTTTATCAATCTCTTCTATTATTTATAATTTTTTAGATTTTTTTTAAAAGTTTTAATGGTTTTTTAGTGTTCTAGGAACCAAAACAGCTAAAAATGTTAAGACATACATATCAATAACACTAACAACTTACCATTTTTCTTCTGAAAATATTTTTTCTGGGTTATTTTCCATTATTCAAAAGTTAATATTATAATATAATCCCCCAAAAAGAGGAAAATTCTTCAAAGAAATTGCATATTTTTGGGTTCCATATCAGTGCCTTACCAGTGCAGTTGTCGTATATGCTTCCCTATCAAGACATGTTAAAAGTTTTAAGTTAGAACATCACTGACACTCATGTGTTGATACTGTATCAAGTCTTTGTGCAACTGATTCCCTACAATATGGAATAGCATGCCTAGCACAAATCAGTACAATCCTTTGTGTAAAACCTTGTTCTGCAATATATAAATAAATCATGTTGAAAGAAGAAACTTTTTAATAATTTCCTCCTATTTGTTTGAATTCTACCACTTCTTCATGGCAAAAGAAAAGGGGAAAGGGGAGTGGTTATCTTCCTAAAGGAAATTCTAAGCTACTATGCGAATTCGGTGGTTTGAGCTAGAGAGATAGTCAGATCACTTAATTTGCCCTCTTACCCACCCTCTCTCCTCTTAAAACACAACAAACAGAAAAACAAGGGCAAAATTCGTAGATGCCAGTCTATACTAACTCATAACTCAGTACCCATCAACACAAACTTGTATAAACTAAGTCAGCCCAATTCATCCAAGAACCACATATCTGCACAATTTTGTATTAGTTCCTCATCAGGTTGATATGGTAGCCCAATACAGTTCATCCTGGACTTGAATTGTTGGTTTGTTATGCTTCTTCCAAATTGATCTTTATCCAATATGCTTGTGATTTGGTCTATGACCCATATTTTAATCTGATCTTCCTTTAGTGACAATGTGCATTCTCCATAATATGTTCGGATAGAAATCTCAAGACCCAATGACCCTTCTGCTTATGACATGAGAAGAATGTGTTTCTCTATGAAACAAATTTTCAAGCAAAATTTGTTATAAATAAGAAGATTTAGGATGTTTCTTTCAGCATGAACTTAATCTTAGTTTGATAATTTTTTTTGCCAATATGTTGCATTTCTGTTAAAGAGATGATAGCCTGTTGCAAAACCTTTATTGGTTTATCTTTTGTGTATGTACTTTCAATATTTACTACTGTTATAAGCTTATACTAATCCTGTTAGAGATCATCATAGGAAAGGATCTTATCTTCTATTCTCTTGAGATTCACAAGTGTGAATTATAACTTACCCTTTTCACATACATGTATCTAGGAGACCAGGGACCATGCTGGAAGCTAATCTGGTTTCTACCATTTTAGCCATCTGATATTACTCTTTGGTATTATTAGGAATTCTATATGCCTCTTTATGGGTCACCACATTCAGCTTGAACATGTAAAATTGCTGCCTTCACAGCCGTGAAGACCATCTTTCCTCACCACATGCTAAAACAATTTGTATGTGACTGTGTTGCATTTCTTTAGCATAGTTGATCACACTCTCTCTCTATTTTAATTTACCTACTGTTTTTTAAATAGTGTTGGGTTCATCTATCTCACCAAATAGAAGTTAGCAAAATTATCATTCAGGGATAAATGCTAATTCTGAAATCTTATATGTGGCTAATCAGCACACTTTGCAGTTCAATAAGATGTGATGAAGTTCCCTACCAGTATGGGGGGATTGTAAAGGTTTATAGGCACTGAACATTGTTCCTGCTTCCCAAATCATTGTGTTATGTCTCTTGATTTCCTACAAATGGTCTGGGGCAATCATCATTATCTTGGTTCAAATATATAAAAATGGAATAGATGAAGAAAGGATGATTCACATGGAGAGACAAACTCCTAGGGCATTTATAATTGATTCATGTCTTTATGGCTAAGCATATGTGATTGAAGTATTTGTGGTGTGACATATTTGAATTTGCTCTGTAATTGAGGGGATGGAAGCACGTAGATGAATGCTGTAGATGGAAAAATATTTAGGTCAGTTTTGTGGCAAAATTAGGAAAAATGGAAAAGATGAGGAATTAATACATTAAATGATCTGTAGGAGTTGCATCGATTTTAATTGAGATATGAATTTTGCCCCTTCATGCTTATTTTTTTACTCTTACCAGTTTCCTATTTATGTTCTGCTGATCAAAATTTTGTCATCCAACTCTTGAGAATATACATCACTTTTACTTCAAAGTGATTGAATAATGATTATTCAGGCTCCATTTAACAATTCTGTCTTTAACTACATCAGCAATGAAGTAGTCTATGTAGGGATGAAGGGCCATGAACCTAGGTGGCAAGTGTCCTTGTGCTTAATTTTTTTTGCGTTCTTGGAGACTAATGATGGCAAATCCTGTGCTTGTGCAATGGGGTAGCATTGTCAAATTATTTTTGGTTTACTTTGTTGACAGCACAGTTGTCTTGTGTACGGTTACTTATTTTACTTCATTACATATAGCTATGCATTTTATACTAATACCATTGCTAAATTAAGTCCTTTGCAATAGGTGTTAGTAATAATTTTTATTGTGTGTGCTGGGTTTGATGAAAAAAATGGTTTTTGTTTCAGTAAGCTAAATGATTTTTTATTTGTATTATGAGAGGGGTTTTGGTTTTGACAAATCTAGTATCTGTCTTGGGCAAAAATAATTAAACAATCTAAAAGAATGGCGGGAAATTAAAATTTAAAGAAAATTGAAACTATCAAGAAATGAAGACTGCTATAGTATATTATGCTGTTTGGTGCCTATGGATATAGTAGTTAAAATTTTGTGCTTAAACAATAAAAAAGGTTAAAATATTTTTGGAAAAAACTTGTTCGAAATATGGTCAATTCTTATATCATTTTTTTATCTGATGACGACATATAGTGATCTATATTCCTAATAGATTTCATCATTGTGGCAGCCAAGCTTACATTGAAAATTCACAATTCTTCAATATTTCCTTGAAATCCATATTATATTGTCTCCCTATCTTTAAAACTCTTGATGCCTTACTTTTATTGGATAAAATTTCGTAAAGGCAAACAGATTAAAAAAATGAGAATACAATTAGTCCAAATTTCCCAAATGTCTAAAATATTTGACCCCATTGGCAATTTTGACTTAACTGCCTAAATGTACTCAGTTTCAATTGAACCTTAATGTTTTTATCTGAAACTTATAACTCATGGTCTATTTGAATGGATGACTTTAATGCAACCTTCTTCAATTCCTTTGGGGGTTTTTCTTCTTGTATATGACTGGTCTTTCTTTCTTTCTTTTTTCTTTATGACTTTCAGGCTGGGGTGATGGAAGAAATGGTGAATGATGCAGTTGATTCGGCTCTGGACTCAGAGGATATAGAGGAAGAGACAGAAGAGGAAGTAGACAAAGTGCTTGCTGCGATAGCAGGTGAAACAGCCTCACAGCTCCCAGATGCTGTTAGAAAGGAGAGAATAAAGCAACCATCAGCAAGCGAGGTTGTTGAAGAGGTATGCATTATTATCAATGACTGCATGTGCCTTCAACCTCAATTTCTTATAACTTTGGCAGTAATGTAAGCAAAGTTGTATATGTTTGCAGAGAGAAGCTATGGCTGAGGGTATTGATGATGAAGGAGAATTAGAAGAGATGAGAGCACGGCTCGCAAGAGTGAGATCTTGATCATATATCATTTGAATCAGAAATAATATTTTGTACGCAATAATGTGTGCATGGTCCTTTAAGAAGATTTGAATTTAGTGGCAATACACGCACCTTTGATTAGCTGTTAGCCATCTTATTTTCTGAGCTTTGTCTACTGGGATTGTGGGAGGTGCAACCATGTATATCATATGCTGCTTGTAAAATTGCCGACATTATGAACATTTGAGCAGTGTCAAAGCTAACCTCCTTCAACTGATGAAGCAGGAGCAGAAAATTAAGCATAATTCACGCAGAGAAAAGGAATGATTCATTTTAGTCTCTCCATTACACCCCTAAATGGAGGCACACATTCATGAGTCTATGCGCACATTTTAATAGCGGATGCATAGATACACATGATATAGGTGATAATTGATATGCACCTAATTTTTTAAAAAATAGTCATATGAGCAGGGTTTAATTGTTTGATCATTTTTTTAGAAGGGAGAGCAAGGCGCTTGAAGGTAATACAATGATCATTTCTTAGGAGATGCAAAAACAACAGCTTTCGCTGGACTTTTAGATTACAGGGGATTACCAACATTCAATCTTTTTGTGGCCTCATGGAAATATGTCAAAGGCCATAGAGCGTGTGACGGGCACATATTCTTCCAATGATTGCAAAACAGGTGTGTGTTAAGCTTCTTTGTATGGGAGGACTCTCTCATCTGTCTATGTTGTGGCATTTGATATGAGGCGATCCATTTAAGATCATCAATGATTTGGGGGATCATTATGTTTAGTTGCATCCATTAGTTTTGAATCAATTTTATCTTCATAATCATCATCCAACCTAATAATTTTGTACTATATCATCACCTCAGTTGGTTGAGATTTGCATGCCAAAATATCCGTCGTCTATAAATAAAATTGATATTATTTTCTTATTAATATAATATAATTTAATATAATGAAATATATTATAATAATATAATTGTATTATGACATTATAATTTAGTACAATTATAATTATTTTTATATTATTATAAAAAAAAATATAACATAACATAATACAATAGCATTATTATATTATAATTTATATTTATAATATCAAAATAGCAGTTATATATAAAAATAAATTATAATGTTACATAATATTAACAAGATATTATAATATTATAATTTATATTTATATAAAAAAAATATAAAATAACAACAGAGTATCATGGTAGTTATAAAATAAATCAAGAATAATTTTATCATTACATGGTGATTAACAATATGATAAAAATTTGTAGCAATTAACAATAATAATGCTAATTTATATTCTTACTCAATTTTAATTTTTTAATAAACATGTTATGCAAAATTTAGCATTTCAATAATTGTCAAAATCTTAGTATTTCAAAAATAAATAATTATATGAAAAATAAAGCCATTATTTCAATTCATATATTTATTTACTATTTGTAAACTAAATTTTGACAATCATGCAATTAAAAGTTCTAATTTACGTCAAGTTACTTACTAAAGTTTAAAATATTTTTAATAATCATAATGATTTATAAACTACTCTAATTTATGACTAGATTATTTACTAAAGTTTAAAATCTATGAGCAATCATGATTAATTTATAAAATATGCTAACTTATGGTTAGGTTACTTACTAAAGTTTGAAATTCTTTGATAATTATGAATAATTATAAAATACTCTAACTTATGATTAAGTTATTTACCAAAGTTTGAAATTCTTTTAGGAATTACATATAATTTATAAATACTCTAACTTAACTTGCTTCAATAAAACTAATAGAAACCAATCATAGGGCTTCATCAATCTTCTAATCCTTCAACCTTTACCTTCTTCAATCTTCACCTTTCTGAAGTATTAATTTATTATTAAAAGCCCTTAATTGAGCTAAGAGATTCTTACTCTTCGTAGGATTATAATCTTCTAAAATTAATAAACTCCTTGATTTTTTTTAGGGTATCGATTTCTTAAGAAAACCAAAGAAATAAATACTTATTAAATATTAAAAAATATTTTTAATTCAAAACTAACTTCTAATTCATCCAATATAATTTTAAGATATAAAAATTCAGATAAAATAGCAAAAATTATCATTAATCACTAACAATAGCATTTTCATGATTTATCAGAACTTTATCGGCAATGATATATGTTTATAAAATTGCTTCTAAATTTCTCAATTGATCTTCGATTTGATTGATTCAAGATGCATTAGGAACTAACTCAATAATGAACATTATGAATATAGATTCGATCACAAATTTTAGCTGCATAATTCTATATTTTTTCTTAACTCAATCCAGTCAAATTACATTATAATTTAAAGTAAGTTAGCCAAAATGGCAGGCTTATATGCCCTATGCTCCCTTTTTTTTTTTTTTTTTCTCTCTTCCACTAGGGCTCTAAAATAAAATTTCCTTTCTTATTTAGAATTATTAGGATTAAAAAATCAATCTCAAAATCTTATAAGCTCAAAGTTAGACTTTTGGCTCTAGTCTAAAATATATTAGCTTAATTTGAAGATCAATTGAGCTTACTAAAATAGAAATTTTTTCTAGCCAACTTGAGAGAGCATTCTCAGCGGAAACGGATAAAGACCAACTCCACTTAGCTTAGGATGATACTTAAATTATAGTTTTAAGATTTTGAATATTAATAGTCAAAAAAAAGTTATACTCTTTAATTTCAAAATTATTAAAATATAATAAATTTGTGTTATACTTATGAGATTGTTCTATGTGTGTGGAGGTACATGTATTAGTGTTTAGTGGGTAAATATTATATATGAGTAGGGGTGGGAAAATTAGACCTCATCCATTTATTTGATATATGTTTGACTTGCTATGAATAGGTTTGAATTTTACTTATAAATTTGGATCAAAAGCAAATTAACCTACCTTGACCCATCTATTAATCTTCGGATTTGAAGACCTTTAACCCATTCAACCCATTTAATTAATAGGTTGAGTCGGTTTAAAATCTATTTATCCAACCCATTTAATGAAATGATCAAATGAGGTGGGAGTGAACTGGGGACTATCATCAATTAGCCGGCTGGTGGAGTAGAGGACCTGAGACCCGATCATGGACCCAATGCCTAATTTGGCCAACTAGCTTGATTAACTAAGTAAGGACTCTTAGTGCCTTCAGATAGTGAGATTTGTGATAATCTACTGATTTGAGGCTCTATATCTTATTGTCTTCCTGCCCAATTTTGATGGCTAGCCACTTGCTGGGCACAGACATTAGAAGCTTAAGACACTGACTACTTTGCATTATCATACTAAACTCTATCATGACCTATTTATGAATAAATTTAGCAGGTTGGATTGAGTTACCTATGTATTTTATTTCAATTTCTTTAATAAATAAGCTATATTCAAGTTGGTGATTTGTAAGTTCAACATTAATTAGATCCAATCAATTATTGATTCAAACCAACTTGATTACCACCTTTATGTAAAAGTTAGTTGTTCTTATAACTATTCTATAACTATGCCATACTAATTTGATCTATAATCTAATTAATACATGGTCTTGGTGCGTGAAACTGAATAAATACTAAATCGAGCCTTCGAATTGACTCAATTTAGCTTGTTTTTTTTTTTTTTTTTTTACAGATGGGCGATCACACCACTCTGGGGTGAGTCAAATCCGAGATATCGGAGTACATAATTTGTTACAAAATGACAGGACATGGATCACCATTATGCCATTCCCACTGGCCTGAATGGCGGGCTACAGCCGAGGCGACCCAATCGGCTGCAGTATGGCTTTTCTATAAACATGACGGATTATCGGAGCATAGGTAGATTGGAGAGCTGCCCATATATCCCTGGTCAGTGGATTTTGTGGAGAACAACAATTAGCATCCCGTCTGATCCAATGGATAACCGTAAGAGAATCTCCCTCAATAACCATCCGGGTAGAGCGCAAGGTACGGACCGCGTAAGTGATGCCAGCCCATGTAGCTTGCAACTCAGCCATAGGAACCGAGATGTCAAGGGAACCGTGACCATCAGCCGCGAGCAACTAGCCCTCCGGCCCCCTGATAATAAACCCAGATCCAGCGGTACGACCCGAAATAGAACCATCAAAATTCACTTTGACATAACCCAGGGGTGGGGGATCCTAAGATATAAAGACCGTAGAACAGTGCGCTACCAAAGCAGCAGGGGAAGCCTAGAGGCCGAGTCTGTCAGAGTGAATGCCTGAGTCGACGCGGAGATACTCCGTGGCAAGGGAGCCAGCAGTGCGGATGACAATCTGAGGCGAGGCCATCTTCTCCTCAAAGATAAACTAGTTCCTGGTTATCCAGATATGATAAGCCATATAAGCTGAGAAAACACCATGAGAACGGGTGCCATGCTGAACATCCAGCTGGATGGCACGCAATAAAGACAATCGGGTAGGACCCTCCTCCGGCATATATGGAGTATAAGAGAGCTGCTGCCAAATTCGGGCTGCCCGAGAACATGTAATAATGGCGTGCTCACCCGTCTCATCCTGAGAACCACATATCTGACAGTGCGGTCTGATGGAGAGACCACGGCCAGGCAGCAGAGAGCAAGTAGGGAGGCGGTCCCACATCATCTTCCACAAGAAGAGTTGAATCCTGGGATGGATAGGCAACCTCCATATCCATGCCACATCATCCAAACCCAAGGGCTGTTGATAATGCGGTCAACAATATCTCTAGTAGGGGCACGAAAAGGCAGGATCGGCGCCATAATCGGGTGTCAGACCCAGCAGTGGGAACCAGAGGAATGGCAAGGATCCTATGAGCTAGCTCAGGCCCAAAAAACCGGGACACAGTAGGGACATGCCAAGCCGAAGAATCCTGATAAGTCAATGCAGAGACAGGTACAGAGGGCCCAATATCAGAGCTAAAAAAAGTTGGCCAGTGAGATAGAGGAAGATCCGCTATCCAAGTATCCTGAGTGACATCAATCGATCTCCCATCCCCAATCATCCAATGGATATCAGTCATGATAGTAGGGGCAAAACGGCAAATTGCTCTCCATAAGAAGGAACAACGATGAGGAGGGCGTAAGACCGAGTCGGGAGTTCAATCACCATATCTACCACGCATGACAGTACTCCATAAGCAGTATGGATCCAACAAAAATCTTGAGGCATACCTAGCCAAAAGAGACTCTCTGCGAACTGCCAAAGACTAAATCCCCAAACCACTCTCACGAATGGGCAAGCACACCATATCCCAGGACAGCAGGTGAGTACCATGACCCCCCTGAGACGACGCCCATGGAAAATCGTGGAAACGTCGCTCAATCCGACGAAGACAGATGGTCGGAATCAGGGCATTAGACAATAAGTAAAGGGGAAGAGATGTAAGAATGGATCGAAGTAAAGTAACACACCCCATCATAGAAAGGTTGGAAACCTGCCACCGATCCAATCTATCAGTAATCCGGCGATCCAAGTTACCAAAATCCTGCTGACGGGGACGACGTCCCATAATGGGGATCCCAAGGTAGGAGAGGCGATCAGAAATCATCGAAATCCCAAACATTTGGGAGATGGCAGCACGACAATGAAGAGAGGTCGATGAGCTAAAGCACAATACATTTCTGCAAATTGATCAGCTACCCAGAGGCCTGACAGTAAGATTGAAGGATAGCGGAGCTGACAGAGGCATTCTGGACAGTTGCAGGGCTGAGCAAAATACAGTCATCTGCAAAGAGAAGGTGAGAGAGAGGAGGCCCATTGGGTCCAGGCATATAAGGCTGTAACCGAGAGACCCCAACTGCCTGAGCAAGAGAACGAGAGAGATCGTCAGCACAAAGGATAAACAGAAATGGGGATAGAGGGCACCCCTGGTGCAGACCCATAGCAGACGGAAAAACTCGGTCGGACTGCCATTAATAAGAAGAGAAAAAGTGGGCCACTGGACACATGCCATAATCCAATCAATAAATTGATCAGCAAATCCAAACTCTCGAAGCGTTTGACGAAGAAATATCCAACTAATCTGATCGTAGGCTCTCTCTCCATGTCCAGCTTGACTGCCATAAGTCTCTGTCTAGCAGGTGCACGCTGAAGGTCATACATAAACTCCTAAGAAATAAGGGCGTTATCCAATATGTTGCGACCACGGATGAAAACCCCTTGTTCAGGAGATATCAAGCGAGGAATGATCCCCTGCATCCGAGAAACCAATAAGCGAGCACAAACCTTATATAGGGTGGTACACCGACTAATAGGCCGATAGTGCTGAGGCAGTAAGGCATCTGAGCACTTAGGGATAAGGGCAATAAAAGTGCGCTGCCAATCTCGAGGTTTGGATGTAGAAGAAAAGACAAACTGGACAGCCGAAATAACATCCTGGCCCACAATGTCCCAGTAGTGACGAAAAAAAAAGGCGGGAAACCATCAGGTCCAAGCGCCTTATCAGGCCCCAGCGCCCAGACAGCAGAGCGAATCTCCTCCACAGTGACCCCCTGAATAAGCAAAGCATTGTCGGCATCAGTAACCCTAGCAGACTGAGCAACAGGGATAAGGGGAGAGCCTCCTACAACCCGCTCCGACCACCGAGAGTGGAAAAATCGACATAGCTGCTCCCGAATAGCATCATCATCCTCAAAGATATTTCCCTCCTCATCACTGATGCACTGGATCCAGTTAGCAGCACGCCGAGCCAAGGTAGCCTGATGAAAGAACCTGGCATTGCAGTCACCCTGCTGAAGCCACTGGACCCGGGAGCGTTGACGCCAGAATATCTCCTGATGACTGAGCAAGGTGTGGTGTAAAGCCAACCTCTGCCTAAGAGTCTGAAGATCAATCTCAGAAAGGCCACTATCCCTATCCTCTTTAGCCTGAAGAAAGGCAATATCATCTTCCACAGTTTTCACCTGCTGCAGAATATCACCCACCTCCGTTCTGTGCCACCTCAAAAGCCTGGGCTTCGTAAGTTCAAGGCGACGAGATAGACGGTAGGTGGAGCTCCCTCTGACTGGCATACGCCAAACCTGACGAATCAAAGACCAAGCAGAGGAATAGTGTGTCCAAAACTGCTCAAATCGGAACGGTCCCCGAGTCAAAGAGGTCGGTTCAGTAGAGATAAGCAAAAGGCAGTGGTCCGAAGCAATCCTCGAGAGATGAGTAATAGTAGCACGTGGAAAATAACGTATCCATTCCGAGGAAGCCATAGCCCGATCCAATCGTTCCCACACGAGCAGTGCCCTGGCGATTATTGCACCAAGTAAACTGCGATCCCAAAAAACCTAAGTCAAAAAGACCAGTAGCGGAGATGAAAGAACGAAATTCAGTAGAGTTCGGGGTATCCACAAATCGACGACCCCCTCGCTTCTCCGAAGCGTTGATAATACAATTAAAGTCACCAGCAATGAGAGTGGGAAGATCCTGATCCAAGAGATTAAGAATCTCAGACCAGAGGCATCGACGCTCCCGATAATCCGTACTGGCATAGACCCCCAGCAGCAGCCAGGGTGGAGCAGTCCCCTCTGAAACGACTAAAGCCACCTGCTGCTGGCAACAATGGAAAGCATCAATACGAATGGATGGGGATCTCCATAAAGCCAGAATACCCCCCGATAGGCCGTTAGAGGCCACAACGTAGGAACTCCAAGAGTGGGAGACTCGGCGCAGGAACCGCTGAAGGCTAAGTCCAGACAGCCGAGTTTCAAGTAAAATACAAATGTCAAAGTGATGAAGCTGCAACAACCGACTAAACAAGGAGTGAAAAGAAGGTTTCAAAGCTCCTCGAACATTCCATATCAATATCTTCATTAAAACAAGTTGTGGGTTGCTCAGAACCCCATTGTGAAGCCCAGTCGGCTCCATAATAGAAGGATCCATAACAGAATGACCTCCCGATGAGGGCGATTGTGAACCCTGGTTATGAGGAGATGCCGCGGAGTCAACAGTCCCACAGAGATCAGTGGAAGCTAACTGAGACAGCTCCATGTCATCAGTCCCACAAAGATCAGGAATAGATGTCGCAGAGTCTTCATCACAGCTCTTCAAAGAAGGGAATTGGGGACCACTGCTCCCCCCCTTTTAAGCTGATACTCTGATTACCCGCACCACCTTTACTCTTCCCTTTATCTGGATTGGGAATAACACTCGGGCCTACTAACTCAGCTGATCGAGCCCGTTTAAGGGAAGCGGATTGGCATCAACCCGAACCTTGGGCACACCAGCCCATCGATCTGAACCACGAAGGCCAAAAGGATTAGAGGCCACTTTGCTTCTCCTTACCATCTTAACACCTGGTTCAGCACAATGACTTTCCCCCTGAGGCTGAGATCCAATGCCAGAGCATAATCTGCAAATCCTGATCAGAGGCCTTCGCAGAGAAGTTGAATACAGTCTTCTGACTTGTTTCCAAAGCTCTCAGATTGGACTGTTGAACTGTCATCCTGGGACGAGCCTTACTAGCTTGTTTTCAAGTCATGTCACGTTTTTGGATTTGAAACCTACACTAGATAAGGGATTTTTCATCTAAATTAGTTTAATGCATGAAAAAAACTAACACCAAACTTAGAACTAAATCTTTTGCTTAACAATTCTTCGGACAGCCGCCGGAGCCAACCACTAGTCAAGAAGAGGTAATAACCAATGTTTTAAAAATTAGATCGGACAATAAATCAGCTTAATATTTGGATCATGAGTCAATTGATTCGATTGGATAAACTAGCTTGATCTGATCAGATAATATTATAATTAATTTTTAATTTAATATATAAAATAATAAAATATAAATATAATTCAAATGAAAATTTAAAAAAAAATCTTAAAGTCGGATTGAATCGGTTTGAAACCCAATCGATTCAATGAGTTTTTTTAATTTTATCGGATCATATAAAAGTTAACTTTAATAATAAAATTGAATTGGGCTGATGATCAATTTTTGATTGGATCGATCAGAACACTGGTTACAACGACATAATCCACAAATGAGCTTAGTCAGAGAAGTAATGTCTAAATAAGACCAGATTACGTTTCATGAAACAACTACTCCCAGCTTTCTCGAGAGAGACCGTTAACAATTGCCATTCTCCCCATTAACTTCTCCGAAGAAAACTTAACAACGAAGGAAAAGAAAAGCTAGGCAACCATTTCATCCAATGATACTTTAATGGCAGCAATTTATTACTCAATTTTTTTTTTTAATTTTAAGAAAACCAAATTGGTATCCTATGCAACCATGCATCATTGAGCATTATCATGCGAATCCTAAGAATACCAAGAGATGTAGTGATTTAGAAAGACAAAACTAATCTCACAACATCATGTACGTGCCATAAAACATATGCTAATAAACATATCTAGTTCAATGATAATGAATTATTTCTTCCAATTATCTCATGTGCAATTTTGCATGCAAGGACTTTGAACATTGTTTGACGCATGTAATTAACCTTTTACTATATTATGTGCATAATTTGGCCATATAGCTCTACTTTTATGTTGATAAGTATTTAAACATATAAATATAAATGCAATTAATATGTGGCCGAATTATGCAATTAATATAAATGCATAATATAAATGCAATTAATATGTGGCCGAATTATGCAATTAATATATGCAATTAATATAAATGCAATTAACATCTCTATTCCAAGAATTCCTGACTCATAATTGTGTCCTTACTTACCTCTAATATCTCATCAAGAGAAGTATCATTATGCATTCATATAAGCTGAATTGCATATGTTGCATATTTTGAATGCATTTTCTATCATGCTTTTAGCCGTAAATGGGTGGTGGTGCTGCAAATAAAGAAAAGTCGAAGGACATAAGGAATGGTATAAAGGATCGAAGGCTTTTGAATGAAACTTTGAATAGATGGGATTGAAAACCCTTTTTTTTTTAAAAAAAAAGAAACTTTGAACATAACCCTATTTTAAGGTCCAACAAAGCTGCTATAGCAAAATTTATTACTATTTATATCATAATATTAATAATATTATTGCTAGAATATCCATTCTTCATGAAAATTTATATATTTCTCAATTATTTACACTTTTTATACTTTTAGAAACAAATAATATTTGATATATACTTTGTTTATTTATATTTTTAATCTTAAATTTTTAGTTAAAATACATTTTAATCCTTAAACATTTAATTATTACAATTTAATTTTTATATTTTAAAAATATTACATTCCTAAAGTTTCATTAAATTACATTACATTATAAGAGGCCAATTAAAATTGATAAAACAATCTATATATCATCAACATAAGAATTGATTACCAAAATAATATATTAATTGTTTTATTAAATTTAATTAATTTTATATAATAGAACATCAAAATAAAAAAATTTTGAAGGTCAATATTATTTTCATTTTATTTTTAATTAAATTTAGTTTTTACATGATGGCGAAGATATTGATCACCAGTATTTATTTTAATAACGTGTATCTTCTTTTTCGTATCCTTCCAACAAAA
>UESW01003952.1:988341-1139011 GCA_900491605.1 Calamus simplicifolius
AGAAGAATGAAGAATGATTTAGGTTGAGAAGGTATTCAAATCAATTCTACTTTAACACAACAAAGTGGAAGAGACCTTTATCAGAGAATTCTTCTTCAGTGATTCCTACTGAGTATGATTATGAGAAATACTGTGCTCTGATTGCGGGCAGAATGGCAAACCACAAAAGTTCATGTCCTTTGCCTAGTCTTCTTTATCTTCTTTTGTTTTTGCATCAGAGCACAAGATTAGATGTGTTGAATCATATAACTTGATGTGAACAGAATTAGCTTACTAAGCTTGAGATTCCATTCTAATGAATCAAATGTTGCACTTTAAAAATCAATGTCATGATCAAGCCACAAATTTTGGAGAGAGAAATTTTGCTGTCATTGCAAACTTTGAAGCTTGTCTTAGCATTATCTCATAAAATGTTTCTACGGGTCTGTTGAGCATGCAATGATCACATGATTCTTTAGAAGCCCAGCAATATATCATCCTAAGATAAAAAGTGTAGCAGTTATTGCTGAAAAAATTCTCCCAAAGAATAAATTTTGCTTTTCACCTTTCCTTCTCCTAAATCTACAAGAAAGTAAAATGAGTTATGAAATAACTGAAAATATATAGAAGCATAACCATCAAGTCTTGACCAAACTATTTTGGGTCAGATTTGATAATCCTTTTTCAGCAATTGTTCCCAAAAAACATAATGCAACCACATAACAGAGATTCAACATTGTCATTTGCAATATGGCTAATGACTCATTTATTCTTTGAATGAGGGTCTTCGGCATCTCTCCCCTTCTCCTTCTGTCACAACTGACCTACAGGAGTTCTTGTTATTACTTACAAAAAGCTTAGCTTAAAGGAAACACTGCACTGAATCAATACCTGAATGCGAGGGGTTGAGTAGGCCAGAATCTTATGTTTCTCTGGCTAGGCGGTTGGGTTTTGAAGTGAAGGATGTCTGCCCAATCTAGTTTTTGATCCTCTGATACCACAAATAACTGACCATAACCTTCAAGATTGTCTGGCAACGAGCAAATTGCTCCTTTACCTCTAAAGGAAGTTTGAAGAACTCTTCAATATTTACCTTCATTCTCTCAATCAGTTCATTGGGAACGTTATGATTAATCAACTGCAATGGTCTATATGAAGGTAAGTATGCATTCTGAAAGGAAGAAAAGAAAAAGAACAGTGCAGTGTCATTCAGAAAAAAATAGTAGTCCATGTATTGAACTTCTACATGAAATTAGACCAAATAATTTCAGAACTAATTGTCAGAACTACTCAAATATTCTTATCATAGCCTCTGTGGCAGAGCCAGGATTTTGGTTTGGGGGAGGCAACAGTATAAGTATCAATTTATTAATATGGATGGAGACCAATCGAACTATTTGTTATAAATTTACTAAATGCAAGATTGTTGGGCCTGGTGTTGTGCTATCAAGGCCCAGAGGGGGCTAACTTGTATTGGGCTGGGTGAAGGTCCAAGGGTTGAGATTAAATCAAGTCACGGGTGTACACGAGCTTGGGGATTAGTTTAATCTCATTGGGTTAGTCCATGGGAGTTTTTGTTGAGTCTAGGCTTCCACTTCGTAGATGTATTTAAACTCTAGTTTTTAGGGTTTGGATGGAAGAGAATATATTCTTTTCTCCCAATCCTCTCTCATCACAAGACGGCAGCTCTATCTTCTTCCTCCTTCCTATCTTCTCTCTCTTCTCAAACGAAATATCTTCCCATATTCGTCCCACGGTCCACCTCCTTTCGGCTCCATTGCATTCTGGAATCCTAGGAGACACAAGACCTGGAAGGGAGTCCATGGGAAGATTCACGGCAGCGTGAAGGTCATACGAAAACATGACTTCTGTGGGGCTTGTCAGATCTTAGGAACTCATGGGATGAGTTCATGAAGCGTGGAGAAAAACGCATGGGATTCCAAGGCTCTTGGTGACGTGGGGAGAGGAGCTTGACCGTGGAGTCAAGGAAGCAGGGCCTCACGTACTTGAAGTGGAGTATGTGAGGTGGCAAGAGGAGGGAGAGTCTCCAACAAAGCAAAAGAGAAAAAGGATTTATTGAATTAAAAATCCTTTGGGAAGTAAAAAGGGTTACGGTGATTTGAACTCCGATTCAAAGGATTCAAGGACGGTAACTGGTCTGATCGTTGGTAAAAGGTTAAAATCCTTGGTTCTTGTTCAACGAGGAATCTCACTACTGTGCTCTAAACCGCCAACAAGTGGTATCAGAGCCAGGTTCAAGAAGTAATTTGGAGATCTTCAAAGGCTGAAAAAATTTCAGCAAGGCCTCATCATGTACTCTTTATTTTTTAGAATATTTTGTGCTATTTTTGGTTGAGATCTGGCCATAGGTAGTAGCATAAAATTAGATTTTAAGAAGTTTGATGGAAAGAAAGTTTCTCTATGTGGAAAGTCCGGTTAGAGGACCTCCTTGTGCAATAGGTTTTAGATCTAGCTTTGAAAGAAAGGCCAGATAGGATGACAGATAAGCAGTGGATGTCGTTGGAGAAGAAAGCATGTTCAACGATCAGAGGATGTCTGGCAGATTTAGTCCTTTATTCAGTGCTGGAGGAGAAGACCCCGAAGGGACTTTGGTCGAAGTTGCAAACCCTCTACATAGGAAAGAACATGTGCAACAAGTTGATGTTGAAGAAGCGCCTCTACAGCCTTCGGATGTCAGAAGGTGAAGATGTGCTGGGCCACATCCAGGTGTTCGACTAGGTGAGCAATGAATTGCTGAATGTCGGGATCAAGATGGAGGAGGAAGATAAGGCACTTTTGTTATTATGTTCGCTGCCCACATCACATGATTCATTAGTCACGACGTTGCTCTACGGAAAGGAGACATTGTTCTATGAGGATATTGTCTCGGTGCTTCAGACAAATGAGCAGAGGGAGAAGATGACCAAGGAAGCAGTTCCCCAAGAGTATCTATCAGTTGGGAAAAGGTCAGGCAGAGGCAGGGACAGAAGCAGGCCTAAGGGATGGTTACAATCCAGGAAGGCAAAGTGCTATAAGTGTGGTGATGTAGGACATTTTAAGAGGGATTGTCCTAAGTTGAAAAATGAAGAAAAGGGAGGATCTAAATCTGTGAGTATAGTTGCAGGCCAGAAGGTAAAGGATGATCTCTTAGTGGTATCAGATGGTCACAGGCACAGTACAGAGATGTAGACCTTGGATTCAGCTTGTTCTCATCGTTACACTCCCAACCGGTCATGGTTTAGCACTTACACAGAGGTTGATAAGGGGTATGTGACTCTTGAAGATGATCACTCTTGCAAGATAGTAGGGATTGGCACAGTGAGGGTGAGGATTTTGATGGCATGGTGCGCACTCTTACCAGCACGAAGCATGAATATGGTATCACTGGGGTACCTGGAGCAAACAGGATACAACTTCAGTAGTTATGTCAGGAGTGAAGTTTTGAACATCTCCAATGGAGCTATGGTGGTGATGGAAGGAAGAAGGCTGGAGAACAACCTATACAGGTTGGAGGGCTCTGTAGTAACAGAAAAATCTGAGGCAGCAGCTGTGGAGCAGAGTAAGTTGGACACCAGATTAAAGAAGATGGTGTTCCTAGGCTACCCGCATGAAATCAAGGGGTATCGGCTGTGGGACCCTTGGAGAAGAAGGTTGTCATCAGTAGAGATGCGACCTTTGATGAGAGCTCGATCCTTCAAAGCAAAGATGGTACAGATACATAGCAGGGACTATAGGAGATGAAACACGGTAACACTAGTCAGATGACCTCCTATACAGTCGTGCCATTTGCTAGTGGACCAGAAGGATTTGAAATTCAGGTGAAGATGACTAGCAGAGGGATCAAAAGTCAGAAAGTTCAGTAGGATGCAGTTGAGCAGAGGACTCAGGAGGATGCAGCTAGGCAGGGGACTGATACTGGAATTACACTGCACAGGCTCAGGAGGAACGTGCAACTATCAGTTCGATACGGCTTTGAGGATTTGGTGTCATATGCTCTAATGACATCGAATGGGAACCCTTACACCTATCAGGAGGCTATGAAGAGCTAGAACAGTCAGGATAGAGAAAGATGGATCCAGATTATGGCAGAGGAGATGCAGTCTCTCCATAGGACTGGTATATAGCAGATGGTTCAGTTGCCACAAAAAAAGAAACCCATTGGTTGCAAATCGATTTATCAGCGCAAGAAAGAGCCTTCAGAGCAAAGAGGTATCAGGTATAAGGCAGGACTAGTGGCCAAAGGATACTTTCAGAAGGAAGGCTTCGACTACATAGAGCTGATGGAAGAAGGTAGAGTAGAGTTGGTGAAGGTACACACCAAGGAGAATTTAGTAATGCACTGACCAAGGTTCTTTCACAGGATAACTTTCTGAGGATTGCAGCTGATGGACACGGCGGACATGTTGAGGCCTTGAAAGCACCAAGATAGAGATTGTTGGGTCTGGTGTGGTGCTATCAAGGCCTAGGAGGGCTAACTTGTATTGGGCTGAGTGATGGTCCAAGGGTTAAGATTAAATCAAGTCATGATGTACATGGGCTTGGAAATTAGTTTAATCTTATTGGGTTAGTTCATGAAAGCTTTTGTTGAGTCTAGGTCTGGCCCACTTTATGGATGTATTTAAACTTTAGTTTCTAGGGTTTGGATGGAAGAGAATAGATTCTTTTCTCCCAATCCTCTCTTATCACAAGACGACAGCTCTATCTTCTTCCTCCTTCCTATCTCTCTCTCTTCTCAAACGAAATATCTTTCCATACTCGTCCCATGGTCCGCCTCCCTTCGGCTCCATCGCGTTCTAGAATCCTAGGAGACACAAGGCCTAAAAGGGAGTCCGTGGGAAGATTCACGGCAGCGTGAAGGTCATACAACAACGTGACTTCCATGGGGCTTGTCTGATCTCAAGAACTCATGGGATGAGTTCGTGAAGCGTGAAGAAAAACACACAGGATTCCAAGGCTCTTGGTGACGTGGGGAGAGGAGCTTGTCCGTGGAGTCAAGGAAGCAGGGCCTCATGTACTTGAAGTGGAGTACGTGAGGTGGCAAGAGAAGGAGGGAGAGTCTCCAGCAAAGCAAAAGAGACAAAAGGATTTATTGAATTAAAAATCCTTTGGAAAGTAAAAAGGGTTATGGTGATTTGAACTCCGATTCAAAGAATTCAAGGACGGTAACTGGTCTGATCGTTGGTAAAAGAATAAAATCCTTGGTTCTTGTTCAACGAGGAATTCCACTACTATGCTCTAAACCCCTAACAAGATTGTTATTGTTTTAAGAAAGAAAAATGATTTCCTACATCAAGCACCCTGCATTTATCAAGATATAATATAGTATAGCAAATATGAAGATATCCAGAATGGGGCATTTAGAGGGAAGTGTTATTATTGTCGAGGTCTTGGGACAAATAGTAGGAAGGAAGAAATAGAATAAAAAGGAATCCTTTTCAAGAGTCGAGAAGGGAAGGACCTATGGAAAACTAGGATTGTTTTCCTTTTTTTTATTTCATGGAGAACATAAAATAGGATTTTGTATTCAAATCTGATATTTTTTTAATTAAAAAATTAAAAAATTATATTTTTTTAATTTTCTAAATAAACATTAGGTTGTAAAAATATTTTAAAATAAATTTATTATTATTTTTTTTCAAAATAAAATTATATTTTCTATATATTTCTTATAACCATATTTTCACCATTTATCACATCTCTATCAACAATCGTCCTTCACTATTCATCATTATCATCACTACTACGACTGCTATCACTATACCTTTGCCACAATTAGATCGTCACCATTGCAACCTCTTTTCAACACCCACCATCATATCTCCATCATTACCCATGATCATAATTATCACCACCATACCTTCATCATCCACTGCTATGACTACCATACCTCTGCTAATCTCCACCGTCAATCACCCTCCACAACCTATGTTTCCTTTTTAAATTGAAAATGTTTCTCATTTTCAACAAATGAACATATTTTTTAGATTTTTTCACGGATAAGATAAATCGGATATAGCAATGAAAACTAGAGATGCAAAATGAAAATTGATCTTCATAGCTAAATAGATCCTAAATACTTGCTCATATTTATCCGGCTTGATCTCTTTGTTCTCTTGCTAAAGTCTTAAAAGAACAATAAGTTATATTCAATGATTCAAAATATATTGGAGCATCATGGATTCCAAGGATATTTTGGCTACCCTTCAAGTGCAATTTGTGATGAAGGTCGCTACTCAGAAGTGGCTCCACATGTGCATGCAATCTTACACCAATCACTTTTAAATTGTTAGGTTTCTTAAAGAAAAATCAGGTTCCAAATTACTTGATCCACTTTCAATCAATCTAATAAGGAAAATAGATTAGTTTTAACCATAAATGAAAGAATGACCTCAGTTTGGGGGCTCTAAAAAGAAGTTAGGTGTGCGATAAAGAGTTGCTTGTCCAAATTTTGGATGGTTAGCCACCACTTAAAAGCTTAACTTTGAGGCAAGTTAACCATTTGGCATGCTTTTGGAAGGGAGAAAAGCATTTTTTAGGTAATTTTGATACGTTGGTTAAAAATTTAATTTTTTTTTTTGATTTCTTAAAAAGCAAAAAAAAAAAGTTTACTTTTAAAAAAAAAAGACTACCTAAATTGAAAAGCTGTTTCATTTTGCCAGTCTTGCTTCCGCTTTAGCATCGCGGTAGGAGGGTCAAAAGTAAAATAAAAAAAGCAACAAACGTTGTTTACATTTCTTCCAAGTGTTTGTTTGTTTGGTTTGAGGGGTAATAATAGAGCACAGACCTGGAAGAAGCCTCACTGCTCGCAAGCCAGATTAAGCTTGGCGGACTCGTCCCGGGGCGGCCGGGGTTCGAGTAGTCCACTCCTATCGATGACCGGGATCTCGAGGCCGCTTCCGGCACGAGCGACTGGATCCGCCTCGGCTTCGGGCCGGAGATACCTCGGAGGGACCTCGCTCAAGCCGTGGGATGCAGCAGCCAGAGCCTGGACGTTCGCCACCGGCAGCGACCCCACCGATTCCATCGCTTCTTCCTCCAACTTTATGAGAGAGAGAGAGAGAGATCTTTCTCATCTTTGCTGATGGTTGCGTGATCCAAAAGGGTCACAAATAGTTGCTGGCCGTTGGCCGTCGTTGTTCGCACCATACTTTATTTCCGTGGCAAAGTGTTTGAGCTCGACGCATCAACAACCTGGTTGAGTTGTCGACACTGGATCGAGATGCCATCTACTTTGACCGGTCGATACAAGATCGAGATAAGGGAATTTTCATTTGAATCGTCCAAATTGCTCTCCACATCTTTCTTATTTTTTATTAAAAAAAAAATAAAACTACCTTTCCTCTTTTTCTCTCCGCACCCCCTCTCTCTCTCTCTCTCCTCCCCCCCCCCCCCCTCCTCTTAGACCCGTCTCCTTTTCGCTCTTTGGCACCGGCCCACCATTCCCTCCTTTAACACCGATTCTCTCTTCGGCGCCATTCGATCAAATAAGACAGAACAGAGGGCCTCTGTTCGATCCGGTTTGACCAAACAAAAGCCATTCGGTTCGATTTGATAGGTCGAATGGTACCAAAAGGGCATCGAGGGCCGAAGAGGGTATCAAAAAGTGAAGAAAAGACGGGGGCTAAAAAGGAGGACCGATACCAAGAAGTAGGGGAGTGCTAGGAAAGGAGAAGAAGATAGGAAGTTTGGGAGGAGAGGGTTGAGAAGGAGGAGACGAGAAGTTTAGGGGAGAGGAGACAAGATGGAAGGATGAGAAGGGAAAGGGAGCGGAGAGCGATGCTGAAGAGGAGGCGGAAGGTGTGAAGAAAAAAAAAGGAAGGGTAGTTTAGAAATATTTTTTTTTAATAAGGAGTGTACTTACTAATTTGGACGGTGCAAATAAAAAATTCCCTCAAGATAGCCATCATACTTTGTTAATATAACAAATGAAAAAACTTGTCAAAAATTAAAATTTAGGTTAGATTCAGATTTTTTTTCTTGCCAGCAAGACCAGCATATCTTATAATTCTTGGGGAAATGCATGTAGATAAATTGGAAATCAAAAGAGCCTGGAGCTCCGAAGAATATTGACGTTAAATTCCCATAATAATTACCACGATGATCAGCCATACAACGGCCATCTAGCCAGCTCATGTATTCGTTCTTCAATAAATATGCTTAAATTTAATAGCCCGTAAGGTAGTTAGCAGTCATCTGATATCACAAAGTAGAGGAAAGGCTTTTTCTGCTCGATTTTATACTGGAGTCGAGAAATAACAATCTTAGAGCCTCTTCTAAAACAAGTTTAGTATCTCTCAGCTTTTTAGTTACATAAAAAAGCCCTTCTAAGCAGCTCACTGATCGGCCATTTTATTAGTAATATCAAATAGATGAATAACTCCAACTACTCTTAAGTACTGCTATAGTTGTGGAAATATATCCACTGTTGATGCCCGATTACTTTGAGTCGGCGTCCTTGAGCATCGGCCGTTCCTCCATAGAAATATCGGGGTCCTTCCTTCGTCTTCAAAGCCTGCAAGAAGTCTCACGGCCGGGTTATTCCAGCGGGGACCCTTCGACGCTCAAGTTAGTGCTCTAGGCAACAATCGTGAGCTTGAGAAAGCTCGAAAGAGAAAGAAGAGGGGCTCAGAATGAGCGTGTTGAGTTTTTTTGAGTTACCTGGTCGGAGGTCCCTTTTATTTATCTTTGGACTTTGTCTTTTGCCTGAGGGGCTTGAATCTTTGTCATCTAGTGGAATTGAACCACATGGGTCCTCATGATGGACCATGACTTTTGGGGTTATTCGATCTGAGTGGTGGGGGTGTCATGATGATTGAGGACTTTTGGTAGACAAAATGTCAGGATTAATATATGTGAGACCTGAGGTGCTACCACCTGTCGAAGCTTTTATGAAGACACTTCTTCTTAGTGGCATGTCAGAGCTACAGGCGTTGTCTTTTAGTGATATGTCAGAGCTGCAGGCGTTGTATTTTAGTGATATGTCAGAGCTAAAAGCATCGTCCTACCTCATGCAAGTCATGATTTCATCCGCAGATAGAGTGTGCACAGCTAGCCTTTTCTGGTACATTGATCTTGAATATTTATTTAATGGTCAGAGTCCTTGTTTAGTCTCCATGAGTTCCTTCTTGAATTAAATAAAGGCTAATAGTACCCTCGACCCATAGGCCACTCAAGGATGCCTCTAGCTCATGCATATGCCACCTGACACGTGGAGAAGCTATATCTCCCCTTCATCCAATTCTATTGCCTGGACCTGGCCCTTGGTGAGCCATGGAGATCGTACCCTCTACCTGGCGTGTAGAGTCGGAATGTCCGCGGAAGGTCGCGGCCGTTGGGCGAGGGGCCACCATGGATGGCCGGCTGGGAGGAGCTTGCTGGCTGGGAGAAGCAGAGCGCCCAGCTTGCTGGCTGGGAGAATTAGAGCGCCCAGCTTGCTGGCTAGGAGAAGCAGGCCGCCTAGGGGCGCTGGTGGCCGCCTAGGGCCTCTGCTCCACGGGGCCATTGCTGGCTGAGGTCGGGAAGGCATCTGTGGGACCCGAGTCCGGTGAGGCCGCCTAGGATTGCTCAGGGCCATCTAGGATTGCTCTTGGCCGCCATCATGGGAGTGTCGGGGGCCGTCTAGGATTGCTCGGGAGCCGCCTAGTTGGAAGAAGCTTTTGGGACCGCCTAGGATGAATACGGGTCCCGAAGTTATTACCGAAGCACCCTTACGTGCATGCATTGGGCCGTCTAGGATTACCATTAGGAAAAGGCCGCCTAAGATGGCCATCGAGGAAGGCCGTGGAAGAAAAGGCCGCTTAGGACTTCCTCCGTTGTCTCTCTCCTCGTGGTCCCTAACTTGACATTGAATGCTTTCCAATAAATGCCTTAAAGCGAGGGCCTTTATAAGACCTATAAATGCCTCGGCACCGCTTAGGATTTCCTTCATGTCCACACCATTAGATGCTTTAGCTCATTAAATGCTCCCCAGGCCATTGCCGCTTAGGATTGTTGAGGAAGGGCCGCCTAGGATTTCCTTCTAGGTCTACACCATCAAAGGCTCCAACCCATTAAATTCTCCTCATTGCCGCTTAGGATTGCCACCTAGGATTTCCTTCTAGGTCTACACCATCAAAGGCTCCAACCCATTAAATTCTCCCAAGTCATTGCCACCTAGGATTGTTGAGGAAGGGGCCGCCTAGGATTGCCGCCTAAGAAGGCCATTTAGGAATAGGCCGCCTAGGATTGCTGCCTAAGATGAAAGGCCGTGGAGGAAGAGGCCGTTTAGGAATAGACCGCTTAGGATTGCTGCCTAGGATGAAAGGCCGTGGAGGAAGAGGCCGTTTAGGAATATGCCGCCTAGGATTGCTGCCTAGGATGAAAGGCCGTTGAGAAAAAGGCCATTTAGGAATAGGCCGCTTAAGATTGCTGCTTAGGATGAAAGGCCGTGGAGGAAGAAGCCGCCTAGGAATAGGCCGCCTAGGATTTCCTTCCATCTCTCTATCATTAAATGCTGCCCATTGATTTGCCTATAAGACATTAATGACAAAAGGCGATCCTTGAGAGAACCCATTCAAATCACATATCTTTTTTTTCCTCTTGTTCTCTCTCTTCATTAGAACGGACGCTCGTTGCAACAGGGAGCGAAGATGCGGACGAAATTAAATGCCCACTGCGTCCTTGAAAAGAAAACCCAGTAGGCCAGCCTACCACTTAAGAAGGCCCTTAGGAAGGCCGCCAAAGATGGCCGCCTAAAAAAATTATTTAAAAATTTTTATTTTATTGCCCACGGGCCTGTTAACTGGTCCTATCAATATCCAACTTCACTATGAGTCCTATTATCTAGTACACCGCCATTGAAATTAATCTTAAGGAATTAGGGGGTAATAGCTTTCACAGGAAGTGGATAGTATAAGGAATCGCATAATATGCTTTATGAAAGCCGCAAGTTTTTTTTTTTGACTGTTAAGGATATTTTTATAGCAAAAAACTTAATAATCCCAGTAACATGCATAGAAGCTTTTTCAAAATAATTAGTCTGCATCCTTCCGTGGTGTTTTAGAATAGTCATTTACTCCTAGCCATCAAAATTTGATAGGCAATGAAGAAATATTATATGTTTGTTTTATTCTTTCTAATGCTCCTTTGTCTTCCCTCGTAAGGAACATATTTAATGAGGGACAAACCGGTTATCGCATTAGATAAGGGGGCTACTTTTTTGGATTTTTTTTTTTTTTTTTACTTTGAATTTCAAAATGAAATGAGTGGTAGATTCCACCTCTCTAAGATAAAGGTCATGGTGAGGATTAATATTATACCTCAACTATGAACAATATTTCAACATAGTACGTAGCCCCATGCAACCTTAATTTCATATAAATAAAGAAATTCTAGATTGAGTTCTCATTTTGCATAGGGTTCTTTGCAAATAAATTGTATAAGCCGACTGCTCTAATCAAAAGAGATGAAGAGAGAACCCAACTAAGCCTATCTATACTATCAAAAATCAAAATCATCCTAGAGAATTTTGTTGATCATTTTTACTCCAAATATGATTAGATAGATTCTAATTTTATCTTCTTTCTTCTGACAATCACAAGTCTCTTACTAAAAGATCGAGATATAAAGAAGTACTAATGTGATAAATCTAGGGTTAGAATTTGAATTTTACTATGGCACATCTTTTTTTGGTAAACTTATGCCACATTTTTAACATTCTTTTAAGATGCTATCTCAACGATCCATTTGAAAGGAAAAAATAATTTTTCATATAATGCAGTTCATCTGAACCATTAGCGTGGCGTAGTCATGGTAATAGATGAGTAGAATGGAGGAAGTAGATTCATGTAGTCAACCCCATGTATTTGAGAAAAGGCTTAAATGAATTGAGTTGAGTTGAGATCATAGTAATAGATGAATGATAAGGCAACAACAAGGATGTATTGGTCATAGATAGGACTACTATATATGGTGTTGGGACCAAAGAGGGCCAATTAGAGGAAAGTTAGGAAAGAGGCAGCAGACTAGAGCCTCGAGGTTGTTTTGAAAGAAGATTGTCTCGAGAGAATGCTAGTAAGGGATTGGAGCCGTAAGATTAAATGTCAAATATTAGATGTAGAAAATGTTGATATAAATATTTGAAACTTAGATGTAGTTCACTTGGTATTTGCCATCCGATTCTCTAATCACTAATTAGCGCATATCCAACCATTTCTCTTAACAACCAACACTAATGATGATAAACATATGCCCCTAAATAATTTAAGTTGTTCACGTATCACCTTTTAAATGAAAAACTACCAAGCAAACATTTAGTCACATTTTTTATCCTTGAATCCATACAAATCGTGGAGCCATCCCATCCTTTTCATTTTTTCATCCTTAGCATTCGTAAACTATGTAGATCTAATAGTAGAAAAGATGATCAGACATAAGCTTGGTTATATTTGAATATAACAAAGTCTCTCTCTTTCTATATGTATGTGTATGTATGTATGTGTTTGTGTATGTATGTATATGTATGTATGAAAATAATACAAAGATAGATCCTTATTCACACATCTCGATGCATAGTAAGTGAAACAATATTGAGTGAAAGAGAAATATACCATATATTATTATACTCATCAACTATACAAGGATAGCTCTATTTATAGATTTTGTATCAAAAGAATATTCAAAGGAATATTTGAAGAATATTACATGACAATGTCACATAATATCATAGTAGGAGAATGTGAAAGGATTATAAGAGAGGATCATGGAGATTACACACTAACATCCTCCCTCAAATTCAAGTTGGGAGAATAGAGAGCAGCTTGAGTTTAAAAATTAGGTCTTAAAATGACTTGATGGATGTGCCTTGATGAATATATTTGCAATTTGATTAATAGAAATAACAAAAACAAATCGAACATTCTTTTAAAGGATATGGCGATGAATAAAATAACAATCAATTTTAATATATTTGGTATGTTAATGAAAATTATCACCATAAGCAACTTGAATAGCACTCCGATTATCATGATCAAGAATAGTGCTAGCAAAATGAGTGACCCCTATATCCTTAAGCAGCCATCGTAGTTAAAGAAGTTTCTATACAGTATTTGCAAGTGTCTAATATTTTACCTTGGTGCTAATCCTCACAGGGACAATTCATTTATTCGCCAAAACTAAGAGAATCTCTTAAAAAGAAGCAAAAGCGAATAGTAGATTGATGATCAATAAGATCACCTACCCAATTAGTATGTGAATATATACATAACTCAAAAGAGAAATTGGATGAGAAGTGAAGTCTATAAAATAATGTATCCTTAACCTAGTGAAGAATATCCTTAGCCTAGTGAAGAATACAAAGTACTATGGTATAGTGAGCTGTGCAAAGGTAGTGGAAAAGCTGACTCACAAGATGAACAATATATGCTATATCAAGGTAAGTAATAGTAAAATAAACAAGACTCGCAATAAATTATAGTATAGAGTAGCACCATTGAGTGGTGTGCCATTAAAGAAATATGTTTAACATTTTGATCAAGAGAAGTAGAAGCTTTCTTACTATCAGTCTAGCCTGCATAAGAAATAAAATCAAAAGTATACTTAGCTTGAAAAAAATAATAACCATCAGAGTTGGAGGAGATCCCAAGACCAAGAAAATATTTAGGAGATCTAAGATCTTTTATGTCAAAGTATGGAATAAAGAATTATTTGAGGTTAGAGATACTAGTGAGTCATTTTCAGTGATTACCATATCATCCGTATAATGTAATAGAAGAATGGTGCCATGATCAATCTTGCAAATGAACAAAGTCATATGGGCAATAAATGAAACCAATCTAACAAATAATACTGCTGGAATTAGTAAACTTCCTGCAGTTATGGTCCTAAATTCTAATCAAGCTTCGAAAAGCAGTCACAAAGTCCTCTTCACTCTTGAAAGGTCATCTTCTTAACTTCATGCGATCCAAGAAGCTCTTCCCATCAAGTCTAGCAGAGAAGAACAGCTTCATAAAGTTCTCATGGTCTACTGTCTTATAATTTACCTCACTTCCTCTTGCAAGCTCTGGAAGGGGACCTATCATGGCATTAGAATTTGGGCTGTGAAATGCTGCAACTGAAAGCCGTTCTTTCTCCATGCTTACAACTGCCCTATGCTCGATGCTTTTATACCTCCCATTACTGAATATCTATAAGGAAGAAACATAAATGTGAGAACAGTTATTTCTTTGATTAGAAGAAATCAGCTCCATGATGAGAAAAGGATGCATAACCTTTAAACACCTAGCTGTAATGAAACTCTAGATAGTTTCTGGAATTATCCATTTGTGCTTGACTGCTTATGATATATTTATTCACAATAAAACGGCAAGGTCTCAATAAGTATCTTCCTCGATGCAAATTATACACCAAAATGATCAAATTCACAACTTTTTCCAGCAGGGGAGGAGGATTACCTCAAAGATATCACCGACATTAACGATGAAAGCACCTGGAAGAGGCTTGACAGGGACCCATTTGCCATTTTTCTTGATTTGTAACCCTTGCACTTCATTTACTTGAAGGACTAGAGTTATAAGATCAGCATCAGAATGTGGGGAGAAGCCCAACACCTTATCCGCCTGGAGGCATGGGGGGTAGTAATTTATCCTGACCGATTGTATTCCATCTTTATTCTTGCTGATAAGGATATCTGGATTAAGTCCTAGGTTCTTGCCATTAAACGCAATAGACAGTCTGCAGTGTTCTTTAGCTCTTGTGAGTACTTATCCAGTGTAGCCCTGCAAATACTTACGTTAGTTAAAAAGAGCCAGAGAATAAAAAGCAAACATTTATAAGTGAATTGCATAAGGTAACAGAGAAACAATAGATTGACCATCCACAACGGTATTTTTTTTCAGATACTAAGTCAATTTCATAGTGGATGCTGAAAGTTCTGGTGAGTTAGAACATCATTTTTAAGGTGGTATAAATAAAACTAATTAGCCTCCCAGTTTAAGATGCTCGATATTGTTGGTGTAAAGCCAGGTCCATGGGATTTGGTTTTATTGACTTGGAGAATATAGTCGGGCACAAGCGCTTAGGTTAAAGAGAAGAACGAAGAATTAAGAAACATTTAGATTAAGAAGGCATTTAAATCAAGTCTATTTTAATGCAACAACGCACAAGAAACTTTTATGAAAGAATTCATCCTCAGTGATTCTTACCAAGATTATAAGAAATACTGTGCTGTGGTTGCAGGCAGAATGACAAACCACAAAAGTTCATGTCCTTTGCTAACTTGATATGAACAGAACTAGCTAAGCTTGAGATTCCATTTCTAATGAAACAAATCTTGCACTTTAAAAATCAATATGTCATGATCAAGCCACAAATAAAAAGTGTAATGGTTATTGCTGAAAAAACTCTCGAAAATATTTCTCTTTTCAACTTTCTTTGTCCTAAACCTACAAGAAAGTAAAATGAGTTATGAAATCATTGAAAGAACATAAGAGCATAACCATCCAGACTTGACCAAACTATTTAGGGTTGGCTTTGATAATTCTTAATTACTCAGCAATTGTTCTTACAAAACATGACAACCACATAACATAGATTCAACATTGCCATTTACAATACATAAAACTTGACCAATGACACAATTATTCTTTGTATGAGGGGTAGTTAGCTTTTTCCCCATTTTTCTAGGTTACAACCTACAAGACTTAATGTTATTCCTTACAAAAAGGTCAGCTTAGAGGAAACATCGCACTGCATTATACCTGAAAGTGGGGGTTGAGAAGGCCAAAATCTCATGTTCCTCTGGTTGGGTGGTTGGGTGTTGAAGTAAAGAATGTCTGCCCAATCTAGTTTTTGATCCTCTGATACCACAAATAACTGACCGTAACCTTCAAGATTTCCTGGCAGCTGAGCAAACTGTTCCTTTGCCTCTAAAGGAAGTTTAAAGAACTCTTCGATATCTACCTTCATTCTCTCAATCAGTTCATTAGGAACGTTATGGTTAATCAACTGCAATGAACAATTCAACAAAAGTTAAGTATGCATTCTGAAGAAGACAAAAAAAACAGATCAGTGTAATCTCATTCAAAAAAAAAAAAAAAATCCTAGGTATTGAACTTCTACATGAAATTTAAACCAAATAATATATAGAATCAACCTAGTATCTGGCAGGACCCATGGTCACAACAACTCAAATATTCTGATCATAGCCTCAGTGGCTGAGCCAGGATCTTGGTCGAGGGGAAGCAACAGTATAAAGTTGTCAATATATTGGTATGGTCACCGATTGAGCTATCAAGGTGATGTCAATTTCCTATAAATTTACTAGGTGCCCGATTGTTATTGTCTCAAGAAAGAAAAATAGTTTCCTACATGAAGCACCATGCATTTATTAAAATACAATACTGCATAGCAAATCTGAAAATATACATAAGAATGGAGCATTTTAGAAGGAAGTGTTGCTATCATTATGGTCTCATGACAAAAAGCAAGAAGGAAGGAATATAATAAAGAAGGAATTATTTTGGAGAGTTGAGAAGATAAATGCCTGATCATATTCATCTAATCGCACCTCTTTGACCTCTTGCTAAAGTTTCAAAAGATAAATAATTTATATTTAGTGTTTCCAAATATATTCGAGCATCAAAGATTTGAAGGATAGTTTGGCTTCTGTTGAAATGTGATATATGAAGATCCCAACTCACAGGTGGCTCCAACAGTGCATGGCCTACTCTGTGCAATCTTGCATCAATCACTTCTTAGTTGTTAGGTTTCTTGAAGCAAAATCAGGTTCCGGATTGCTCAAGTTGCGCTTTCAATCTAATAAGTAAAATAGATTAGCTTTAATTATAAATGATCATGGTTTGGAGGGGCTCCAAAAGAAGGTGGGTTTGCCATAAAAAGTGGCATATCCATCACATTTTGGATGGTTAGCCACCATCACGACCTTAACTTTTTAGTAAGAACAATCACAGAAGCCATGTTTTGTTATTTTACATAGATATCCAACCATTTGATTGAGGCTTTTAGTAAAAAATTTAATACAACTTCTCCACTCCTCAAAAGGCTGAAAAAGTCTACTAAAGAAAGGCTTCGATTTGAATCTTTTGGGCAAAAGTATACTTGAGACATATTAGAAAGCTGTTTTCATTGGAGCTAAATGTTATGGATTCAAAACACTAAAAAATTATAGTAGTATCAAAATATAAATATCAAAGTAAATATTTTATAAACTAAAAATACTTTATAGTAATAAATTTTAATATAAATAGTTAAAGATTGAAAGCACTATGTAATATATTATTTATTGTCATTTATCTCATTAAAACTATTTTCAATTTGATTGTAGTTAAATAGCTTTTATAAATAAATAAAAAAAAAAACTCTACCAGTAAAAGTCCTATCCAAACCTATGAAATACAAAAGTTATATTATTTACAGCAACGTCAAACATGATCTTAGAAAGATTCATTCGGTTTACGCGAAGACAATAAAGTTTGGAAAATTGTAAAGAAAGTGCAGAAAAATAATTCGAAAGAAAACACCAGAGAAGCCAATTAAGCACTAAGAAATTTGCTGCGAAATTCGTCTTAGCATCATGGTAACTATGGTCCAAAGGGGCAAAACCAAAAATAAAAAAAGAACGAACCTTGTTTAGATTTCTTCAATTGTTTGTTTGGTTTGATGTGCAATAAGAGCACTGACCTGGAAGAAGCCCCACTGCTCGCAAGCCAGATTAAGCTTGGCGGACTCGTCTACGGAGGACTGGGGTTCGAGTAGTCTACTCATATCGATGACCGGAATCTCGAGACCACTGCCATCGCTGGCGACAGGATCCGCCTCGGCCTCGGGCCGAAGATATCTCGGGGGGACCTCGCTCAGGCCACTGGAGGCAGCAGCCAAAGCCTGGACGCTCGCCACCGGGAGCGAGCCCACAGTTTCCATCGCTTCTTCCCTATCACCCCACCTAATCCGAGAGAGAGGAAGAGATGTATCTCCTTGTTTGACCTTCGTCGAGGAATCTTTTTGAAATCAATCAATGGTTTTTGGCCTTCGGTTTTATGATTATTTTGTGCGTTCCAAACGAGCAAATGGTTGTTGGCCGGCCTTTGTTGTTTATTCCTAAAAAATGGCGCAAGTTTTTACATCGATACATCAACCAGATGAGCGGTCGAGACTGAAATCAACATATAATCTATTTTGATTAATATAATAAATTAAAAAAATTAAAATTTATTTTGATATTCTTTTTAAGGTAGTGTTCGATAAAAAAATATTATCCATGGATAAGTGTACAGGATAGAGTTTGTCCCCTACCTATCCCTAGGGACATCCCTTGACTATCTCATTGATCATATCAAATGCAACAAGATAAATTCATAGGATAACTTTTTTTTACTCTTATTTGGAGGGATAACCAGCTATTCCTGCATTTTCTAGGAAATAAATTGAGGAAATATCCCATGGTTAACCATAGATTATCCCTTTGGTTAATTTTATTCCCAGCTATCCCTTATAGTTATGGCTTTTGGGAATAAGAGGGGATATCCCCTCTTATCCCCTATTTCAAACACTACTTAAGGTAGTGTTTGATAGAAAAAATATTATCCATGCATAAGTATACGAGATAGAGTTTGCCCCCTAGCTATCCCTAGGGATATCCCTTGACTATCACATTGATCATATCAAATACAAAAAGGTAAATCCATAGGATAACTTTTTTTTACTCTTATTTGGAGGGATAACCAGCTATTCCTGCATTTTCTAGGGAATAAATTGAGGGGGTATCCCATGGTTAACCATGGTTAAGCATGAACTATCTCTTTGGTTAACTTTATTCCCAACTATCCCTTATAGTTATAGCTTTTGGAAATAAGAGGGGATATCCCCTCTTATCCCCTATTTCAAACACTACCTAAGGTAGTGTTTGATAGAAAAAATATTATCCATGCATAAGTGTATGGGATAGAGTTTGTCCCCTAGCTATCCCTAGGGATATCCCTTGACTATCTCATTGATCATATCAAATGCAAAAAGGTAAATCCATAGGATAACTTTTTTTTTACTTTTATTTGGAGGGATAACCAGCTATTCCTGCATTTTCTAGGGAATAAATTGAGGGGATATCCCATGGTTAACCTTGGTTAAGCATGGACTATCCTTTTGGTTAACTTTATTCCCAACTATCCCTTATAGTTATGACTTTTGAGAATAAGAGGGGATATCTCCTCTTATCCCCTATTTCAAACACTACCTAAATGTTATTCAATGTTAATTGAAGAAAATTTCAGGCACTGAAAGATTTGTATTTTAAGCTTTTAAATTTTTTATAAAGAGCCGGCATGGAGGAAGCCTCATAACGACAGTAGTCACGCAACCGCAAGGCATAATATGAAACGCCATCTTAGGTTTATGCGTTAACAACAAAGAAAAATCTTTTAAAATTTTGAGACTGAGGTAGGGAAGCCACGTCCAAGCAAGCTTCTATTCAATAAATAATTTTTGTTTAATAAAAATACATATTAAAAGTAAATTTTCAAGTAGTACATAAGGGTGCATTTAGAAGTAGATCATCTTCGCACTGCATGCCATGCATAGCACATTTTAACGAAACAATAACCAAGCCATACAACAAATCCAAAATAAATGTCTTATTTGCTTTCGAAGAGAAGACATTTCCCACTTTTCCTCTTCCACTTAATAAAGTTTAAATATATTTAAAATTGTATAAATAAATTTTTAAACAAATTTAAGTAATACATTTAACAGTCGATATGCATGCCAACAAGATTTTGAATTTTCTTACCAAACTTATGATGCAAGCTTAGCTTCATCAAATCTCTAGTACTCCCAAGCTTAATGGCCAAATGGCCACAGTATATTCTTTGCATGCTTATAAGGATGGAACAAATAATTCCCATTTCAAATAAAAGCATTTTATAAAATTATCACTCTGCCAATGCCATTTTTATCAAATTATCAGCTTCCTCTCTGCACTTAGAGTAAATTTCTTTATTTCAATTTCTAAAGCACTGGGGATGGACAAAACAAAAATAATATGGTGCGCTCTGTCAACTTAATGCAAGTAACGTGAGCTTTTTTTTTTTTTTATATAAACGGATGATCACACCAATCTAGTATGAGTCAAGTCCGATAAATCAGAGTACAAAATTTGCTTCAGAATAACCGGGCAGGGGTCACCCACAAGCCATTCCCACTGACCGAGGTGGCGAGCTACAGCAGAGGCAACCCAATCAGCCGCAGCATTAACTTTTCGATAAACGTGATGGATCTGAGACGCATAAGTAGCCTGAAGGGAAGCCCAAATATCAAGGAGCAAAGGATTATGGGGGGAGAAGGAACCAGCTTTTCGTCTAATCCAGCGAACCACCGTGAGGAAATCTTCCTCAATAACCAACCGACGAGAGCCCAACTGACGGACAGCATAGGTGATGCCAGCCCAAGCAGCCTGCAGCTCAGCCATAGGGACCGACAAATCAAGAGAGCCATAACCATCTGCCGCAATCATCACTCCCTCAGGCCCCCGAATAACAAACCTGGATCCAGCAAGTCGATCCAAGACAGAGCCATCAAAATTCACTTTGACATAACCTGGGTGGAGGCTCCCAAGAAATAAAGACCGTAAAACGGTGCGCTACCAAAGCAGCAGGAGAGTCCCAGAGGCCAGGTCCATCAAAGTGAGTACCATAGTGAGAATGAGCATACTCCTTAGCCAGAGAGGCAGCCGAGCGGTATATCAGCTGAGGCGAAACCACCTCATCAGAAAAGACTGCCTTATTCCGGGTCAGCTAAATATAATAAGCCAGATAAGCAGAATGAACACCCTTAAAGCAGGGCCCATACTAAATAGACAGCCGAATGATGTGAAGAAGAGAAAGACGGATAGGACCCTTCGATATCCCCGAAATATAAGGAAGCAGCTGCTTATGTACAGACTAAAAAAAAAAACGTGAGCTCAATTTTTGTCTGTACATAAGCACACAGAATGAAGTGCTATTTCATGCCAATCGCAATGAGTCTTCATTTTTTTTTTTCTCCCCAAAATGATAATAACCACGAAAAGATAACTCTTAAGAAATATAAATTACAAATAAAGTGTAAACATCAATAAACAGGAAATACAATTGCAACAGTGCACCCAAGCTTGACCAAACTTTATTTAGATTAATTTGCCAGTCGGGGTGACCAGAGACCTGAGGGCACCAGGACTGATCGTGTCAGCAAGAGCTCCTTTTTCTGAAATTATGACTGATTTCTCCTTCACATAGCTCTGTAGTTTCCTGGTCTCATAGGCCACACGTTCTTGATCTACATCACAAGCAAAACAAATATTATAACAAAAGGAATCAAGTTTTCCTGCGTAAATAAGTTGAGTAATGCCATCTAAAATCCAAGAAACAGAAACAAAAAATCCCAACGTACAGAGATAACACTCAGTTAATGCTTAATAATTCTAGCCAAAAGACACCATTATCATCCCTTTCACTACGCATTACTGTCTTCCATAACTGAGGGCTAGCTCTCCCTTGGTACGCTTATTCCATTAACCCAAACGAATAGAACATTCAATCCAAAATTCTAAGGTTGCGTTTGGTAGCCAAAATTTATTCAGATTATTAATAATTTAAATAAAATTTATCAGATAATTATGTTTGATACGTATTTTTAATGATGATCTATCTTATAATGATATACCTCATAAGATATAATCCAAATTACCTTATGAAGTTGTTATCTGAGATATGATAATCTGATAATTTATTTTTTATAAAATTACCTCTGCTTCCTTTAATCGCTCTCTACTCACCTTCTTCTTTACTGGCCTCACTAAAACGTCCGTCGAAGGTTCCAAGCTACACCCTCTTCTGTCTAGTTGGATTGCGAATCTCCGTCGCCCAACGGCCCTACGACCATCTCCGAACACCACGGAACTTCTTCCGATCGTTCGGTATCCTTATTGGCCGCTTTGACGGCACTACGCATGATGTCGATTGCTATCTCCTGTACGTGTTGTCTCATCTGCCCTGCTACATTATTTATCCAGACGACTTCCGTTGGCAGCGCCCTTCACACCAAGTCGTTTTGGATCTCCGAGTAAACTGTCTTCATGTGAACCGAGAACTTTACTGTGGTTGAAAACATTAGATTCAATCTTTTTTATTTTTTTATATACAAAGTAGTTTTTTTAATTTAAGAATTATTAAATTTAAACATTATTATTTATAAATATATTTTTTAATTAAATATATAATAATATAAATTTTTAATAGATTTAATTTAAAAGTATTTTTAAAAATTTAATGTTATAGACTGATAATCTATTAGTCACGTCAAACATAATAATCAATATTATTATAGCATGTCTTCGTATCAAACATAATAATCAACGTTACCTATCCGGTGGTAATCCATCATAACACCGACTTTTTCCTACTTTTCCGCCGCCTTCATGTTAGCCTCGCAACATGGCGTAGAAATTGAAGTAACCCTGGTTGTCCTAAATTTTAATCAATTAATTAGAAGCCCAAAAGTTTTCAAGGTTGGGTCTTGCATTTTAGTAGAGTTTTGGACTAGGCCTTACCTGGTCCCATTGAGGCAACCGCACTTATATGCATAAGCCAGCGATCTCCGTTTCTCTGCTAAGAACTTCAAAAACATAAACAGAAATAAGGATAGTCAAAATATATTCTCATATAATGAAAAATATGATGAAAATTATATATATTTTATATGAATCAAATTCATATATCACAATGAAAGATAAAAATAAATATGAATTTAATTTTTAAAACCCAAGATCCTCAGAGACCAGATTCAGTTAACAAGAAATAATATATGATTAAATAATAGATCATACATGTATTTTTATTAGGAATGAAGCCTGATGATGCCGATAAATGATTTACCACTAACCATACCATCCACGTGTCCGGCCTCTAATGGTGATCACGCCACGCAAAGATCTTTGTATGATGTCCTAGGATTGGATGATAACCTTCTTGCAAGGGATGCTAGCGCCTCTTTTCTTTTTCAAATGATTTTTTAAATCAAGAAAAATTTCTTGATCAAGATTTGAGATCAAATCTTGATCAATCAAGAGAGAGAGGGACTAGAGAGAGAAAAGATGTTTTAGAGAGAGAAAGTGAGTGTTAGGCATCCAAAGGAGAGAAAATGGAGGAGTTAGGTGTGCCCCTCGAAGGTGTCTCTTTTCTTTTTATACATGAAAAGGAGGTTGTGTGGTTCATAAAAATAAGATTTCATTTTAACTACCTAACCATTCAACCATATCAAGTTGATAACAAATATCCTAACAAATTTACGATATTACAACAAATTATCCTAACAAATTTAGAATATTTGTTATCATAATAATGTTAGGATTACAACCACCAAACCACATTATCCCATCAAACCAACAAATTATCCTAACAAATTTAGGATATTTGTTATCATGATAATGTTAGGATTACAACCACCAAACCACATCCCATCAAACCAATGTCGCAACCTTGGATTTGGCTTCATGATGATGCCCCAAATCATGGGTGTTCCCTCCATGATGTAGAGATGGGTCATGTCCATCACATGGGCATGGATCCATCCTTCACGTGGCACGATCTCAGCCCACGGCTCAATTGGGTTTTCACGAATCAAATCATGCCATCATATGGATCCAATTAAATACCATATTATTAATTTTAATTAATCTAAGCCATCCATCACATGGATCAAGCCTAATTGAGTATCTAATTAATGAATTTCATATACATCACATGTACAAAAGGTTTCTTTCTTGAATACAAAATTCTTTCCTCTATGATGAATCATATTCATTAATTCATATGCTCTCGTTAATATTGAGTCAAACCCAATCCTAATTAACTGGTCATCTAATCTGAACTAAGTCCAACTTAATTTTCATTTTAACTTCATCCAAAATTTTCTTAATGCATGTGACCCATTAGGTCCCTTGACACGTTGGCAATAATCATGTCCCTAATATTGACCCTACATTTGACCTGGTCAACACTTTGTCCAAGTCAATTCTTTGATCAAATCAACCCTTGATCAAATCAAAGAATTTATGATTATAGATCATGAGCGGCCTCTAGCAAAGCATCATGACCACCCAAATGTTAAGAGTTTTGTGATATGGTCATCAACACCTGTCCAGGAATGGTTACCATATGATTCAATCCCTTCGTCACATATTCCAAATCAATCAGTGATATGAAATGTATCAACCATGTAATTAATCTTTATTTACTTGATCTCAAAAAATTGACTCATATAAATTAGAACTTCGAAACCATTTCGAATTCCAACTCAACCTTGCAAGGATTTAACAGTCAATTTAATTCATCAAGTGGCCGTGGGATATAACCTTTTCTATCAAGGGAGATGAATCGTATCTTGATCAAACACCACCTTCATGTGCTTCATATTATACACAACCGACACCATATTTGCCACTCGTGGCTAGAGCGACATTTGCATGTCATCAAAGTATGACATTCCATGCATGAAGTGCAATGAAGATCTCAAGTCAAAGGATCACTCGCACCACCATCATCAGAGATCAACCATCGACACTATATAGAATATCCATATGAAATCTCTGTGCGAATCATCCAATGCATCATTACAATAACGAACATCCACATACCTATCCAAGCATCTCCATACTTTAGCTTGCGAGATCAGTTGCTCACCACAAGGGTGAAGATATGCAATGTTTGCTAATCTCATCAGCGTTCGACAGTGTCCAGTCCTGTCTACGCATCGACTAGGAAAATTTAAAGAATCGGACCATAATGTGCAATTTTGGATCTCACAATTTGTAATTTTTATTACAAATTTTATATGCACAGTTCACATTCTTTGGACTTTATCTCACAGATAAAATATATTTTATATATATATATATATATATATATATATATATATATATATATATATATATATATATATATTACACTCAGATAGATAAAGAAACCAATAAATTTGATTTGCATTCATAAAGAAATGTATACAAACTAGCATCTAAACTGATTTGATATAGAGCATACACTAACAAAATAAATATTGCATAAGTTAACGGTATTTATCTGCTTTATAAGTCCCACTAAATATATATATACATATATATATATATCAATATACAACCCAACTTCATTTTAATTAAAGAGCAACCTTAAGAAACCTTGGGAGAGTGCATTTCACTTGCGATGAAATATTGGTCAAGCTCAGAAAAGCAGTTCATCTTCATAACTTCATGCGATCCAAGAAGCTCTTGCCATCAAGTCTAGCAGAGAAGAACAGCTTCATAAAGTTCTCAAGGCCTGTTGTCTTATAATTTACCTCGCTTCCTCTTGCAAGCTCCGGAAGGGGACCTATCATGGCTTTAGAGTTTGGTCTGTGAAATGCTGCAACTGAAAGCCGTTCTTTCTCTCTGCTTACAACCGCCCTATGCTCGATGCTTTTGTACCTCCCATTACTGAATATCTAGAAGTAACATAAATGAGAGATACATTATTTCTGACTGGAAGAAATGAGATCCATAATGAGAAAAAGGATGCATAACCTTTAGACACCTAGCACTAATGAAACTCTAGACAGTTTCTGGAATTAGCCATTTACTCTAATTATATATTTATTGAGAATAAAATGACAAGACCTCAATAAATAGCTTCCTTGGTGCAAATTATCCACCAAAATTATCAAATTGACAGCTTTTTCCAACAGGGTAGGAGGATTACCTCAAACATATCACCGAGATTAACGACGAAAGCGCCTGGAAGTGGCTTGACAGGGGCCCATTTGCCATTTTCCTTGATTTGTAACCCTTGAACTTGATTGACTTGAAGGACTAAAGTTATAAGACCAGAATCAGAGTGTGGGGACAAGCCCAAAACCCTGTCCGCCTGAGGGCATGGGGGATAGTAATTTATCCTGACTGATTGTTCCCCATCCTTATTCTTCCCAGTGAAGGTGTCTGGATCAACTCCTAGGTTCCTGGCCATTAAACCCAATAGACAATCTGCGGTGTCCCTCAGCTCTTGTGAGTACTCCTTCAGTGTAGCCCTGCAAAACCTATGTTGGATTAAAAATAAATAAAGAACAAACTTTTACAACTGACAATTGCCTCTACTGACAAAGAAAAACAATCTACTGACATCAATAACAAACATTTTTTTTTCCTTCCAGAGGTTTGATCAATGACATTTTATGAAATCAATTTCAGAATGGCTGCTGAAGGTTCTGATGAGTTAGCATACCATTTTTTAAGGTGCTTAAAGGTAAAAGTCTAATTAGCCTTCCAGTTTAGGGCACTCAATATTTCATGGAAGTGGTTTTATTGACTTGCAGAATATGGTGACCCACAAATGCTTAGGTTAAATAGAAGAATGAAGAATGATTTAGGTTGAGAAGGTATTCAAATCAATTCTACTTTAATGCAACAAAGTGGAAGAAACTTTTATCAGAGAATTCTTCTTCAGTGGTTCCTACTGAGTATGATTATGAGAAATGATTGCAGGCAGAATGGCAAACCGCAAAAGTTCATGTGCTTTGCCTGGTCTTCTTTATCTTCTTCCGTTTTTGCATCAGAGCACAAGATTAGATGCATTGAATCGTATAACTTGATGCGAACAGAATTAGATTTCTAAGCTTGAGATTCCATTTCTAATGAATCAGATGTTGCACTTTAAAAATCAATATGTCATGATCAAGCCTTTTGGAGATAGAAAATTTTGTTGTCATTGCGAACTTTGAAGCTTGTTTCAGCATTATCTTATAAAATGTTTCTACACGTCTGTTGAGCATGCAATGATCACATGATTCTTTAGAAGCCCAACAATATATCATTCTAAGATAAAAAGTGTAGCAGTTATTGCTGAAAAAATTCTCACAAAGAATAAATTTTGCTTTTCACCTTTCCTTCTCCTAAATCTACAAGAAAGTAAAATGAGTTATGACATAACTGAAAAAACATACTAGCATAACCATCAAGTCTTGACCAAACTATTTTGTGTCAGATTTGATAATCCTTGTTCAGCAATTGTTCTCAAAAAACATAACGCAACCACATAATAAAGATTCAACATTGTCATTTAAAATATGGCTAATGACTTATTTATTCTTTGAATGAGGGGTCTTCCCTTCTCCTTCAGTGTCACAACCTACCTAGAGTTCTTGTTATTACTTACAAAAAGCTCAGCTTAAAGGAAACACTGCATTGAATCCATACCTGAAAGTGGGGGGTTGAGAAGGCCAAAATCTCATGTTCCTCTGGTTGGGTGGTTGGGTGGTGAAGTAAAGAATGTCTGCCCAATCTAGTTTTTGATCCTCTGATACCACAAATAACTGACCGTAACCTTCAAGATTTCCCGGCAGCTGAGCAAATTGTTCCTTTGTCTCTAAAGGAAGTTTAAAGAACTCTTCAATAACTACCTTCATTCTCTCGATCAGTTCATTAGGAACGTTATGGTTAATCAACTGCAATCAACAATTCAAAAAAGTTAAGTATGCATTCTGAAGAAGACAAAAAAAATCATTGTAATCTCATTTAAAAAAAAAAATTCCTATGTATTGAACTTCTACATGAAATTTAAACCAAATAAGATATAGAATCAACCTAGTATCTGGCAGGACCCATTGTCACAACAACTCAAATATTCTGATCATACCCTCAGTGGCTGAGCCAGGACCTTTGTCGAGGGGAAGCAACAGTATAAAGTTGTCAATATATTGGTATGGTAACAGATTGAACTATCAAGGTGATGTCAATTTCCTATAAATTTACTAGGTGCCAGCTTGTTATTGTCTCAAGAAAGAAAAATAGTTTCCTACTACATCAATCACCATGCATTTATTAAAATACAATACTGTATAGAAAATCTGAAAATATACATAAGAATGGAGCATTTTAGAAGGAAGTGTTGCTATCATTAAGGTCTCATGACAAGAAGCAAGAAGGAAGGAATATAATAAAGAAGGAATTCTTTTGGAGAGTTGAGAAGATAAATACCTGATCATATTCATCTCACCGCACCTCCTTGACCTCTTGCTAAAGTTTCAAAAGATAAATAATTTATATTTAGTGTTTCCAAATATGTTCGAACATAATTTGAAGGATAGTTTGGCTCCTGTTGAAATGTGATATATGAAGATCCCAACTCACAGGTGGCTCCACCAGTGCATGGCCTACTCTGCAATCTTGCATCAATCACTTCTTAGTTGTTAGGTTTCTTGAAGCAAAATCAGGTTCCGGATTGCTCAAGTTGCGCTTTCTATCTATAAGTAAATAGATTAGCTTTAATTATAAATGATCTTGGTTTGGAGGGGCTCCAAATGAAGGTGGGTTTGCCATAAAAAGTGGCATATCCATCACATTTTGGATAGTTAGCCACCATCACGGCCTTAACTTTTTAGTAAGAACAATCACAGAAGCCATGTTTTCTTATTTTACATAGATATCTATTGAGGGATAAAATCACAGTTGCATTAATAATCGTGCAAGGGGTTAGGATTAGCCCTGACTCCCACTTGCTGTGCAGTACTCGTTAGAGATGAATCAGCCTCAGTGGGTGGAGGCATTTTAGCCCCTCGGCGAGCCAAGGATTCCTAAGGCTTGGATCACATCTCTCGGCCTCAGCCGAGCTATTGACATCTCTCGGCCTCAGCCGAGCTATTGACATCAGCTATTGACATTTCTCGGCCTTAGCCGAGCTATCCCTGTTTTTCGGCCTTAGCCGAGCTATCCCTGTTTCTCGGTCCCAGCCGAGCTATTGACATCTCTCGGCCTCAGCCGAGCTATTGACATCTCTCGGCCTCAGCCGAGCTATCCCTGTCTCTCGGTCCCAGCCGAGCTATCGCATCTCTCGGCCTCAGCCGAACTATTGACATCTCTCGGTCTCAGCCGAGCTATCCCTGTCTCTCGGCCTCCGCCGAGCTATTCCTATTCACCATGCCCCAGCCAGACCCGGGCACTCAAGCACCTCTGCGGAATCCAGCGTGGGAGAGTTTAGACAAAAATCATACCCGAGAGTGGCCTAAAGCCCTAGAGCCTACACCGTCTCCGAATCTTAAGACATCAACCAGCTCTCCCAGCCGTCGATCCTCTAACTAACAAGATACGAATCTTACTAACCTCATAACAAACTGGATTCGAATCCTAACGGCTTTCGGACCCACGATGCCCCCAAGGAATCAAGTGATCCTCTATAAATAGAACCGTCTTCCGACTTCTCAGGTATGCGCACTGCTTATTGGCCCACTCTCCTTCTACCTATGCCCACCCCTTTCCACCATTTACGCTCTGTTAGGAGCTCTCGAAAGGCCATCCTGGAGAGACTCTTCAGCGAGAGCCTTCTCCTCACATTTGTTGATTGCTGATCCCCGCTAACTTGAGCGTCGAAGGGTCTTCCGCGGAGGGCCACCCCCAACGCCTCTCGCGCGAGGACTGTTTTGCATGTCTGCCCAGGAGGGAGCCCATCCTGAAGCCTGATCGCAACCGAGTCGGAGGACAGATTTCAGCAGCAATAAATTGGCGCTAGAGGAAGGGCCCTCAAGTCCCATAAACTTGTGATCCAGGAGACAAGGATCTCGATCTAAAAGAGAACTCCTTCCATGGCCAATCGAAAAAAGGCTACCTCCGAAGTCCGAGATCAGGTCGCCTCCCAAAGACCTGATCCGGTGAGCAGCGTAGCGCCACCACCACCGCCAGTTGAAACTCCATCACCATCGGCGGCCCCGGTGACCCAGGACCAGTTTGCCTCGCTGGTCCAGTAGATCCAAGCTCTGGCCTACCTGATCCAGGAGCACTGTGAAGCCCCCCATCCGGCTGCGCCTACTCCGCACCATCCTGAGGAGAACGCGGCCCCTGTTCATCCAGCGATCTCTTCTTCCGGCCCGCATGGGGTTGCAGACCCCCTCGTCGCCCTAAGGAAGCTGAGCCAGCCCTCCAAGGGGTCTATGGCAAGGATCTTCCCGATCTCGATGAGCCCGATCCCTTTCTCCGATGTTCTCTCGTCACGACTCGACACCGTCTCATTTCTCTCCTCACCCAGCTCCTCCTGCTGTGCCTGAGGAGATCCGCCGATAACTCCGAAAGATGCGTAAGGAGTTGGATGCCGCCAAGCGAGCCCATCCGCTTCAGTATAAAGAGCAGGACATTCCCTTCTTTAAGGAGATCATGGAGGAAGTGATTCCCTCCCATGTCAAGCTGCCCGCCATCGAGCCCTATCATGGATCCTCCGATCCCGACGACCACCTCAGCAGCTTTCGATCGATCATGATATTCCACGGGGCATCAGATGCGATCCTCTGCCGTGCCTTCCCTTCTACCCTCAGAGGGCCCGCTCGAACCTGGTTCAATGCCTTGAAACCAGGTTCTGTTGGTCCATTTGACGAGCTGAGCCGCCTCTTCATCAGCTAGTTCGTCAGCAGCCATCGTCACCGGCAGAGATCCGACTCCCTCTCTGAGGTTAAGCAGAGAGAAGGAGAGTCCTTGAAGAAATATCTTGGCCGTTTCAATACGGCCATGCTGGAAGTGGACCACCTTAATCATGAGGTGGCCATGTCCGTCCTAGCAGGCGGAGTGTTGAAGGAGAGTGACTTTTACCTGGCATTGGAGGTCAGCTACCCTCCGAACCTCTTCGATATGATGGCCCTGGCGGACAAGTATGCCAGAGTCGAGGAATCGCGGAGGGCTGCCCGCACCGAGCTGACAAGGAAGAAGGAGTCCAAGGGCTCGTACAAGCATCGATCCGCCCGCTAGCGGAGCCCACCTCGCCGCCAAAGGGTTCCTCCGCCGCCGCCAAGGAACCGCACCCGGAGTCCGCCTAGGAGGTTCAACCGGTTCACCCCGCTCACCGCCCCAAGGGTGGAGATCCTCATGAAGATAGAGCGTCAGCTCCCTCGGCCACCTCCTCTCCGAGGGAATGCGACCCGGAGAGATGCCACCAAATATTATCGCTACCACCGGGACCATGGCCACGACACCGAGGAGTGCTGGCAGCTGAAGAATGAAATCGAGAGGCTCATCCAGCGGGATAGGCTGGACCAATTCAGGAGAGCACCCGAGCCAAGAAATGGGGGTGACCGCCAGCCTGAGCCTTAGCAGCCTCCTCCTCCGAATCCTTCGGTCGTCGGCCACATCAATGTGATCGAGGCGGTTGGTAGTCTGTCGAGCTGGCGGGATGATGAAGAAGGTTTAGCACCAAAGAAAGCGCGGATTATCGAGCTCTCCTTCTCTGACAATGACCTCCAGAAGATACAGTTTCCGCATGACGATGCGTTAGTTGTATCTCTTAATCTGAACAACTATGATGTAGACCGAATCCTTATTGATAGTGGGAGCTCTATCAATGTTTTGTATCTTGATGTGTTTGTGAAGATGAAACTGCTCATGGAGAATCTCTAAGCTGTGGACTCCACTCTAATGGGATTCATCGGCAATGTTATTACCCCAGAGGGGGTCATGACCTTGACAGTCCATGCGGAAACTTGGCCCTGCGTTGCTACTGTTCATACAGATTTTTTGGTGACCAAGCTTCGGTCGCCCTATAATGCAATCTTTGAGAGACCCGGCCTGATGTCCCTTAGAGCCGTTGTCTCCATCCTGCATCTAGCAATGAAGTTCCCTACCGGATGGGGAGTGGGAGTAGTTCGAGGAAACCAAGTTGTAGCTCGGCAGTGCTTCGTTACCAGCCTTCAGTCCAAACTGCCCGAAGTTGATGAACTGGACGCTCGGAAGGATTTTGCCGATCAACGAGGAGAATCAGCCGAAGAGCTGGAGGAGGTACCACTGGACGAAGCTCGGCCCGACCGAACTATAAGGATCGGGTCGCTACTGAAAGGGAAGCCCCGGCTGGAGCTGATTGACTTTCTCCGAAGGAATGCTGATGTCTTTGCTTGGTCCGCTTCTGATATGCCTGGAATTAGCCCAGACGTTCTTGTCCATCGTCTTAATGTAGACGAGATATCCCGGCCCATGAAGCAGAAGAAAAGAAGCTTCGCCCCTGAGCACAGAAGGCAATTGAGGAAGAAGTTGACAAGCTCATCAAGGCAAATTTCATTCGGAAGGTAAATTATCCAAGCTGGCTGTCCAATGTTGTCATGGTGAAGAAGTCAAACGGTAAATGGCGGATCTGCATCAACTTCACCAACCTTAATAAAGCATGCCCGAAGGATAGCTTCCCTCTCCCTCGGATCGACCAGCTCGTAGATGCTACTTTAGGTCATCAGATGCTGACCTTCATGGACGCATATTCGGGCTACAACCAAATCCAAATGGCACCCGAGGATGAAGAAAAGACCGCCTTCATAACCGATCGAGGTACTTATTGTTGCCGTGTCATGCCTTTTAGTCTGAAAAATGTAGGTGCTACTTACCAAAGGCTGGTTAACAAAGTCTTTAAGGAGCAAATCGGTCGAAACATGGAGGTATATATTGACGACATGCTGGTCAAAAGCAAAGAAGCATCCCAGCATATTGAGGATCTCTCTGAGAGCTTCGCGACGCTCTGAAAATATCGGATGAAGCTCAACCCAACTAAGTGCACCTTTGGTGTCAACTCTGGAAGTTCCTGGGCTTTATGGTTTCTCAGCGGGGCATTGAGGCCAATCCACAGAAGATTCAAGCCCTTCGGCAAGTGGCACCTCCAGCATCCGTCAAAGAGGTCCAGCGCTTGACTGGAAGGATCGCGGCCCTCAACCGCTTCGTGGCTCGGTCGGCCGAGAGATGCCTTCCTTTCTTTAAAGCTCTCCGATCTGCCAAGAATTTCCAATGGTCCCCTGAGTGTCAGAAATCGTTCGACGACCTCAAGAGATATCTCGGCTCTCCACCCCTCTTCAGCAGTCCTAATCCGGGGGAAATGTTATTTCTGTACTTAGCAGTTTCAGAAAGCGCAGTTGGCTCAGTGTTGGTCAGAGAAGAGAACAAGACCCAAAAGCCGATCTATTATGTCAGCAAGATGCTCCGAGACGCCGAGACAAGATACTCCCGGATCGAGAAGTTGGTTTTGGCCCTGTTAACGTCGGTTCGGAGGCTGCGGCCATATTTCCAGGCGCATTCTATGACGGTCCTGACCGACCAACCCATCAAGGCGGTGGTCCATCGTCCGAAGACATCAGGGAGAATGGCCAAATGGGCCGTCGAGTTAAGTGAGCATGATATCCGATACTAACCTCACCCGGCCATCAAAGCCCAGGTTCTAGCTGATTTTCTCCTCGAATGTACCATCCCGAGGATGGCTCCACTCCAGACTCTTCTGAGCATCCGAGACCTGACGCCCTGTGGCTGCTCCACATCGACGGATCATCTAATGCCAATGGCTCCGGCACTGGTTTAATCCTCACCAGCCCAGAAGGGGTGACCTTCGAGTATGGCGTTCGCTTCTCCTTCCCAGCCTCCAACAATGAAGCTGAATATGAAGCTCTGCTCGCTGGACTCCGAATCGCCCGTGACCTTAAAGTGAAGAAGCTGAATGCCTTTACCGACTCTCAATTGGTAGCTGGTCATGTGCGGGGGATTTCGAGGCCCGGAAGCCGAACATGATTCGGTATCTTCAATAGGTGCGGGACTTACTTTCCCACTTCTCTGAATTTGAAGTCATTCAGATCCCAAGATCCGAGAATGCACGCGCCGACCTATTGTCTCGGCTGGCAACTGCGAAGTCGATGGATTCCGAGCGGAAGTTTCCCTGGAGATTCTGGAAAAGCCTAGCATCGCGGAGGCGGACCGAGTGATGCAGGTCGAGGCCGAACCATCCTGGTTCGACCCCATACTGAAGTATCTTAAAGAAGGGTCGCTCCCAGCCGACCGAAAGGAAGCGAGGAAGCTGAAATTGCAAGGCCGACCCAGCTATGTGCTGCCTTCGCCCATCTGAAGCTGATTACCGAGAAGTACATGAGGGAATTTATCTATATGGCCCTACCATGCAAAAAGGATGCTGACGACCTCGTCCGAGCTTGTGACCCATGTCAGAGACATTCCAACATCCAGAGGCTCCCCTCCGCCACTTTGGTCCCTATTTCCTCCGCTTGGCCCTTTGCTAAGTGGGGGATGGATATTCTTGGCCCTTTTCCCCTGCCACTGGACAGAGAAAGTTCTTATTTGTCGCCATCGACTACTTCACCAAGTGGGTGGAGGCCGAGGCCGTTACCCAAATAACCGAAGCTCGGGCCAGGGACTTCGTTGGAGATCCATTATTTGTCGCTTCGGCCTTCTGCATACTATTATCACCGACAATGGCAAGCAATTTGACAACCCAAAGTTCCGAGGTTTCTGTGAGGAGCATGGAATTTGCCATCGCCTTACGTCGGTAGGGCATCCGCAAGCCAACAAAAGCCAAAGTAACTAACGGACCCTGCTTCAAGGGATTAAGGCTCGGCTTACCCGAGCCCGAGGCAAATGGACGGATGAACTTCACCATGTCTTATGGGCCTACCGCACAACCCAGAGAATCCCCACTAGTGAGACCCCATTCTGGATGGCCTTCGGCATGGAAGTCGTCATCCCTGTGGAGATAGGGCTTCCTTCTCCGCGAGTGGAGAGCTACTCGGAGGAGGCTAACGACGAGCAACTCCGCACCAATCTCGACCTGGTGGAGAAATCAGAGAGAAAGCTCTAATCAGGATAGCTGCATATTAGCAAAGAGTGGCCCGCTATCATGCCTCCAGAGTCAAAGGGAAATCCTTCTCACCCGGCGATCTCATCCTCCGAAAGCATCTGTCTCCAAACCACTAGAATAAGAAAAGCTGTCTCCGAACTGGGAAGGCCCCTATCAAGTGGCGAAAGTCATCAGACCTAGCACCCACAAGCTCCAGGATCTGAGTGGGAAATCTATTCCTCGGATGTGGAATTTGGACAATCTCTGTATATACCACCAGTAGGGTACGCTTTCTATAAACTCATCCTATTTACAGCATTAGCATCCTGGCTCTATTATTCATGGCTCTATCGCTGCAATCATTTTTTCGCCGAAAAGTCACAATGAAAAATGGTTGTTACTTGCCCATACTCGGCATGACCGAGCTATCTCCTTGAGTAGCAATATATTCGCACCATGGCTAGACCGAGTCCTATTCGACAAAGACTCGATATGGTCAGGCACCCCTAGTGTAGCTGGGGACCAAGTGATCTCCAAAACTCCATCCGGATTCGGGCAGCTTACAAGCCCCGGCCAGACTGAAGGGCGAAGAAAACTCCATCCGGATTTGGGCAGCTTACAAGCCCCGACCGGACCAAAGGACGAAGAAAACTTCATCCGATTCGGGCAGCTTACAAGCCCCGGCCGGACCAGAAGGGCGAAGAAAACTCCATCCGGATTCGGGCAGCTTACAAGCCCCGGCCGGACCAGAAACGAAGAAAACTTCATCCGGATTCGGGCAGCTTACAAGCCCCGGCCGGACTGAAGGGCGAAAAAACTCATCCGGATTCGGGCAGCTTACAAGCCCCGGTCGGACCAAAGACGAAGAAAACTTCATTCGGATTCGGGCAGCTTACAAGCCCTGGCCGGACTGAAGGGCGAAGAAAACTCATCCGGATTCGGGCAGCTTACAAGCCTCGGGACCAAAGGAAAAAGAAAACTTCATCCGGATTCGGGCAGCTTACAAGCCCTGGCCGGAACAAAGAACGAAGAAAACTTCCATCGGATTCGGGCAGCTTACAAGCCCCGGCCGGACCAGAACAAAGAAAACTTCATCCGGATTCGGGCAGCTTACAAGCCCCGGCCGGACCAAAGAACGAAGAAAACTCATCCGGATTCGGGCAGCTTACAAGCCCCGGCCGGACCGAAGAGCGAAGAAAATTTTGACCAGATTCGGGCAGCTTACAAGCCCCGGCCGGCGCCGAAGAAGCCTCAGCCAAAGCCGAAGTGCATTTCCATTCTTATTAAAAGCCTCGCCAAAGCCGAAGTGCATGCTCCATTTCTTATTAAAAGCCTCAGCCAAAGCCGAAGTGCACTTATTAAAAGCCTTATTAAAAGCCTAGCCAAAGCCGAAGAGCGTTACTTGTCAAAAATCTCGGCCAAGTCCGAGTGATAAGAACAAACATTTGGATATAACAGCAAACACAAAAGTTGCGAAAATCCTCTTTTCATTTCATCACAAAAAGGAAAAAAGAAAGAAAAAGATACATGAGCCCTCACTGGAGCCCTTACTGGGGCTTATCATCTTCTCCGGAGCTGCCGAACCCTCCCCATGCCGAGCTGACTTGGCGACCTGTCGTCGAAGGGACGCTACTTCCCCCTCCAGTCGGCTGTTGGCATGGCGAAGGAGCTCGACTCCCTCATAGAAACGATCAGATATTGTTTGGCCGCCTTCTGAAGCCACTCGTGATCCGTGAACATTGACGCCAGGGCCTCCCCGTCAATGGTTACCGTAACGCGGCTCCCCTCGGACCCCCCACGGCCATTAGCGCCGATGCTCGGCACCACAGTTGATCGCCCCTCACCTCCAGAAGCCATCTCAGAACCCGAAATTCTTGGGAGATTGGCTGAAAAGATGACTAACAGAGGCATCCTTCTCATCCATATTTAAACCGCTCCTGGTGAATATTTCGATCGTTCGAGCCATTAATTTCAGCCCATGGAAACTCGCCGCGTGTTGCCACCTCAGTGGGCGCTCGCGGGAAACGAAGAGTTCCGCCCTCGTCGAAGAGGATTATTAATAACATTGAGGCGCTCAAGGAGCTCCCTTTTTAGGACTAGACTCCCTCCGATCTGTCGGACCCTTTTGAAGTAAATGATCTCGAAAGTCTGCCAGACTTCCTCGAATTGGGTATCCTGAAAAAATGCGGAGAAAAGGAAAAAGTGCATCCGTGACCAACACTGGAGCAACATGGCTTGCTCTCTCCGAGAGTGACCGATTTACAGGCTTCAGGTGCCCCCTCCATCGCTTGGGTAGCCCCCATCCTCTTTGGTCGTCCGCACCTGAATCTAGTTGCAGTAAGGACCAAGTAAACTATCAAAAAATCCTAAGGACTAAGTAAGCGACTATGATATTCCTCGGCAACAACCGAGTCTCGAGTCTCGGCAACAACCGAGCGATATTCCAAAGCTTCGGCTACAACCGAGTGTTTATCTGAAACCTCGGCCAAGTCAAATGGCATACTCTTAAAAAGTTATCTAAAGTTCCAATCTAGACCAGTAATCTCTTGAATTCTCTGACGCAACTAAGACGTCCTATGATACTTGGCAGAAGTAAGCAACCTCCTTCTACTCAACCGTAAAGACATACGAGCTGTCTCTTTTTGAAGAAATACCTGCTTCGTTCTACAAACGGGATCATGCTTACCGCATGAGTCCCCAGGACCGCCCAGGTCCACCTTTGACCTAAACAGGGACAAACGCTTTCCTCCACTGAGGACCGAACGTTGCTCTTAGCAAAACAAGGTAGTAAGAATGCTACCGAAATATGCTATGACACAAAAACATGATATGGGAGCAGTAACTCTCCAACACAATCACATCGAAAAAGAAGCATGTGCTAAAAGAAGAAAGAATAAAAGCTTCTTTATTTCTTCATCAATGAAAAGAGTTACAACCTCCAAAGAGGTGTTACAAGTGTATCATGGCACAGGAAATAAAAACAAGTAAATAGCTCGGCCGGACTACTTCAGTCAGCTTCGGTTAATAATGATGTTTCGGCACCTGACCCAAGTAGTCAGACGATCCAGTCAGCTCGCGCTGAACCACTGGTTAGGGCCAGGCCGGCCTCCCATGGGTCCTTCGGATGAACCAAGAGATCCAAGAACAGAAGGAAGACCTGTGGACGCCGATGCTGGGGAGGCATCCCCCTAGGTGGAATGTTGGGCTGCTGGACGCTGCCCGACTGTGAAAGACAGGGGATAAGCAGACCAACACTGCTCTCAACTCCCTCTTCACAGGCAAAAGATCCCCCAGTCGGACGAGCTAAGGGACCTAGCCCGAGGGAGAACGAAAATTCCGTCCTTACCATGGGGATATGCATGCTTTGCATCTTCGACGGTCCCCATGGCAAGTGGCAAAGGACATACAAGGAGCGCATACATGCGCTCTCCATATGGTCTCTGCGGACCTCCCGTGCGCTCTCCATATGATCTTCGAAACTCCTCTATTAAGGACGGTCTGCTCTTCAGCGGCTCCTTCATCACCCCAGCTATCCGGGGGAAGTTGACTTGCAAAAGGAGAACTCAGTCTCTCCACTCTCAACCTCATATAATAGACATCATGAGAGCTTTCACAGGAGAACAAAGTCCTGAGAGATAGCCTAACACGACCCGTTCTCCCTAATTTATAGGCAAATAAGCCTCCGGAATTTGAAACAGCATACCCCGTTGCTACATGGGAGGGCAGAGGAAAAAAATTACTTCCCGGAGAGCGCCAAATGGGTTTCCCAAGCTGTGACAAGAGGCAAGAGATCTCCCCCTGATCTCGAATCAAAAACCTTAAATGCATGAGATCAACTGCATGTCGTTGGGATACGGACAGGCCTGGAAATCCCCTCCAAAAATGACGCCATCCAATGGCGATCGATTGCTTGTCATGTACACTAAAAGACCTGCGTTGGAAAAGACCAAAGGAGTAAATGCCCCTTACAAAGGCAAAATACTCTCCAACAAAGCAACTTCGTATTCCTCGGCTGAGAACATGCCCATTTCTCCACTTCGGGCAAGCCGAACTATCTAACCTCGGCTCTAACCAGGATACCCCTGCAATTCTCGACCATTTCAAGTCGAGCTATCCGATACTTCGGCAGGGCGAATTCCCTTACCTGCTTCGAGCGGGACAGAACTATGTTCCTCGGCAGCAGACCATTTTATGCCTCAACCGAGCATGCCCATCTACTTACCGGGTAATCCTTATATCTCGGCCTCGACCGAAACGCATATTCTAGCCCGAATTCAACCGACCTAAGAGCGCGAATGAGTTATAATTCGTTCGCAGTCGGAAGAAAACTTAAGGTAAAAGATCAGCCAAAAAGACAAACAAATAGAGGTGAAAAAACTCGTTCATCAGAAATTTCGATCAGGTCACAAATCCAAAAAGAAAAAAATACACATGCAACACTCAAGGATCAGGGGCTGGATCAGTCCCATGGTATCCTCAGCAACATTCGGGGAAGCTTGGCTCGTTTGCCCACTTCAAAAGTCGTCGTTCCTTCGGCGGCGAGCTTGGAGTATCCTTCGGGAGCTGCGGCATCGCTAGAGCCAAAATTGCATCAAGATCGACGTCTGAGATATTTTCATACTCGGCTTCTTCAGCCCCCGGGGTACAGGCCTCAAAGGGTTCAACATCCAAAAAGGAGAGGTCCCATTCCGGATGCTTCCGAGATATTCTGGTTCGGACCTCCTCTATGCCAAGCTGAAAAGCCTCGGCACAAGTCGCATCTTGTTCACCCCGAATATGGCGAGATGCCTTTCAGCCTTGACAACTTGGCTCCGGAATGAGACGATTTGCTCCTCAGTCTCGGCGTCCCGCCCTTCGAGCTCCGAGCTCCTCTGATGACTCGACGCCAGTTCTCCTTGCAGGGTTCTAATTGACCTTGGCCCTCGAGCCTCGCCTTCTCCATCTGCAAACACAGGGTTAGCTGATGCAACGTGAGCCGATGGGAAGATTAAAAAATGATATCGTACTCCTCCTGCCGAGCTAATTTCCTGGTAATTCCTCGACCTTGCCGAAGGCCCTCAGCTTGTCGGCCTTAACCATCTTGATCCTATCCTTGAGGTCATTGATCTTCGACTGCCTGCTGTTGGCTTCTTCCCTGGACTGGGAGAGCTCGTTATCAAGCTTGGCCATTTTCTCTGATGTCATCTGATCCTGTCATCCCTGGCAATAATGCAATGATTTAGCTATCGGACCTTCTCCTCCGACTCGCCAAGCATTCTGTTTAGGCGATTCTTCTCGGCAGTTTCTTTCCCAGCCTGTCTTGACTTTGTCGAACTGCTTCTTAGCAGTTTCCATTTCTTCAGCATATTGGATGTGACCTGTGATAACTTCGAGCCTTAATTTGGATGCGTCGTCGAGAGCGGCCTGATGCAATCCCCTCGCCCTTGCCAGTTCTTGTTGGCGGTGTCCAGGAACTCGCTTAAATTTATCGGCGCCTCTACTCGCAATCGGAGCTCAGTACTGACTCTCTTGGCCTGACGCTGGCCCCGTCACCAGGCTCAAGTGCCAGCACAGTGCCCTAGTGATCAGAGCGCTCTACGAAACAAAACCCAAATAAGAAAGCGCGATCAAGTTAACCAGAAAGCACCCACTACTCTGGAATAGCAACTCACCCGGGAGGTGTAAGACCTAGCTAGCTCCATGAGGGTGGAATTGTTGATTTCAGGGAGAAGATGAACATCCTTCGCCACATTCACTGACCGAATGCGGCGTCAATAAGATCCAAGTCCGCAAACTCGTTCATTAAGGGACCCACGCTCGGATACAATGCCGACCTTATTAGAGCAGAGAATGCCTCCTCGACAGCCGGGTCCAAACTACCAGGCTGCCCATTTGAGGGATCAGTCCGGGCAACCTCAGACTGAGAAGCCTTCAATCTCTTGGCCTCTTTAGCAAAAGTCTGGCCTGCGATTCCTCGGATATCTTGGCCAGCCCAGGCCTCAATGTTCTCGAGGCTTCAGTGGGAGAGGCTTCGACTGGAAGGTCATCATCCTGTCCTCCTTCTTCACCCAAAGGTCCTTCTTCAATCACCGTGCTGCCCCTCCCCCGTGGGCTCCACCGAAGCTTCAACCTGTTCACCCGCTCCTCTAGCCTCCTCAAGAGGAAGCTTTCCAGCAGGAAACTCCTCCCGAGCTTCCGTTACCGTTGGCCCAACGTCACCACCCTCTAATCCCTCCGAGGGAGGCCCTTCAACGATAGGCTCACCCTGAACTTCCAACGGAGCCTCGTCCGGGCTATCCACTATCTCCACCACCAAAGGACAAGGGATCTCGGCCACCCTCTTTGGGTCCTCCTCCGCTCTCTGCTCCTCCGTCATGGCTATTGCTCCCTCCTCCAACTGAGGGACCCCTCTCTCACTACCGGCTCCCACATTCTCTTTTCTGTCCACTATCTTCGGCAAGCGCTCTCCAGAAAGACGAACCTTCTTCTCAGGCTTACGCCTCTCTGCACTACCAGCCTCTCTCGGGCGCTTGCCCAACTCTTTCTTTATATGGCCCTCCAGCGCAGATCTCTTGGCTGCAAGCGCAGTAGGCGAACAATCAGACCAAAGGTATACTCGCTCGAATGAAATCAATGGAAGGGAGAAAGAAAAGACTTACCTTGTACATCGACGAAGCTAAGTCCGGCGGCAAAAAGAGCCTCCTCGATAGTAAGACATTGGCCGAGAACACTCGACCGTCAAGAAGGACCCCTAAGTCCTCCTTCTCCCGTTCGGATAGGGCTAGATGCGCTTTCATATCCCTAACAGGGTTTCCCCATCCCTGCGGAAAGCCGAAACCGATGTTCCCTTCGGTGATAAAGAATCAAACCTTCCATTCCTTTATGGACGATAGTTTATCCATGATCGTCCTGAATGACTTTCGAGGTCCGATATAGGACCACTCCGAGCTCCTTCCGGACATCAGATGTTAACAAACACGAAACAGGGACAGAGTTGCTGTTACCTGAACTCGGTTACACATCGAAATAAACCTGATGATACTCCGCCAGCTGTTAGGAGCCACCATTGTCGGGCAGATGTTATAGAACCTCATGATCTCTTTCGCTAAGGGATGAAGGGGAAATTGAGGCCTGCCTTCAGGCTATCTTCGTAAAGAAAGATCCTGCCCTCCAGCTCTTGCGAGACCCTATGATCAGGCTCCGGCAGCCGTAAAATGACATCCGAGGGAATGCCATACTTCTAGCGTATTCTCCCCAAATCCTCGGCAACAATCTCTGATACCAGGTCGCTAGGCCTCACCGTGCTGTTGGTTGAAAGAAACACCGCGTGACATTGCAAAGGAAGTAGGGGAACAAGATTTTCCAAGAAGAACGAAAGGGCGCTGTGAATGGTAATGGCGCTTTCGACTTTGCTTTCTCCCGAAGGAAACCGCCTCAAAGAGAAGATAAGGCATCTTTATTGAACGCCCGGAACCTCCGTTGTAGGCGCCGTAAAAATGGGATTTGCTACGTGACTTCCCCAACCGTTGCCCCTAGGAAGCAACAGATCCATCCCGTAAAGGCAAGGCGGCTGTGCAGCATTAATTAGGGCATCATTACGCAGGCTGTCAAATCCAACCCATTCTGATCGTGCCACCTGGAGTTATACTCCCTACGCCCAAACCTACGCTTCGAACTAGGGAGTGGGGGGCATGTATTGAGGGGTAAAATAATCATTGCATTAATAATCGTGTAAGGGGTTAGGATCAACCCTAACTCCCACTTGCTGTGTAATACTGCTAGAGATTAATCAGCCTCAGTGGATTGGGGCGCTTAGCCCCTCAGCGAGCCAAGGATTCCAAGGCGCGGATCACATCTCTCGGCCTCAGCCGAGCTATGACACAGTCTCTCGGCCTCAGCCGAGTTGACATCTCTCGGCCTAACATCAGGCTCTCGGCCTTACCGAGCTATCCCATCTCTCGGCCTCAACCGAGCTATCCCTGTCTTTCGACCTCAGTCGAGCTATGACATCTCTCGGCCTCAGCCGAGCTCATCTCGGCCTCAGCCGAGCTATCCCTGTCTCTCTCCCAACCGAGTCTCTCGGCCTCAGCCGAGCTATCTGTCTCTCGGCCTCAGCCGAGCTATCCTGTCTCTCGGCCTCCGCCCAGCTATTTCTATTCTATCCGTGCCCCACCAGATCAGGGCACTCAAGCACCTCTACGAAATCCGGTGCAGGAGAGTTTAAATAAAAATCATACCCGAGAGTGGCCTAGAGCCCTAGAGCTTACACCATCTCCGAATCTCAAGATATCAACCAGCTCTCCCAGCCGTCGATCCTCTAACTAACAAGATACGAATCTTACTGACCTCATAACAAACTGAATTCGAATCCTAACGACTTTCGGACCCATGACGCTCCCAAGGAATCAGGTGATCCTCTATAAATAAAATCGTCTTCCGACTTTTTAGGTACGTGCACTTGCTTACTGGCCCACTCTCCTTTTACCTCTGCTCACCCCTTTCCTCCATTAATGCTATGCTCAGAGCTCTCGAAAGGCCACCCCTAGAGAGACTCTTCAGCGAGAGCCTTCTCCTCATATTTGTTGATTGCCGATCCCTGCTGACTTGAGCATCGGAGGGTCTTCCACAGAGGGCCTCCCCAATGTCTCTCGTATGAGGACTGTTTTACAGGTTCGCTCAGGAGGGAGCCCATCCTGAAGCCCGATCGCGCCCAAATCAGAGGACAGATTTCAGCAGCAACAATTGGCATGTGTTGAGGGGTAAAATCACCATTGCATAATAATCGTGCAAGGGGTAGGATTAGCCCTGACTCCCACTTGCTATGCAGTACTCGTTAGAGATGAATCAGCCTCAGTGGGTCGAGGTGCTTTAGCCCCTCGGCGAGCCAAGGATTCCCAAGGCTTGGATCACATCTCTCGGCCTCAACCGAGCTATTGACATCTCTCGGCCTCAGCCGAGCTATTGACATTAGCTATTGATATTTCTCGGCCTTAGCCGAGCTATCCCTGTCTCTCGGCCCCAGCCGAGCTATCACATCTCTCGGCCTCAGCCAAGCTATTGACATCTCTCGGCCTCAACCGAGCTATTCCTGTCTCTCAGTCCCAGCCGAGCTATCACATCTCTCGGCCTCAGCCGAGCTATTGACATCTCTCGGCCTCAGCCGAGCTATCCCTATCTCTCGGCCTCCGCCGAGCTATTCCTATTCACCGTGCCCAGCTAGACCTGGGCACTCAAGCACCTCTGCGGAATCCGGCACGGGAGAGTTTAGACAAAATCATACTCGAGAGTGGCCTAAAGCCCTAGAGCCTATACCGTCTCCGAATCTCAAGATATCAACCAGCTCTTCCAGCCGTCGATCCTCTAACTAATAAGATACGAATCTTACTAACCTCATAACAAACTGGATCTGAATCCTAACGGCTTTCGGACCCACGACGCCCCCAAGGAATCAGGTTATCCTCTATAAATAGATTCGTCTTCTAACTTCTCAGGTATGCGCACTTGCTTACTGGCTCACTCTCATTCTATCTCTGCTCACCACTTTCCGCCATTAACGCTCTGCTCGGAGCTCTCGAAAGACCATCCTAGAAAGACTCTTCAGCGAGAGCCTTCTCCTCATATTTGTTGATTGCTGATCCCCGCTAACTTGAGCGTCGGAGGATTTTCCGCGGAGGACCACCCCCAATGCCTCTCGCGTGAGGACTGTTTTGCAGGTCCGCTCAGGAGGAAGCCCATCTTGAAGTCCGATCGCGTCCGAGTCGGAGGACAGATTTTAGCAGCAACAATATCCAACCATTTAATTAAGGCTTTTAGTAAAAATTTTAATACAACTTCTCCACTCCTTCCAAAAAAAAAAAAAACTGAAAATACTACTAAAGAAAGGCTTCGATTTGAATCTTTTGGGCAAAAGTATACTTGAGACATATTAGAAAGTTGTTTTCATTGGAGCTAAATGTTATGGATTCAAAACACTAAAAAATTATAGTAGTATCAAAATGAAAATATCAAAGTAAATATTTTATAAACTTAAAATATTTTATCGTAATAAATTTTATATAAATAGTTAAAGATTGAAAGCACTATGTAATATTATTATTGTCATTTATCTCATTAAAACTATATTTCAATTTGATTGTAGTTAAATAGCTTTTTATTAAAAAAACTCTACCAGTAAAAGTCCTATCCAAACCTATGAAATACAAAAGTTATATATTTACAGCAACGTCAAACATGATCTTAGAAAGATTCATTCGGTTTACGCGAAGACAATAAAGTTTCAAAAATTGTAAAGAAAGTGCAGAAAAATAATTCGAAAGAAAACACCAGAGAAGCCAAGTTCCCTCGTCAAGGAAAATAAATAAATAAATAAATACAGAGAAGCCAATTAAGCACTAAGAAATTTGCTGCGAAATTCGTCTTAGCATCATGGTAACTATGGTCCAAAGGGGCAAAAGCAAAAATAAAAAAGAACGAACCTTGTTTAGATTTCTTCAATTGTTTGTTTGGTTTAATGTGCAATAAGAGCACTGACCTGGAAGAAGCCCCACTGCTCGCAAGCCAGATTAAGCTTGGCGGACTCGTCCCCGGAGGACTGGGGTTCGAGTAGCCTACTCATATCGATGACCGGAATCTCGAGACCACTGCCATCGCTGGCGACAGGATCCGCCTCGGCTTCGGGCCGAAGATATCTCGGGGGGACCTCGCTCAGGCCACTGGAAGCAGCAGCCAAAGCCTGGACGCTCGCCACCGGGAGCGAGCCCACAGTTTCCATCGCTTCTTCCCTATCACCCCATCTAATCCGAGAGAAAGCGATGGATCTCCTTGTTTGATCTTTGTCGAGGAATCTTTCTGAAATCAATGAATGGTCTTTGGTCTTCGTTTTATGCCTATTTTGTGCGTTCCAAACGACTGTTTATTCTTAAAAAGAAAAAATACTCCGGCAGAAAAAATTAAGACACCCTAATTTTAAAATTACTATACCATAATTATAAAATTATAATATATAAATTAAAAAAATTATAATATTTAATTATAAATTTATAACATCGTAATTATAAAATTATGATACTCATTCAGAAAATATTTTACACCATGTCATATAAAAATTTAAGATGACACATAGTCATAAACTTACGACATCGTAGTTATAAAATTAAGACATCCATTAAGAAAGTCAAAAAATAAATTATAACATTTAATTATAAATTTATAATACTATAATTATAAAATTATAATATATACATAAATTTTAAAAAAATTAAACAAATATTAATACATGTCAAAAAAAAAAAAAAATTACCTGCCTACCTATAAGAGGCAGCCTCATTTACTCATCGCCAACATTCCTAGCAGCCAACACGCAGGATAAGGACACCCCTCCCGTCCCAAATAAAAGTCACCCTCCAAAAAAAACGAAATGCATTTAAAGAAGGGGAAAAGAAACAGTAGATCTTTTTCCATGTTCTTGTTTACATTCTTGTACCATGCTTCCAGCTTCCAAAATTCTGTGCACTTAAATCGATCTCTCTCCCTCCCCTCCCCCGACCCCATTCAATGAACCTAAGCTATAGCCAGCAAAGGAATAAAACAGAACCATAAACCACCCGTTTGGATGAAAAAAGTGCAACCACTACTCCTCTAATTATGCTCTCACTCTCAGTCTCACTCTCCTCCGCATTCCCCACGCAAGACCAAGATCATTCTACGGTTGCTTTCACCCTTTGTCTCTCCACCCTCGCCTTTTCCCAAGATCATTCTACGGTTGCTTTCAACTTCCCACAAACGGGCCTCCAATCCTTGGCACGGAAAAAGCTGCCGCCTTTCCCCCCTTTTCTCCCCCTCAAACTTCCACCATTCCATCAACAGCCACCCTATAACCCTAACCCTAGCCATAATTTCGAAATTCCAACCCCCATGAACCCAGCTCGGTGCAACTCGCTTCCAAAAATACAAAAAAAATTCCAAATTTTATCCCAAGAAACAACACTATAAGAAGAAGAAGTGAACTGATCATTATACATAACAGTTTTAGCAGCAGTAACAATACATCATCATCAGCAGTGGGTAATCTGTGTACACGAAATGGACGGCTCTCCAACTTCCATCAGTCAGTGATAATCCCCCAAAAAACGGAGAGGAAAAAACAAAAGAAAGTAAAAAGCCAAAGAAAAGAAAGAAAGAACTAACGTACCAAATATCTACTCTTCCTTCTTCCTGATATCCGATGGAATCACGTCCTGAAGAAGCACGTGATCTCTGATCGGAGCATAAGTTGTTGGATTGCAAAGTCTTCTATCATAAATTTACAACTGAGGTATCATAATTTTTTTTGACTTTCTAAATGGATATCATAGCGTTTTTTATTTTTTTTGCTTTCTGAATGGGTATCGTAACATTTTTTAAAAAAAAAATTTACGGACACATTTTCTGAATGGGTGTCATAATTTTATTCCTACGGTGTCGTAAATTTACAACTGAGGTATCATAATTTTTTTGGCTTTCTAAACGGGTATCGTAATTTTATAACTATGGTGTCGTAATTTTAAAACTGAGATGTCGTAATTTTTCTGTCAAGATGTCGTAAAGCTATCTTAATATTTTTTTAATGAGTGTCATATGCATATTGACCAATAAGAAGGAGCGGTGCAGTCCATGTAGGACTTGCTGCACCAAAGGTACAAAGTCTTTTTCTTCTTAAAATGATGTGGAAAAGACTTGCTGCACCACCCTCCAGTGCAACAAGTAGCCAATTTTTTATTCATCCTGTTTTGGCCCAATAGACCTTCGCATGCGCAATGGTATGAACACGTGGCCAATAAGCATGCTTGATACGTATTTGCCCGCCGTATTGAAAAGCGGTACAGTAAGGCTTTTCTAAATGACGCAAGTTTTTACACCGATACATCGATTAGATGAGCGGTCGGGAGTGAAATCAAGATATAATCTGATATGGTCGATCGGGTCAAAGAACACGCGAGCCAATTCCTTGGCAATTGGGCTTGACATGGCTTACCCCGACTTCCGTGTCGGTTGCGGCCCGTCTCGAACTCCACGTCGGCCACGGCCCGCCCCGACCTCCTCATCGGCCGCAGTCACTCTAAGCCTTGGTCACGGTGTTGGCGTCGGCCACGGTCTATCTCGACATCCGTGTCGGCCATGGCCCATCCCGACCTCGACATCGGCCATGGCCTATCTCGACATCCGTGTCAGCCATGGCCCATCTCGACCTCGGCGTCGGCATGGCCCATCTCGACATTCGTGTCGGCCACGGCCCATCCTGACCTCGGTCAGCCATGGCTCATCTCGACATCCGTGTCGGTCAGGGCCTATCCCGACCTTGACGTCGGCCATGGCCCATCTCGACATCTGTGTCGGCCAGGGCCCATCCTGACCTCGGCGTCGGCCATGGCCCATCTTGACTGTGTCGGCCATGGCCCATCTCGACCTCGGCATCGGCCATGGCCCATCTCGACATCCGTGTTGCCATGGCCCACCTCGGCCTCCTCGTCGGCCGCAGCCAGTCTAAGCGTTGGTTACGGTGTCGGCGTCGGCTTCGGTGTCAGCCCTGGCGTTGGTCTCGGCGTCGGCCCCGGCGGCAATCACCCACGTTCAAGCTACGTGGTCCACTTCCATCGAGAATGGCGGACCACGTCACCACGAGCACGCCCGGCTACGCGCGGTGGACGTGCTCCCCCCTGGCGCCGCTAACAACGGCGTGGCCCCACGATCAGTCCCATGACCCGTACTTTGTGGCACGTTGAAGACCAGAAATTAATAACCGTCTGAAGGAGGCTTGACCACGACGGACGAAGGTAAGAGGGATTCTCGAACAGGTATAAAAGGCCTCCAGCCCTTGAGGTAGGGGGCTCAAGCTCTATCCAATCATACAACGTTATTCATTCCTGTTCTCCAGATCACTAACTTGAGCGTCGGAGGGTCCCCGCCGGAACCACCGGTCCGGGACTTTTCTTGCAGGTTTCCGGCTAAAGAAGGCTCCCTGTCATCCCTTTGAAGGCCAACAAGCATTTTCGTCACCTGACGCTCCTCAAAAGTGATTGGCAGCAACAGATTGGCGCGCCAGGAAGGGGGAGAAGAGCGTGAGTAGCAAGGCGTGTAGGGGAGAAAGTGACCAAGCTCTCACTCCCTCCTTACCCGAAGAAGAGATGGTGGTGACCCGTGCTCAAGAGGCTTCCACCAGCCTGGCTGGGGGGCAGCCAGCGAGGGCCGAGCAGCCGGAGGCCCTCCCGCCAATTCATCCCTCACCACCATGCCAAGGTGATAGGGTCACCGCCCTCGCTCAGGAGGTGCGGTCCCTTGCGGCGGTGATTCGGGAACTCCAACAACAGTCGGTGGCCGCTCAACCTCTGCCGCCACCCCACTCCTTGGAAGAAGTGCGGCGCAGCCCAGCCAACAATCCACCCATGGAGGACAATCCCGACGGAAGGCTCACCGCCGTCGGGACGTTCCCACCAGAGGGAGATCTCCTGACAGTCCCTCTCCCCGGCGATCCCGGGGCAAGGTCCCGGGGAAGGGTAGGGCCCGTCGACACCGCCCGTCCTCCCGTTCCCTATCTACCTCGTCAGGAGAGGAGTCCACAGGCGAGAGGATCCACCTCCGCGCAGAAAGGCGATGGAGGAGCGCTACCGGCATTTAGAGGAGCTCGGCCAACGACTGACCGATCGGTCGAAGGCAAAATATGACAGTCGCCCCCCACTGACAAGGCGGATCATGGAAGAACCCGTCCCTTCCCGATTTCGCCTTCCACAGCTGGATCCTTATGATGGCACTACCGATCCCCTAGATCACTTGGAAAGCTATAAGGTGCACATGCAGGTCCAGGGAGCATCGGACGCTCTTCTATGCATTGCTTTCCCAGCCACCCTACGAAAGGCTGCGAGGGCTTGGTATTCCCGTCTACCTCCTCGTAGTATCAGTTCATTCAGACAGCTGGAGAAAGCTTTTCTTGCTCATTTCGACGCAAGCCGACGGATCCCTCGGGTGGCAGACAGCCTCTTTGCCATCCGACAGAAGAGTGGGGAGACTCTTCGGGACTTCGTCGCCCGCTTCAAGGAGGCGGCGATGGAGGTTTACCATCTGACGATTCGGTGGCCACCTTGGCCTTGAAGCGTGGGCTCCGCCCTTCCCGCTTCGCGTATTCATTAGACAAGAAGCCCCCGAGCTCGTACGCTGAGTTGCTGAGTCGAGCTCAGAAATACATCGCGCTGATGAGGCCGACTCCTCTCGGCGGGAAACTGAAGAAGGCCCCAGCAAAAAGCAAGTTCGATCAGAGTCTGGAGGGCCTCACACCAAGAAGCCCGAACCACCTCGCCGGACGGACAGTCGGCCATGGACTTTCGCCCCTGTAGGTGAGCGTTACACCCCTCTGTTAGCCCCGATCTCCAACATTCTTATGGAAATCGAGGGTGAGCCCTATCTCAAGCGCCCCGCGCCCCTGAAGCCTGGAGTTCCTCGCAACAAGAACTGTATTGTCGTTTCCATCGAGATCACCACGACACAGAGCCGACAGCTGAAGAAGGCCATAGAGGAGCTCATCCAGCAAGGGCACCTCGGTCAGTTCGTCCGGAGAGGAAATCCAGCGGCGCCAGGCCCTTCGGCACCACCTACCCAGCAAGCCAATGTTGACAACACCCCGACTGGGAAGACTGTGGCGATGATTTCCTGGGGAGCGGGGGGCACCTCAAAAAGACATCGGGGGGTGAGCGAGATAACATTGTAATTCCCTTTCTCTGAAAGGATTTAGAGGGGGTAGATAACCCGAATGATGAAAGTGTCGTTGTATCCATGACAATTGCTAAACATCCTGTAAAGCGAATATTAGTTGATAGTGGAAGCTCGGCTGATATTCTGACGTATGACGCATTTGTTTGTATGAACTTGCTTTTGGATTCTCTTCGGCCAGTGACGACGCCCCTCGTTGGCTTCACCGGAGATGCGGTGAGAGTTGAGGGAGAAATTGCTCTCCCCGTCACGGCTGGAACTTCACCTTACCAGAGCACGATCTTCATAAAGTTCCTGGTGGTGAGAGTTCCTCTCGCATATAACGCTATTCTCGGCCGGCCAGGTTTAAATCTGCTGGATGCCATTATCTCGACAAAGAGGTTGCTGGTCAGGTTCCCCACTCGTCACGGGATCGGGAAATGCGGGGCGAAAGAGCCCGTGTCCCTCTGCTACCACACGACCCCTAGCCTTCAGTCCGCTTCCCTCGCCGACTTCTGAATTGACGGACCCGAGAGAGGCCGAGAAGAGGGGGGAACCAGCGGGACATCTGTTGACTTTTCCCTTAGGAGAGGACCCAACGAGAACCATCCAGATCGGGGCCTCTCTCCCTGAGGAGGAAAGGAGTCGGCTCCTCGATTTCCTCCGAGCCAACGCCGATATTTTTGCATGGGCGCCGACCGACATGCCAGGTATACCATCCGAGGTAATTACTCATAAACTCAACATCAAATCTAATTGTAGGGCGGTCCGGCAAAAGAAGAGAAGCTTCGCCCCCGAGCGCCAGAAAGCCGTTGACGAGGAGGTCCGTAAACTGATCGCCGCCGGCCACATTCGGGAGGTCTATTATCCCGATTGGCTGGCCAACGTAGTGATGGTACGAAAAGCCAATGGGAGCTGGAGGATGTGTGTCGACTTCACTGATCTCAACAAAGCCTGCCCCAAGGACAGCTTCCCGCTCCCCAGGATCGATCAGTTAGTGGACGCCACATCCGGTCACGAGACTCTCAGCTTCATGGATGCATTCTCGGGATACAACCAGATCAGAATGGAGCCTTCAGACGAAGAAGCCACCTCCTTCGTGACCGAAAAGGGGATCTACTGCTATAAAGTCATGCCCTTCGGGTTGAAAAATGCCGGGGCTACATACCAAAGATTGATGAATAAGGTCTTCGAGGGTCAAATCGGGCGCAACATGGAAGTATATGTAGACGACATGCTGACCAAAAGCATCCGAGCTGGCGACCACCTATCTGATCTAATGGAGACCTTCGGCAACCTTCGTCGGTTTCAGATGAGGCTGAATCCCCGGAAATGTGTTTTCGGAGTCGCAGCAGGAAAATTCCTAGGATTCATGGTGACACAGAGGAATAGAGGCGAACCCGGACAAGATCCAAGCTATCCTAGATATGAGGCCGGTGAATAAAAAGGAAATCCAGCGCCTGACCGAAGACTAGCAGCTCTGAGCCGCTTCCTATCTAGATCGGCTGAGCCTCCCCTTCTTCAAAGCCTTGCGAAAAGTCAACACCTTCGAATGGACGGATGATTGCCAAAAGGCCTTTGAAGAGCTGAAGAATTTCCTATCGACTCCGCCGCTACTGTCGAAACCGATGGAGGGAGAAACCTCTTTTTGTACCTGGCCGCTTCTCAGGAGGCTGTCAGTTCGGTCCTCGTCCGGATAGACACTGAAGGATCGCAGAAGCCGGTATATTACACCAGCAAAGTGCTCCATGACGCGGAGACCAGGTACACCAAAACGAAAAAATTATTTTCGCTCTAATAGTGTCGGCTCAACGTCTCAGGCCTTATTTCCAAGCCCACTCAATCATAGTGCTGACGGATCAGCCCTGAGGACAATCTTATCCCGCCCTGATACCTCCGGTCGGCTCGCAAAATGGGCGCTCAAGTTGGGAGAATTCGACCTGACCTTCGAACCAAGGTCGAGTATGAAATCCCAAGTCTTGGCGGATTTCCTGGTTGAGTGCACCTGGACCGATGAGCAAACCAGGGAAACTCCGACGAAACCCCCGGAAGCGCCGACCGCGGATGCGAGGAAGGATTGGATCCTTCACGTGGACGGGGCATCAAACTCTCAAGGGAGCGGTGCCGGGATCATTCTCGCCGGTCCCGACAGTGTAACGATTGAGTATGCCCTTCGTTTCCTCTTTCCCGCCACGAACAATCAGGCCGAGTACGAAGCCTTGTTGGCAGGGATGAGGCTCGCCAGTGAACTTAAAGTGGAGCGTCTCAGAGCATATACCGACTCCCAACTCATCTCGGGGCAAATCACGGGGGAGTATGAAGCTCGGGATCCTATCATGTCCCGATACTTGGACAAGGTCCAGTCGGAGTCCCTCCCCTTCGCCCATTTCAGTGTCAGCTATGTTCCCCGGGAAGAGAATGCTCGGGCCGACGCGTTGTCCCGCCTGGCCACCTCGGCCGATGAAACTTTGGGGAGGACTTACGTAGAGCATTTGCTAGTCCCAAGCATCGAGGCGGTGGAGGAGGCCCTGCCCCTTGAACAGAAGCCTTCTTGGATGGACGCCTATGTTCAATATCTCACTGATGGTGTCCTTCCCAAGGACCCTTCCGAGGCCAAACTCCTCAAGTGGCGAGCCTCCAAGTTCCTGATAATGGATGGACGCCTGTATCGGAGGTCCTTCTCGTATCCCCTCCTCAAGTGTGTCGGTCCCGCTGAGGCCGATTACATCCTCCGCGAAATTCATGAAGGCGCATGCGGAATCATCTGGGGGGCAGAGCCCTAGCATATAAGGCCCTCCGTCAAGGCTATTATTGGCTGACCATGCGGGAAGACGCGGCCGAATTGGTACGAAAATGCGACAGCTGCCAACGTCACGCCAACATCCAGCGGCAGCCCACCTCTCACTTGAATCCCATCTCTGCTCCATGGCCCTTCGCCCAATGGGGGATGGACATTTTGGGACCATTTCCTCCAGCCTCCGGTCAACGGAGATTTTTGCTAGTTGCTATCGACCACTTCACCAAATGGGTGGAGGCCGAAGCTCTAGCCAAAATAACCGAAGCTAGAGTGAGAGCCTTCTTTTGGAAGTCCATAATCTGCCGTTTTGGACTTCCCAGCACTCTCATCACAGATAACGGCCGACAGTTTGATAACGCCCCCTTCAGGAATTTTGTAACGAATTAGGAATCACTCAGAGATTCACCTCTGTCGGACACCCACAGACCAACGGAGCGGCTGAAGCAATTAATCGTACAATTCTACAAGGGCTTCGGACACGGCTTGATGACTTTAAAGGAAGGTGGGTGGAGGAGCTTCCCCAGGTCCTGTGGGCCTATCATACGACCCCGAGAAATCCCACCGGCGAAACCCCGTTCAGTCTGGTTTTCGGATCCGAGGCCGTCATTCCTGTGGAAATCGGGGTTCCCAGTCCTCGAGTAGAAGCCTACAATGAAGAAGACAACTCGGCCCAACTGAGGGCCAATTTAGATCTCATCGAGGAGACGCGCGACCAAGCACGGATCAGATGGCCGCTTATCGACAAAGGGCGGCAAAGTATTACAACGCCCGCGTTAGACCCCGGACGTTCCGTCCCGGGGACCTGGTCCTCGGAGGGCTGAGATTTCGAGGCCAACGGAAGGAGGGAAGTTATCACCTAACTGGGAGGGGCCCTACCGGGTTGCAGAGGCCCTTCCCCGAGGAGCTTACCGACTCGAGGAACTCAACGGAAGGCCGCTCCCACGAACTTGGAATTCTGACAACCTTCGCCGGTACTACCAGTGATGTGCTCAACTGAATGGTTGTAGGTTCGGATACTCCACACTTTCAAATTATTTAAATAAAGATGCACTTCTCACGCATCATTTCGCATTACCTCTTTGTCCCACGATCACGTCACAAAAGCCCGGCTCCGCGTCGGCACAAAAGCCCACTCCCGCATCGGCACAAAGCCCGGCTCGCATCGGCACAAAAGCCCAGCTCCGCGTCGGCACAAAAGCCCAGCTCCGCGTCGGCACAAAGCCGCTCCCGCGTCGGCACAAAGCCGGCTCCCGCATCGGCACAAAACCCGGCTCCCGCGTCGGCACAAAACCCGGCTCTCAAGCCCGACTCCCACGTCGGCACAAAAGCCCGACTCCCACGTCGGCACAAAGCCCGACTCCCACGTCGGCACAAAAGCCGACTATCGCGTCGGCATAAAATCCCAACCTCCGCGTCGGCACAAAGCCCGATCCCGCATTGGCACAAAGCTCAACTCCGCGTCGACACTCTTTGGGGTCAGGAGGGTCCCTGACACAGAATCGGATCGCTCCCATGGTATTACCCCAAATGCCATCGACGGGACGGTGCATGAAACATGCTGGCGAGGCCACATCATGGGGTCTCTCGACAAAATAGCACCAAAAGATCGGGATCACAAGGACGTTTAGCTCGTCAGCAGCTTGACATCGATGGTCAAGAATCAACGCATATTGATCCCAGAGCGTCCCTACTTAGACTGTAAGAGGCTCCTGCTCTGGACGGGCTGATGTGATTCCTTGCAAATCCTAAGAGCGCGAATAGATCACGATGAGCTAGTGGCTTGGCGAGCTAGACGTCGATAGCGTAAAAAGAAGAGTAGGGGGGTCGACGGTTCTAACACAAGAGTCAAAATGTGTTCTCTTTTCATAGATCAGTTAAATTTTTACAAAATGCCGATCATAGTCGACTTGGATACATTGCAAAAAAAAAAAAGAGACATCCAAAACCACAGTCGGGGCTTCAGTCCTTCGCTGGAACGGTGCCGGTTAGGGGGGTGGTACCATTGGCCGGAGTGGAACCCTGGTGGACATCTTCACCCTCGGGGTCTCCTTCTTCAGGTTCTAAATCCTTAAGGCCTTCGATACCAAAGACCTTCACTGCCTTATCTCGGCAGCAATGAAAACCCTGAAAATAGGCGTCGGCACCCGCTTCGGCCACCTCCTCAATAAAGATCGAGGAATTCCTGTAGCTCTCCACGGCTCTCTTCCCCGCCTCGGCCACCTCATTGGCAAAGGCTGGAGAGTTCCGGTAGTTCTCCATGGCTTTCCTCCCTGCCTCGGCCACCTCATTGGCAAAGACTGGAGAGTTCCTGTAATCTTCCACGGCTTTCCTCGCCGCCTCAGTCATGTTTTCCACGGCGGCCCGAGCCGCCGTTTCGGCCTCGGCAGCCCTCTTATCGGCGGCCTTCACTGCCTCCCGGCCTCAGCAGTTTTGATATCAGCCAGGCGGGCCACCCCTTCGGCGATTTTTGTTTTCTCCTCAAAAGATCTCAGCTCGGATTTGGCCACTTCGAGCAGGGCCTTGACGTCGGCCAATTCCGCCTCGGCAGCCATCAACTTACCCTCAGCGGTGAGAGCGCGCTCGAGGGCTTTGCGTATCTGTTGCTGCGCTGCTGTCATTTTGGCCTCCGCTTGGGACGGACTATTTCGAGCCTCTCCGCTTCTCCAGCCTGAGTCAATTTGAGAGCGTCTTCAGCTTTCGTAGCTCGATCGCGGCACTCAAAGGCTTCCCGTCGGTAGCGATCGAGTCGACGCTCCCCGCTGGCGACCAGGGCTTGGGCATGATTGAAGATGTTTACCATCTACACATTCAGGCCAATGTCAGTTACCTAAAGTGGGTACATGGAAACAAACAGGATTATAAGGTAAACGGCTGCTTACCCGGAGCATGGCCGTCTGACCATCTTTGAAGAGGGTCGGGAGTTGGTCCGGATTATTTCCTCCCAAATCGCAGGAGTAGATGCGCTGACAGCAGCTTCTCGGCGAGGTGGGAGTGGTTCATAAGAGACGGCCGTGAGGAGACCGGTCCCATCTGTCCCCTATTGGCTCGGATGCGGTGCTGCGGCCTCGTAGCCGACGACGGCCTTCTGCCTCTTATCAATCAGAGCCTCTCTACTGGCCTGAGGATCATCCCTCTGGCCGGCCCGGTAGTCAATGGGTCTGGGCGCTCAGTCGCCTGGCTGACATGAGCCCTTGACTCCTCTAGCCGCGTACCCGTAGTCTGGTCAGCAGACTCCGACAGGGGCAGCGGTGCAGGAGATCGTCGCGGTGGCAGCGAAGCAGGCGACCGTCGTGGAGGCCATGGCGATGATTGTGGAGGAGACCGACAAGGAGGGGGCGATGGAGTAAGAAGCTTGGTGACGTCCGGCGGCAATGGAGTAGGCAACCGTCGTGGAGGCCGTGGCGATGATTGCATAGGAGATCGACAAGGAGGGGGCGATGGAGTAGGACGCTTGGGGACGTCCCAGGGGGCAGGTGGCGATTGGGATCGAGCCCTTTTTCTCGACCCCTCAGCTCCGTCATCTTGCCCTCTTCTCTTCTTAAGGGCGGCTTTGTGAAAGGCCCGCCGGGATGTTGATCTTCATAGCTGCACGAAAACGAACGTGTTAAAAAAAAAGAGAAAGAAAGAAAAGAGAGAGGGGATCGAAAGGAAAATGTCATCTTTAAAGAGACCCTCACCATCATCAGGGGCGATGCCGGCGTGTCAGAGGTTGTCCTCCAACAAAATCTCTCGGTATGATGGGAGTTCGGTTGCTAGGAGAAGATTGAAGGCTTCTTGATCTCTCGGAACTACTGAGATGTTCTTGTTAGCCTCAGTATTGGGTGCACCCCATTCCCTCCTTATCCCCTCCACTTCGGCGAAGAAGAAATGGGATTTCTACCCTTTTATGGATGAAGGAAGACCTAACCTGAGGGCCCTACCCGGCCGAGGGGCAAATAGCCACCAGCCGGATTGAGCCCAAATGGTATACAGGCTGCGAAAGAGGGAAACGTTACTCGGGAGACCTTGGAGGCGGGTCAGCACCAAGAAGGCACAATGGCCCTAATGGAATTGGGGACTAGTTGAGCTGGGACCAACTCATACCTATCAAGGAGATTGATAATGAAGGGTGAAGAGGAAGATGAAGACCGGCCTTAAAAAACTCCTCATAAAGGGCTATCCCCCAGGGGGAGAGGTTACCCTGTCGTTGGGGCCCGGTGCGATCAGTCGCATCTCTTTAGGTATGTTATAGGATGCCCTAAAGGTTGCAAGGTCGACGGAAGTGACAGTGGAGGCGGTCCCCTCAGGGGAACCGCTCCTCGCCCTGGAAGATGAAGCTGCCCTAGGAGGTGGGGTTATAGCTGCTGACGGACTCCTAACCGCCGTTTCCCTGGCCATGGCCCTAGGGGTCGGAGAGGTATGGTCTGTGGAGGACCGAGAGGATGAACAAGAAGAAGACGACTGTGAAGGCATGGGGAACTAACTTGGACAGAGGAAGAAGAAGAAGTTGGAGGAGCTCTTGAGCTGGAAGGGGAAAGGGCTCTGCACGATAGGTGAAATCGAAGCTAGGGCACGTCCTTGCTTATAAAAAATTTGTCGGCGTCTTCAAAATCGTCCCGCCCGATGCACCTGCCACACGGATGCTATCCATTGAGGAGGACTCTGCAACGACGCTCCGGGTGCGCGATAGATGGAACCCCCCGACCAATCAAAGTGTATCGATGCCAGTGATGTGATGGCTTAATGATGATCGCCGATATCTTGGGGATCCCAAACTGCTCCCTGACCTCGAGGCGAATCCGAAGGTTAGGATGCGCAGATGAAGATGCCCCTTTCGCTTGGATGGTGACACCAGCTCAGGGACGGGGGGCATCTGATATGGCCGATCGGGTCAAAGAACACGCGAGCCAATTCCTTGGCAATTGGGCTTAACATGGCTTACCCCGACTTTCGTGTCAGTTGTGGCCCGTCTCGACCTCCGCATTGGCCACAGCCCGCCCCGACCTCCTCGTCGACCGCAGTCAGTCTAAGCCTTAGTCACGGTATCGGCATCGGCCATGGCCATCTCGACATCCGTGTCGTCCACAGCCCATCCCGACCTCGGCATCGGCCACGGCCCATCTCGACATCCGTGTTGGCCACGGCCCATCCCGACCTCGGAGTCGGCAATGGCCCATCTCGACATCCGTGTTGACCACGGCCCATCCCGACCTCGGCATCAGCCACGGCCCATCCCGACCTCAGAATCAGCCACGGCCCATCTCGACATCCGTGTCAGCCATGGCCCATCCCGACCTCGGCATCGGCCATGGCCCATCTCAACATCTGTGTCGACCACGGCCCATCTCGACATCCGTGTCATCCACAGCCCACCTCGGCCTTCTCGTCGGCCGCAACCAGTCTAAACATTGGTTACGGTGTCGGCGTCGGCTTCGGTGTCAGTCTCGGCGTCGACTTCGGTGTTAGCCCCGGCGTCGGTCTCGGTGTCGGCCCCCGGTGATAATCACCCACGTTCAAGCTACATGGTCCACTTCCATCGAGAATGGCGGACCACGTCACCACAAGCACGCCCGGCTACGCACGCGGTGGACGTGCTCCCCCTTGGCGCCGCTAACGATGGACGTGGCCCCACGATCAGTCCCATGACCCATACTTTGTGGCACGTTGAAGACTAGAAACTAATAACCGTCTGAAGGAGGCTGGGCCATGACGGACGAAGAGTAAGTGGGATTCTCGAACAGGTATAAAAGGCCTCCAGTCCTTGAGGTAGGGGCCTCAAACTCTACCCAATCATAACAACGTTATTCATTCCTGTTCTCCAGATCACTGACTTGAGCGTCGGAGGGTCCCCGCCGGAACCACCGGTCCAAAACTTTTCTTGCAGGTTTCCGGCTAAAGAAGGCGACCCCTATCATCCCTTTGAAGGCCAATAAGCATGCTCGATACATATTTGCCCACCGTATTGAAAAGCGGTACAGCAAGGCTTTTCTAAATGACATAAGTTTTTACACCGATACATCGATTAGATGAGCGGTCGAGAGTAAAATCAAGATATAATCTATTTTGATTAATATAATAAATGAAAAGAAATTAAAAAATTAAAATAGATCGATTGAAATATAAGGGGAAAAAATTTCTTGTTTGATAGCCTAAATCTAGTATTAGATACTGGATTTTGCTACTGTAATTTTTTTTTTCTCCCCCCTCTCTCTCTCTCTCTCAAGGCTAAACTTATGGTATATTTTTTATATTCTTTTTAAGATGTCAATCCCAACCTCCCATTTGAGTTACCCCAATCGATAAGCATAAGGATAAGAAGCATAAATACAACTAGAACTCAGATTCAATATTAATTGAAGGAAACTTTGGTTACGGAAAGCTTTGTATTTTAAGCTTTTAATTTTTTATAAGAGCCAGCATTGAGAAAACCTCATGACGATAGAAGCCACACAACGACTCATAACATGAAACGCCATATTAGATTTATATGTTTAAAAGAAGAAAACCTTTTAAAAGAGGTAAGGAAGCCGCATCCAAGCTTCTTTTCAATAAATGATGAATTCAACTAAAAACGCCTCCTTCATAGAGAAACCCTTGGTAAAGGTGAGACAACAAATAATCCATGATTTAACTATTATATTAAAAACAAACTTTCAAATAGTAGATGACATCGCCTAATCACCTTTCTCGAAGCGTCAAATAAGATTCAAGACCCGATAGTCGATGAGGATAAAGATGAAAGTTTTTCGAGGTCTCGATCTCGAATTGGGATCCTACAAAAAAATCTCATGAGCTGGTTATTCTGACGGGGACCCTCCGACGCTTGAGTAAGTGATCTGGGAAATAATAGTATATCTCCCTTTGTTTGGGAGTTGCTAAGGGCTTAGAGAAATTTCTTAAAGTTTTAGAAAAGTTGAAGCTCCCCTCTCGTCATGAGCGATGGTTCTTATACCTAGTCGAGAGTCCCCCTTACCTCTTTTTGACCGTTGTTGATTTTGATTTTGAGATGCTTCGTCCCGATATGAAAAAAGTAGTAAGGTCAACAGTGACAGGTGGTATCTGTCCCCCTGGCTTGTTGGAACTGCAGGCTACCTCTTTGTTTGATATGGGCGGTTATAGCCAATTGATGGGCCATGTCCTGTCAGGCACAGTATGGCAGACGGTTGGTAGGCCAGGTCATATTGAACGTGCACCACAGCCGGTAGGTGGAACACGTGGGACCATAGGTAGGCCACGTGGGGCCGCATGGGGCGACAACGGGCCACGCCGCGGTTGGTAGCGGGTCGTGTGGTGCTGAGGCCGACTCTAGGGTCGGTGTCGGGACCGACTTGCTGAGGTCTTGAGGTTGACTCTGGAGTCGGGTTGACTCTACTTGCTGAGGCCGACTCTAGGGTCGGTGTCGGGGCCGACGCTGAAGTCGGTCTTGAGGTTCGGTGTCGGGGCCGACGCTGAAGTCGGTCTTGAGGTTGACTCTGGAGTCGGTCTTGGGTCGGTCTTGAGGTTGACTCTGGAGTCGGTCTTGGGACCAATGCTGGAGTCGGTGCTCAGGGCCGATGCTAGAGTCGGTCTTGATCCGACGTTGGAGTCGATCTTGGAACCGGCTCTGAAGTCGGTGCTGGGAGCAGAGGTGACACGTCAGATCATGATGACTTTAATTATTCGATTTTACCTTCGTCAGTTAGCCCTTTTTCGCTAACTCTGATATGGTTTGATCAGCCACATCAAGGAAGCAATAATCAAGCCATACAACAAATCCCGAACGAAGGTCTTGTTTGCTTACAAAGGGAAACATCCCTCCCATTTTTCCTCCACTTATTTTGCCTAATAGTTTTTTTGCACCTTTTGCACCTTTAAATAGGCTTACTCCCTACTTATACCAACTGAAGGTATATGCCTCTTACGTGTATCATAAACCAATTCCAATCTTGGGCTCTTATTCGGTGAAATTAAGTGGATGTTTATTTTGCTTAATTACCATATTACCCCTTCAATTACCTCTTTTGCCACTTTCTGCACTTTAAATAGTAAAAATGAAAAAGAAAAAGAAAAAAGTGGGACGATAAATTTATCCTTGTGATAGAATCCAACTTATCATGAAATCCAATGGATTAAATGCACTTTATTCCCTACACTAGTCCCTTACTAAACCAAATGCCTAAACGCTTATCTTACAAAATATGTTCATCCCTTCTATGCTACCCACATAACTTTTTCTCAGTCCTTCAAATTTTTTTCTGCAACCAAATGCTAGCTAGAAGAAAAATCCCCCATTTCATGGCCATTGGATTTATTACGAGAGGGAAAGAGCTCAGTGATGGTTGAAAGCTGGTCATGGTGGATTCATCCATCTCACAAATACTTATAGCAAAGGGTGAGAGAAAGAAGGATTCATCCATCTCACAAATACTTATAGCAAAGGGTGAGAGAAAGGAAGATGAAATGAGTAAATTTCTTTATTTCAATTTGTAAAGCACTGGGGATGGGCAAAACAAAAAATATGGTGCGCTCTGTCAGCTTAATGCAAGTAAAGGTAAGCTCATTTTTTTGTGTACCTAAGCACACAGAATGAAGGGCTATTTCATGCCAATCGCAATGAGTCTTCATTTTTTTCTCCCCAGAATGATAATAACCATGCAAGATAACTCTTAAGAAATATAAATTACAAATAAAGTGTAAAGATCAATAGACAGGAAATACAATTGCAACAGTGCACCCATGCTTCCCAAAATTATTTAGATTTGTCAGTCAGTGTGACCAGAGACCTGAGGACACCAGGATTGATCGTGTCAGATTACAAATAAAGTGTAAAGATCAATAGACAGGAAATACAATTGCAACAGTGCACCCATGCTTCCCAAAATTTATTTAGATTTGTCAGTCAGTGTGACCAGAGACCTGAGGACACCAGGATTGATCGTGTCAGCAAGAGCTCCTTTTTCTGAAATTATGAATGTTTTCTCCTTCACATAGCTCTGTAGTTTCTTGGTCTCATAGTCCACACGTTCTTGATCTACATCACAAGCAAAAAAATATGATATCAAAAGGAATCTAAGTTTTCCAGTATAAATAAATTGAGTAATGTCATCTAAAATCCAACAAACAAAAACAAAAAATTCTAATGACCAGAAATAACACTTCGTCATCCATTTGATCACTGAATAGATGATTGTGGTTGTGAAAAGTATGAATGGAACCTATGAAGGCATTTTGAATTAAAGCTCATGCAGCAGGCCATGGGGAAACTCATATTCAGGAAAGCAGAATCCTTTTGTTGACAGTAAATAGACCAACTAGAAGTCTAATTCACGACTTCTTATAGTTCACAAGTATAATTTTGATATGCGGATATTGCACTTAATAAAATCAGTATATAAATAAATGTCAATGCAACAGCTGAGGCAAAGGTACTAAATAATACTGCCAGTACATTGAACTTGGTAAGAGGTAAATAAAAGGAAAAGATAAAAGTACAGAATCGCAGGCAAACTGTGATATTAGAAAAGCAGCATACAAGCTTTGATGATTGCAACAATTTTGCCAATTACTGCAGTAACTCCTCTTCATAGAAAGAGACATGATACATCGATCATCAGAATGACAGTGAAATTTTGATTTTGTATTTTGGAGATTCAAAGGAGTTGGAGTCTGAGGCCTTGCATTTCCAGTACCATGCTTAACTTAATTCAAAGACACTTGGAATAGGCTAAAACACCTATCAGACATTAAGCTTTTCTCTAACTGCCAGATCTTGAAGCACTCGTATCATGCCCCTAACGAATGAATTAGCTTAGACTGGAACACTCTTGAGTCCTGGAAACACTTGAGGTGATCAACATCAAAACTTTCCAAGGGGATAAGGAGACCAAAAAGCATGTTACTACAAAAACGTTGGTGAGAAATGGGTAAGTTTTTTCTTACAACAAGTTTAGAGAAATGGCAGGATTCCAGAATGGCATCTTATGCAGGAATGTGCAGTTATATAATCGTCATGGACAACCCATATTTCACTAACAGCCGAGAAGTGTGTAGGATAAACAAACTTCTTACAGTTTCAAGTCTAGACACCCATCCAGGTGTAAAAGATCACAAGACTTCCGGAGTATGCTAGGTTTCCCTACCTTTGACTATAATCAGACTTGAACTTTTCAAATAAAATCATGCTAAACATCAGCTATATATGATCATGCAATATGAAATGGCACATGCTGTTTCCTACAGGCCAATAGCATCGATAGTAATTTAGCAAGTACCTTTTTCCAAAATGGAGTGCATTGCATGAAAAGGCATACGGACAAAAATATCAGACCCTGGAAACATCATCCATGTATGCTCTTTCGAGTCATGATTTCCACATGTTGGGCATATCTCCTTCACTAATTCCTTTGATTTAGTTCCCTCTATTTCTTTCATTATTGCCTCAAAAGGAGATGGAACACTACTTTTTGTTGTGCGTGCTCTCCTACGGAGAGCTGTCAAGGCTTCTCTGTTCCCATTCCTCAATCTGTCATTTTCAACAAGCTGTTTTAACATAGAAAATTACAACAAAATTAGACATTCTGAGACACTCAAGAGTTAGGAGTATGAACTGAATAAGAATGGTTCTTACCTGGTTACGCGCCAAGAGTAGCTGCTCAGCTTCGGTTTCAATCTCAACTAGAGCCTGCTGCAGTTGTTTCATGCTAGGATCCATTGAAACCATCTGTATTGCTGAAGTGGTTAACCAATGATGCAAATATTTGTTATTAAACATGAGAAGGTAACTGCTTAGCATACAGTCACAAGAAAACATAGTTCCATGGTATATTCCATATCTAAATAAATACTACCACTATTCTCAGCTAAGGGTGGCTGAAACCAACCAAATACAGCCACTTCTTTTTTCTCCTGTAGAACAGTTCCATGGGCAATGGGCTACACTACTAAGGAAGCAGCCCTTCAAACTTAGGTCTCTGGTACAACCACCAACATAATTTACTAGCTTGGTAAGCTAGCAACTTTTCTATTGGATTCATTTGCAAAGTAAACTAGAGATGCGCCGATGTGAAGGAGTGATTGGACACATGTAAAAGAAAAAAGAGGTATATATAAATCAAAAATTATACGAAAGGAAGTAATAAAGAAATATTTAAAATCTTATCTTACAGAAAATATAACTCAAAATCAAGCAAAATGGAGGAAAAGCATTCATGTAGCCCACACCACTAGCTTGGGATTAAGGATTTGTTGCTATTGTTGTGGTAAGCTAGCAACTTCTAACAAAATACAGCCACTAGATCAGTGGAGTGATTTTAGCTGTTTCCTACAAAAATATTTACTTCTATCCAAAAAACGCTAAATGGGCTCAAGGAGATCATCTTGAACCTTGTTCAGAACACATAATAAGAATAATTGCACAATCATGTTTTTCTGTTTCTAGCTGAAATTTGGAGCACATAATGAAATAATATAATATAAAAAAAACAAAAAAATGATAAAATGACAAAAAATGAGATGATATAAAGAATATAAACATTGCAGGCGAAAAAAGAAAGAAGACCTTATAAACACTAAAATTTTTATGGTGTAAAGTTTTTACAAAAGGACTTCTAGAAGTTTGTGACACAGACAGAACATTATATATGCAATTTATAGCTAAAAACAATATATAAGATTTACCATGCCCCTAATGTGAGTCCCAAGCTACATGAAAAATGATACACAATTATGATCTGATTTACAATGGATGTATCATAAGTAGGTCAAGTATTGGATAAAATCAAGGAGTTGGAACTATAGCAATTTAGTTGGGTCTAAAGTTCAGATATGGGAATTTTTGATTATTTTGATAAGGAAAGTTAGGATCACAAGGTTATATGCTTGAAGAAGAGAAGCTAGTGTTAAGACTAGGGTTTTGACTCTTGAGTAGGGTCCCTATAAAAAATAAGCAAAGAAATCTGAATGTTGTTCAAGAAGGTAAAACATGAGGAAAAGTCAAGAAGGAGAGAAGGGGGAAGAAGAACTCATCCAGAATAATTGCGATTACTCTTTTTTCTCCCTGCACTCTACAAATATTCAGCCTTCATTAATGTAATATGACATTATAAAATCTGTATATCAATAATGAGTGCGGCTAGAACTCACCTAATCTAAGTAAAGCCAGTTTTTGAGTCATTAAGACAATTATTAATCAAAATATAACTTTTACTCAGAACCAGGCTCTTTTTTAGGAGGGGAAAAAAATATAGATGATGATGAAAACATTGCTCGCATATGAACAAAAGATGCTTGTGGTCACCTATTAATTAGACCTTTCAGCCAACTGCCTCTTCCCCCAAGAAAAGATGCAAAAAAAAAAAAAAAAAATGAAACAAAGAAAGTCAACAGACTGGAACTTTAACTTTCTCCTTTTTTACTACTTCAACGGGAGCAATAGAAGCATGAGCTACTTCAACTGGTAGATCACCATTAATCCTCCAAATATCTTATGCATAATATCTCATTTTGGAGAGACTAGGACCCCAAAGATACAGTCAAGAATCATGTGTAATAAGGTTTTGCATTAGAAGATAGAATTAAGCTTTGCTACTAGAAACTGACATATTGATATATCTGTGTTTATGTATACGGTGTACATAGATGTATACATATGTGTATGTATGTGTGCACGTGTGTGTCTAGAGTGTGTGTGTGTGTGTGTGAGTGAGAGAGAGAGAGAGAGACTAGGATGCGCTCCAATGCATCTGGCCCCAAATGTTTCTTAGTGGAAATCAATGATGCATCTCTTAAAATAAAAATCAACATCGCTGATCATGATCTATGGTGCATAAAATACATAGACAACTAAAATAATTTATTTAGTTCTCTTCCTTATATATCAAGCAAGCACCAAAATGAATGGTAGAAATATAGCTGCAAGTTAAAGTATATTATACACTATGTAATTTGCCAATCTAAACCATTGATCTTGATCTAAATACTTAAAAACATATAGAGATCAAATTTCAGCTGATTTGGATGCTTCTAAACTATACGTCAAATAAAGGCATGACATCATATTAGTAAAACCGTCCATTTCTTTATCAATTCGATCTTTGGATAAAATATCTTGAAATTGTGAGATATTTTGTTTCTAAATGTTTCATGCACCATATATCATGTTTACTGGCATCAATTTTCATTACAAAAGGCCCGTCATTGATCTCTAGTAGGAAATATTTGAGGCCAAATGAACTCGAGTACATCCTAGCTTCTTTATATATATGAAAACTTCATGCTATCCAATAATGCAAAACCATATTATAATAGTTAGAACTCCAAAGGTCACTAGCTTAAAGACCGCAAAACTAACATAAACGACCTTGACATCATGAGCCCATCCATATAATACGCTTTGTCAAAGGAACTCGCTACAACTCTGATCATCATCAGAGTCCATCAGTTGAGCCTTAGGTTGGGCAGTCTAATCTAAATGAGGACCGAGCTTAGAAGGTCATTAACAAGTGGGAAACCTGGGGACCATTCATAAAGATGAAGAGGGCACTATTTCACAGTGCTAGGGGGAGTCCTCACGAAGCACAACCAGACTATCGTTCTTTTTCTTCTTCTTTCTTCTTCTGCAGCCAACCTTCAGAAAGGAAGAACCATGAGCGTGGGTTGGGACCTCTAGGCAACAGTTCTAGTGGTCATGCTAACCTTTATTCATTAGAGTTGTTCAAGAGCAGCAATTTTTGGGGCTCCTTTTGGACGTCTGAATATTACTCTAACAATATCAACCCCACTTGGGACTTTGTATTTCTACAGCAGTTACAATGTTGGCCGAGAGTGTGGCCACTGCACCCAAAGCTATTAGCATGATACCATGCTTACCAAACTTTTGTATCCTTTTACTACAAAAAAATATCCTATAAAGCGTACAAGGTCAGTCAAGTGAACAGTTGGAACTTTATTTCCATCACAAGGCTGATAGGGTACGCTAGATATTTTGAAATTTAATTGTGACCTCAAAACATAGATGAGGCATGCAGTGCATTACTGATAAGTTATCATGGAGCTATGCTATGCACGGACACTTTTTCTAAATTGAATAATCATGTCACTGTACATGGAAACAATTATCTGTATTGACTACAAATCTTTGAAATAAGCTGTCACTATGCAATCTCAAGTCTGACTGAGATTTGAATTCCATAGCATGACACCTGATGTCCCATGTAAGGTTTTACAAAATTTTAATCCTTTTCATTTGCTTAAGGAGCCGTATAAATTAAAATATAGCACTGCTATAGTACTACTGTCAACAGCAAACAACAATCACATACAGAATATAAGTAGTGTCAATAAAACGTCCAATCATATACAGGAAGGGGCAAAATACATCAACAATTGCACCAGCACTCACTCCCTAAAATTTACATGAAAAACCGTATAGGAATTCCATCAAACATATGCCAGACATGGACATTTCGTTAAGCATACGTGCACAGAGGCATTCCATCAAACACGCTGAATATAACTTCCCATTTCCAATCATAATACTTCAAAAACCATGAGCAAAGCAGGTAAAAGAAAGAAAGAAAGGGGGAAAAAGAAAAAAAGAAACGATAAGGGGTTGCCGCCAGCGGCGGCGATTAGGTAAGGGTCTAGAGAGAGGACCTTCGGTGGAGGAACTGGAAGCACGGGCGAGAGGGGTGCGCCCCAAAGACAACGACGAGAAGAAAGGAAGAGGATTATCTCAGGATTATCTCTTACTTCTGTTGACTTTTTTACCGTTAAAAAAAAAGGAAAAGTTAAAAAAAATGAAAAGAAATAAAGACCCACGCGAGCATTTAAGAGTCGGAACGCTCGCTGAGCGTTCGCGGAACGCTCGGGAGTGTTGGAAACGCTCGAGCGTTTCCCTCTTTCTTTCGTTCTAAGTGAAACGGTAATAAAGTTTAACGGTCAAAAAAAATATTTTATATATATATATATACTAAGAAAAAAAAAGAAAAGTAAAAAAATACAAATCCTAAAAGCTTTTTTCAATTGTTAAAGATTCTGTTGCTGCAAGTGATCTTGTTGTGTAAGTGCTTGAGAGTTGGGAGTCTATCTCAACAACGAAGTCTGTCTCAACTACTAGTGAAAGCTACTTATGGTAAAAAATTTATTTAACTATTTTTATATTATATTTTTATTTGAGCATCTGAAGTATTTGGTTTGCATCTCACCCGATCATGCTCGCAGGGGAACAAATCGCCGATAACTCAAGGGCGAAAACTTATCCTTAAGGCAGTGTCTAACCTCTTTGATTCTTTTTAACTTTAGTTTATATTTTAAATTTAATTTTTAGATTAATTTTCTAGCATTTTCTAGATAAGGATTTTTGTAAAATTAGAATCAATTTTTCTAACAGCTAAGGACAAGTTTTCTTATCATTAGAAAGTGCTAGATTTTATTATAAGTAATTTAAAAAAAATTCTTATTTTTGAATCTGTTCAGAAGCCTTAGAATTATTTTTGAATTTAAATTTAAAATTTAAAAAAATTTGAAATATAAATTTTGATATTTAAAAAAATTAAAACTCAAATTCAAAATTGAATTATTTGAGTTAATTCTTGCTTAGTAGTTATTATTATTGCAAGTAGTTTCTAGATTTAATTCTTTTGAATTTAAATTTAAAATCTAAAAATATCTGAAAAATCATTAATTCAAAAAATTTAAATTATAAGGCTAAACCTTTAATTTTTTGGTTGTGCAGAAACATTAAGCAACCAATTTTTTTAAAATGGGTTCTAACGATCTTAGTGCAATCAAACCTAAAAAATTTAATGGATCATTCTTTAGGAGGTGACAAAGTCAAGTGAAATACTGGCTTACCACTTTAGGCTTATTTCTGCCATAGAATTATCAGATCTCAAATCCAATACTCAAATAGTTGATACTTCCTCTTCATCAACATCAGAAACACCCCAAGAAATAGATTTTCATTGTAGACATAGAATTTTAAGTGTCATCTTTATGATGTCTACCTTCCTACTAAAACTGCTAAGGAACTTTGGGATGCCCTTGAGGCTGAATATGGGATGATGATGCTGGTCTAGATCGATTCACTATCTCAAAATTTTGAAAGTATATAATGGTAGATTCCAAACCCATTAGTATTCAAATTCATGAATTCCAAGATTTTCTTAGAAAGTCGAAGTTGACTGAATGTAGTTTTTCTGAAAACTATAAGGTCAAAGCCTTAGTAGATTCCCTTCCACCTTCTTGGTCATTTTTACTCGAGAGCTAAGCCATAAGCAAGGTAGCTTGACCCTAACAGAAGTAATTAACTCTATTAGGATTGAAGAAGAACACCGGCTTAAGCTCAATCAAAATCAAAAGACCGACCTTGGACCTAAAATCCATCTGACCGAGTCAAATCCAACTCCAAATCAATTCAAACCCAAGGGAAAGAATTTTAAGAAGAAAAAATTTCAATCTAGATCCAACCAATCATACAAACCTCCTCAGAACCGACCAAATCAGAAGTCAAAAAATTATAAAGGCACATTCTGCTTTGTGTGCGGAAGGACAAATCATGTGATGAATGACTGCTACCACCGAAAGACTGAACCATTGAGGAAATCATCTAAACCACAAGTTAACGTGGTTGAGCGTGGTGCTGAGCCTTCTTTCAGGTCGTAAATTCAAAATTCTTAATTAACTCAATCCAATCTTCTTGTGATTGGTGGCTTAATTCAGGAGCTAATGTTCATGTTTGTTTTGATCGCTCCTGGTTCTCCACCTTTCAGGAATCAAGTGGAGGAGGTGTGACACTTGGGAATAACTCTTCAGCACAAGTGCTTGGGAAAGGTCAAGTGGATCTAAAGATGACATCTGGAAAATCCTAGTCCTTCATGAAGTGCTGTTAGTTTCTAGTGTTAGAAGAAATCTGATTAGTGGATCTCTCCTTATATCTAGAGGATATAAAATTGTTCTAGAGTCAAATAAAGTTGTAATTACTCGTAATAATGAGTTTGTTGGTAAAGGCTTTGTATGTGAAGGTCTTTTTAAATTAAATGTATCCTCTAAGTTATCTAATAAAAGTCCTCTTTTTTTAATGTTGAATCTTCAAATGTTTGGCATAGTAGACTTGGTCATGTGAATTTTGATCGTATTCATTACATGACAAATCTTAATCTAATTCCTAAAGTTCACATTGATAGAAAGTTTAAATGTGAGATTTGTATTCAAGCCAAGATGCCAAAAAAACCTTTTAAATCAGTAAATAGGAGTTCAACACTTCTTGAATTAGTCCATAGCGATGTATGTGACTCTACCAAATTTCCTACACGGGGAGGAAGTCGTTACTTTGTAACATTTATTGATGACTTCTCTCGATATTGTTACATATATTTGATAAAATCTAAGGATGAAGTGTTAGATAAGTTTAAGATTTATAAGGTAGAAGCTGAAACCCAAACTAAGAAAAAGCTTAAGAAATTTAGGTCAGATCGCGGTGGTGAATATACCTCAAATGAAATGACTCTATTTTGTCAAGAATATGGGGTTATTCATGAGTTACACCACCATACTCTCTTAGTCCAATGGTGTAGCTGAACGGAAAAATCGTACATTAATGGATAAATCATACATTAATGGATATGGTTAACTCAATGTTAATAAGTTCAGGCGTACCGAGAACTTGTGGGGGGAAGCTCTTTTAGCTGCATTATATTTTAAATAGGATACCCTTTAAGGATAGTCCTAAAACACCTTTTGAGCTTTGGAAAGGTAGAACACCCAGGCTAGATTATCTTAAAGTGTGGGGATGCTTAGCTAAGGTAGGAATACCTGAACCTAATAGAAGAAAAATAGGACCTAAAACTGTAGATGCTATCTTTATAGGTTATTCCTTAGATAGCAGTACAAATAGGTTCCTAGTGATAAACTCTGATATAAGTGGCATCTCAAATAATACTCTTATCGAATCTAGAGATGCTACTTATTTTGAAAATATTTTTCCTTTCAAGAACCAAGTACAAATCAACTCTCTTCTAATCCTTTCTTGGTTCATGATTCTTTTGAAGCTGGGTTCTCTAATGAGTCAAGGAAAAGGAAAAGATCTAATCTGAAGGTGGACCTTCTGAACTTAGGAAAAGTTCAAGGATAAGAAAAGAAAAAGACCTTGGTGAAGGTTTCTTTACTTTCCTAGTCGAAAGCGAACCTTCTTCTTTTTCAGAGGCGATGTCTTCTTCTGATGCTCCTTTTTGGAAGGAAGCTATTCTTTCTGAATTTAATTCAATTTTACAAAATGAAACTTGGATCTTATCTAATTTATCCCCTGGAAGCAAACCTTTAGGGTGTAAGTGGGTATTTAAGAAAAAATTTAGACCTGATGGTTCAATAGAAAAGTATAAGGCTAGATTAGTAGCCAAAGGGTATAATCAAAAGAAAGGGTTAGATTTCTTTGATACCTATTCTCCTGTAGCTAGAATAACAACCCTTAGATCACTTCTTGCCATTGCTTCCATTCATAAGTTAATCATTCATCAAATGGATGTGAAGACTGCGTTCCTAAATGGAGATCTTGAGGAGGAGATCTATATGGAACAGCCTGAAAGTTTTGTTGTAAAGGGACAAGAAAATAAGGTTTGTAAACTTATCAAGTCCCTTTATGGTCTTAAACAGGCTCCTAAACAATGGCATGAGAAATTTGATCAAATTATTCTATCTTTTGGATTTCAAATCAAGTCTATTCTAAAATCATCGACAATGATTGTGTAATCCTTTGCTTATATGTAGATGATATTTTAATTTTTGGAACATCTCTTGAAATTATTTCAAGTGTTAAATCTTTCCTCTCTTCTAAGTTTGATATGAAAGATTTAGGTGAAGCGGATGTAATCCTAAGGATGAAGTTTATCAAGTCCCATGAAGGGATAGCTCTCTCTCTTTCTCATTCTATAGAAAAAATGATCAAGAAGTTTGGTTATTCCCATCTTAAATCAATATCTACTCCTTTTGATCCTAGCTTTTACCTAAAAAAAATTAGGTGACCCAATTAATCAATTAAAGTATTCTCAAATTATAGGATCTCTATTGTATGTAGCAAACAGGACAAGACCTGATATTGCCTATGCTGTAGGAAGGCTTAGTAGATATAATCAAAATCCTGATCAATCTCATTGGGTAGCCTTAGAAAGAGTGTTCTGATATTTAAAGGGAACACTTAATCTCTCTTTGATGTTCACTGAATACCCTGAGGTGGTTGAGGGTTACAGTGATGCTAATTGGGTCACTGATTCTCATGATTTAAAATCAACCACTGGATATCTCTTTCTTCTTGGCGGTGCTGCTATTGCTTGGGGATCCACTAGGCAAACTATCATTTCTAGAAGCACCATGGAGGCCGAGTTGATAGCTTTGGATACCACCTGTAATGAGGTAGAGTGGATAAAAAATCTAATATCAGAGCTACCTTTGGTACCTAAGCCAGTTCCAGCTATATCAATCCATTGTGATAATAAGGCTGCAATTGAACTGACAAATCAAAAGAGTACCAATAAAAAGATGAATCGCCATATACAGCTTCGTCATAAGTCTATAAGACAACATAAGAAAAATAATGTTATCTCTTTGGAATTTGTCAAATCTGAGAAGAATTTGGCAGATCAATTAACCAAGGGATTATCTAGGAGTGGAGTCCTAGATTCATCGAGAGGGATGGGGCTTAAGCCCATTATTTGGTCACCAGCAGTGGATACCCAACCTCTGTGATTGGAGATCCCATGAATGAGGTTCAATGTGGTAGAAACGAAGCTGATTGAGTGATCGTGTTAGAGCACAAATTTTGAAAAAATTTCAACCCATCCCTATGATGAGTGCTCTTATAAAGTGACAAAGTAAATTTGTGTAAGGTTGAGTGATTCTCTTAATGGATCCGAGGTAGGTTATCTGCAGGGTATTAGTCACAAATACCCTTGGAAGATTCACCTATATGAGAATTGTCATATTAGGCCGTGACTAAAGGTTTGGGCTAACCTTAAGAAATTTTCATGAAAAATCAAGGTACTAAACGCAAGGCCTTTAATATGCGCTGACCGCTTAAACCCAATTGATTCATGCTGTGTGTGATTAGTAGAAGTCTGAGTCAAGGACCTAGTTCAAGGTCTAATCCACTATGGTTCCTGTATACAATCAACACTAAGTGAGGTTCAAGTCACAGGACACCTCACCTATTGCACAGTATAAGATGCCCTAAAATTTTTGATATATTAATTTTATTTATTTTATTTTATTTTTAACTTTTATGGGGGATTGTTGACTTTTTTGCCATTAAAAAAAAAGGAAAAAGTTAAAAAAATGGAAAGAAATAAAGACCCCACGTGAGCTTTAAATGCTCGCGTGGAGTCAGAACGCTCGCTAGAGCGTTCCGTGATTTCGAAATGCTCGAGCGTTCAGCTCTTCCTTCCATTCTGGAAGGAACGGTAACAAGGTCTAACGACCAAAAAAAATATATATATATATATATATATATATGTATAGACTAAGGAAAAAAAAAGAAAGAAAACAGAGAAGTAAGAAAATACAAATCCTAAAAGCTTTTTTCAATTATTAAAGATCTGTTGCTGCAAGTGATCATGTTGCTCCAAGTGCTTTGAGTTGGAGTCTGTCTCAACAACGAAGTCTGTCTCAACCTACTGGTAAAAGCTACTGGTGGTAAAAGATTTATTTAACTATTTTTATTATTATATTTTTATTTGGGCATATGAAGTATCATTGGGTTTGTACCTTCATCCGATCGTGCTCGCGGTAGGAGGATCGGATCGAGCTGGGTCGTTGTACCTTGAGGACAAATCGCCGACAACCCATACGAGGGGGCGAAAACTTGTCCTTAGGGCAGTATCTAACACGCCTCGACCAGTTTGATTCTTTTTTAACTTTAGTTTATATTTTGAATTTAATTTTTAAATTAATTTTTTAGCATTTTCTAGATAAGGATTTTTGTAAAATTAGAATCAATTTTTCTAACACCTTCTCCACCCAAAACCCTCTCCTGAGTAGTCTTCTTCTGTCCCCTCGTGTCGCCGGCGGCTTCCGAAGATCTGGCCTCGGGCCGCTCCGCCGGGAGGGTCTCAAGCCGGTCGGTGCCCTCTTCCTCCGTCCCCTCTTCCTCGACGTTCTTCTTCATTTTTTTGTTTGCAATTTCTAAGTTGCACGCTCGGAGAAGTCGCGAAAGTCCGAGAGGTGTGTGGAGAGAGTCGGGGAGGGGGGGGGGAGGGGGGGGCGGAGTCGGTGCCGGGGTGAGGAGAGGGGGGTGTGGAGAAAAAAAAAAAAAAGGTTAATTTAAATTTTAAAAATTTTAAAAAAATTTAGGGTGCCAAGAGTAATTTTTATGGTGTATTTAGAAGCTCCCCACGATACTTCTTCCGCAATGCCTTCACGCACGAATCTGAAGCCCACGCCGCCGGCATGCACCTTAAAACGCCGCCGGCATGCACCTTTTAAGGCCTGGATCCGAGATGCCACCGTCCCTGTTCTGAATTATAAGTGTATAATAACAAAAATTAATTATAAATATTATATTATAATATAAGTTATATATTAATATAATATTAATAATGTACCATATATTATAATAATAACTGATATTATGTAATAATAATAATAATAATATATCAATATATATTATAAATAATATAATACGTCATATTATATAACTTTGTTTATATTTCAATATGTATTATTAGCAAGTTTCATAGGCCATATCTCTATCTCTTTTATTTTATATGAATCAAAGTATAGAAAAAATTAAGCAATCATGATTCTAATTTTAATGGAATTCAATTTCAATTTTAATACCAACCATGACATTGAAACAATAGGTCCTTAGCATCATTGCTGCTCATCATTATTGTGCAACATTCTGGTGTAGATATGTGAACTAGTTTACCTCATAATACATTTGACTGCTCTTTCAAGGATGAGTGCTTGAAAGCATATTCATCTACCTTCTTTTTTTTTTTGGGTACAGTCGGGCGATCATACAATACGAGTACGAGTCAGCCCTAGAATATCTGAGTATAATATTTGCTGAAGAACAAAAGGGTAGGGATCACCCTGTCTCCACCTTCAAAAACCCGAGTGGTGTACCACTGAAAAGCCACCCAATCAGCAGCCGAATTAGCTTCCCTATAAGTATGGCAAATTTGGACATCATGGGCCTCCCTCAATAAAGTCCAAATATCATGTAGGATTGGGATGGCATGAGCAAGGGAGCCGTGATCCCTCCGTAACCACCGAATAACTGTCATGGAGTCCCCTCAACGAAGAGGTTATGAGCATGAAGAGACCGAACTGCATATGAGATACTAGCCCATGCAGCATAGAGCTTAGTCATAGGGACAGAGAAGTCCAGACTACTATGCCCTCCAGCCGCCAATAGATCACCGTCCGGCCCACGAATAACAAAGGTGATCCCACTAATCTTCCTCGTACACTACCATCAAAGTTGATTTTGACATACCCTGAAGGGGGGTTCCCAAAATATGATAACCGTATGCTGGTTCGCTGCGGAGCAGCAGGGGAACCCCAGAGGCCAGAAGAGTCAAAACCACCTGAATGGGAGCACCGGGCACAATCAGATGCCAAGGATCAAATTTTCCTAGTGATCCTGAGTAAAGATGTGCACTCATCTGTGAAAATAATCTGGTTCCTAGACAACTAGATCTGATAAGCCGTAGAAGCCCACAAGGCACATTTGAGCTGAGATGCCTTCCGGAGGTCACCTAAGAATAAGGAGCATAGAGAGTCCGAATGATCAAATCTATAATAATATCCAACAGACTACCAGATCCGTATCACTCTAGGACAAGAGAAGATGGCGTGAACAGTAGACTCCTCCTCCATACCACATATTGGACATGTAGGCTGGATAGGCAAGCCCCTTCTCACTAACAAAGCACAAGTGGGAAGGCATTCCCACTGAAGCTTCCAAATAAATAGCTGAACCCTGGGGAGGATGGGAAGCTTCCAGATCAACACAGCATCGACCGACTCCAGAGACTGAGGCCTAAAGATCTTTACAAGATCCTTCGTGGGGGCCTTAGGAAGACAAGATCTCCGCCACAGTCTACAATATGATGATATACCCAAAGTAAGCGGTATAGACATAATCCGACGAGCCAACTCCTCTCCAAAGAATCGGTACACTGACGTACCAAGCCAAGAGGAAGGATCTGAAGAGAGCAGCTCCTTCACTCTCATACTAGTGGGAACATCAGTACTATAGAATGAGGGCCATCGGATAGAGGTATGTCAGAGAGCCAGGTATCCTGGAGAACCTCAATGGAAGATCCATCTCCAATCATCCACGAAGTGTTTTCCATAATGGAGCTACTATACCGACAAACCTCCTTACAGAAGAAAGAATGCCGGCGAGAGGACTGCACATGCGTGGAGGAAGACCAATCACCATATCTCGCTCGCATAAAAGAGCTCCATAAACTCTGCGTCTCCAGAATGAACCGCGAGGCATGCTTGGCCAAAAGAGCCTCCCTTCTGACTGTCAAAGACTGTATCCCAAGACCGCCCTCCTGAGTAGGCATACAAACCCTCTCCCAAGACATAAGATGAATACCATGCCCATCCTGCATAGATGCCAGAGAAAGTCCATAAAGCATCTCTCAATTCTCCTGAGACAAGAGATCGGGATGCCAGCATTAGAAAGAAGATACAACGGAAGGGAGGAGGGAACCGAACGGATTATAGTGACCCTTGCCATCATAGATAACCCCATAACCTGCCACCCCTCAATGCGCTGACGAATCCTCAGCTCAAGATCATAGTAGTCGGCACATCGGGGATATCTACCAGTGATAGGAACCCCCAGGTACTAAAAATGGTCAGTCTGGGTCGAGATACCCAGCATAAGGACAATAGCTTCCCTGGTAGCTCTAGAAGTCTTCGGACTAAAATTGATAGAAGACTTGGATACATTGACCCTCTGACCCGAGGCCTGACAGTAACTCTGAATGATGTCAGCAAAGGAAGAAGCATTGGCTGAGGTAGCCCTCCCCAGCAAAATACAATCATCAGCAAAGAATAGATGAGAGGTCAGGACCCATAGGGCAGGTTGTAAAAGGGACAATACGACTATCAGCCTGAGCCTGATAGAGGGCCCGAGAAAGATCATCAGCCGCCAAAATAAACAACAGGGGGATAAAGGATAACCCTGATGCAGCCCTACGGATGAGTGGAAAAATTCAGTCAGACTTCCATTTATGATCAGCGAGAAAGAAGGCCTCAGAATGCAAGCCATAATCCAATCAATAAACTGATCATCAAACCCAAACTTCTGCAGGGAGTGGTAGAGGAAAGTCCAACTTAGTCTATCATAGGCTCTCTCCATATCCAGCTTGACCGCCATAAGGGGCTGCTGGCCGGAGTTCTCTGAAGATCATACATAAACTCCTGAGCAATGAGGACATTGTCGAAAATACTACGCCCTCTGATAAACGCCCCTTGTTCCATTGCTATAATGCGAGGCATCACCAAGCGGAGACGATCAGCAAGCACACGAGCACAGACCTTATACAATGTAGTACACAGACTGATAGGCCTAAAGTGCTGAGGGAGAGTAGCTTCATTACATTTGGGAACCAGGGTAATAAGAGTCCGATTCCACTCCACAGGAATGTCCTTGGCTTGAAAAGCAAGAAGTATAGCCTGAATCACCTCCTGACCAACAATGTCCCAATAAGCGATAGAAGAACGGTAGAAAGCCATCAGGCCCGGGGCCTTATCCTGCCCAAGCTCCCACAGAGCCAGTCGAATCTCATCCCTAGTGATAGGTCTGATAAGCTGTTCATTCTCCAAAGAAAAACCTTCCTAGAGCTAGGGACCTGGATAACCGGGAACCAAGGCCAGAGGACTCCAACCATCTAGCCTGAAAGAAGTGAAGGAGCTGGTCCCGAATAGAAGGAAAATCCTCATGATAGTCCCCTGAATCATCAGCAAGTCTACGGATCCTGTTAGCAGCACGCCGTTTCAGAGTGGCCTGATGGAAGAATCTAGTATTACGGTCCCCCTCGCAAATCTACTGGATCCTAGACTATTTCCTCCAATAGATCTCCTACTAGGTAAGCAGAGAGTAGTGTATAGCGAGCTTGGCCCAGAGAGAGAGGTCAGAGATCAAAAGAATCCCCTCCTGATCCTCCTTAGTCTGCAATAAACTGATATCAGCTTCAAGTTGTTCCACCTATTTGACCAGATCACCAACTTCCAATCTATTCCATCTGACTAGTCTTCGTTTGACCAACATAAGCTAGCGAGAAAGACGATAAATAGCATTGCCCCAAATAGGTATATGCCAGACCCGGGCAATGATAGATCGGGCCGCCGTATAAGAAGTCCAAAACTGCTCAAATCTGAATTGCCTCCTCTGGAAATGATCTATCATCATGGAGATAAGAATGGGGCAGTGATCAGAAGCTATCCTCGGAAGATGAGAAACAGAAGCATAATGGAACTTCTGAAGCCACTGTTCCGAAGCTGTAGCTCTATCCAGCCTCTCCCAAACACGAGCAGATCCCTGACAATTATTACACCAAGTGATTGGGGCCCCGAGAAACCCAAATCCAGAAGACTAGCCGAACTGATGAAATCCCTAAATTCAATGATGTTGGCTGTGCCAGTGACTCGTCCTCCCCCTCGCTTTTCACTAGCTTCAGTAATACAATTGAAATCACCAGCAACAATGGAAGGAATTCCCCTAGCAAGAAGGGAATGAAGATCCGCCAATAAAAGCCGTCTTTCCCGAAAATCAGTATGCCATAAACTGCCGATAGAAGCCAAGAATCAGTAGAGCCCTATGTGACAAGAAGGCCTATATGCTGATTACTATGATGAACAACATCAACCTTCACCCCCGGGGAGTGCCAGATGGCTATAATGCCTCCATATAGCCCCATAGCCTCAACCGCATACAGAGACCACTTTCGACAATATGTCTTCGAAACTAGGCTAGACTGTCCCCCAACAACCTGGTTTCTAATAAAACACATATATCAAAATTGTGGATTTGCACCAATCTACTGAAAGAGGATCGAAACAATGGCTTTCGAGCTCCTCTGACATTCTATAATAGATCTTCATTTAATATGAAGAGGAGGCTGGGATCCCCCCTACACTTCTACCATATCGCTGTCAGGGAGACACCCAAAAGAAGTAGTGTCATCCTCAGGGCTCTGATGTAAACAAATCATCTCATCTTGGATCACACCAGACCGAGGAGAGTTATCAAAGGGCCTCGATCCTGGACCCTGACCCAAAATAACCGAAGTCAAGGGTCACTAGAAGAGTCAGTAGCCTTAGAGGGCTGGGCCATCTCCCCCACTGTACCCTTAGGCTGAATCACCTCTGAGGACCCAAGATCAACATTCAAATACTGCACCTCTCGAATTTTGACTTGTTTAGCTTTAGAGAAGGAGGCACCACCTTTTCCTTTCTTTATATTAATTTTTAAAATTAGCCGAGGGGCCTGATACTCCGCTGGACGGGCCTGCTTTAGGGGACCCGGGCAAGCATCCCTGCTCCGTAATTAGCTAACTCCACCCGAATCCGCATCCAGAGCAGCAAATGGATTCTTAATCAGCAAGGTTTGGGAGAGGAAAGATTTAGACTTCTGAATCTCTGCTGAGACCGACACATCCCCACTGAAACCGGCATGCACTATATCCTTCAACCCAGAATCAGCCACTGCGTCTAACTTTGCCTTTGCCACTGGTGAAAGACCATAACTCTCAGCCTGCATGGATTCCACGAGAAGGCCTTTGATTCTTCTCTGTCGAGCCAACTTCGACTGAACTTTCCAGCCCTCAACCTGCGTCCCCGGAATAGAGGCCCCAGCAGGAGAGGAAGCCCGAGGAACAGAGGAAGCTGGACTCCCCTCCGCCTGCATCTTCCGCCTGCCATCCGCCTGAGTCCCCTTCACCTCCTTACGTTGCGGACTGTCGACATCCATGCACCATAGAAGAGAGCCTCAGACGACGTCTCAACAGCAAGCCTGGCCGGAGGGGAGCAGCAGCCCGAGAGATGGAGAGAGCCACATCTCGGACAGATCCTGTCCAGCTGCTCGTAGACAAAGGGTTGCCAGAACAGACCATTCGCCCCCCTCACACGGGACCCTGGCCGGAGAGGAGAACGAAGGTCGACTCGGGCACAAACTCGGGCATAACCTCCCCTAGTCTTCACCGAAGTAGCTGAATCAACACAGAGGAACTGACCCGCCGGCCATATGATTTCTCTGAGAAACTCCTCCCTCCAAAATTTAATCGGGAGGTTGGGCATTCTGATCCATAAGAGAGCAGATGTGATGGCTTCAGCCGCGGGGACAAAATCCGGCCTCCAGGCTTCCGCCACTACTGGCTGGCCATTGATCACCCGGGTCTCTGCAGCACCAGATCCTAGGTTTCAGCATCCACAAACCGGAAGATGAAGCTCCGGAATGCCAGACTTATGGGGATGATCTCGCCGGAGATGCCTCCTCGCCGGAACTCCCGGATGAAAGCTTTGACTGGAACCCATCGGCGGAAGGTCCTCATCAAAACATCCTGATGCTACCAACCCCTAGATTCTGCTGCCAATTCCTCCACCAGCAGTTGGACTACATCAGGAAAGTGGGCCTCCAGCAACGCCACCTCGGCCGGCGACGAAGAAGATGACACCCATTGAAAGCTTCCGTTCGCTGCCCGATTCCCTGTGGACTGGCCATCGGATCCTCCATTCGAAGCCATGGGACAGAAGGGGGAACAGGGGAGCCTCAAACCAGAGCGCAAGCACCAGAGAATCGAAGAGGATCACCGGAGATCAGCTAGGAAAGAGATTGGCGCACTAATCTTAAAGCAAGTCTCAAGAACAGACAGGGACGAGCTACAATAGACTCTCCATGTATCTATTCCTTCCTTGGATTGCTCATCTACCTTCCTTCAAACTTATGGGTGTTATTCTTATCTAATGCTTGTGGTACTACTCATACCAACCTATACCAATCATACATACCATACCATACTATTAAGATATCAAGTTTCAATATGTTATAAACCAAATTGATTCGAGCTGATCCTTACTATTCGATACCAAATAGTTAAAAATGAAAAAAGAATGGCACCTTATCTTTGCATAAAATGCATATTGTGCCATAGTAATTTGTACTATACCATATCAAACCAGTAATGTATAAATATAAGTTTTTTTTTTTTTTGAGTCCCGAATGTACCTCTCATCCATAATAAAAGAAAGTTTAGCTTGATAAATTTTATTAGGTAGATTAAATATTTTTATTCTCATGTTGGAACTTACGAAACTTAAATATTTCCATTCTTTCGATGAATGATCCCACGAGCTGCAGGTTTAAACAGCTCCCAAGTAGTGGGGGTTCTTAGAGCATTTTTTTTTGAAGGATTAAACTAAAGGTAATAATATATTTAAAAATATATTATATATAAATACATTTTATAAATAAAAATTTATATAACTTAAAAAGGCTTATCATTAAATATCATTAAAAAAAATCACACCTTTAACAATTAAGATGGATTTATGCTTGAATTAGTAAAAAAGACATGTTTTCAATTCATGTTTTATACTAATATTCTAGGGAAAAACGGAATGTTAATAGTTGACATCTGACAGGCGCCATCATTTTTTTTTTTTCTTCCCCCATAACGTGTAAGAGTTTCACAAATTTTAATTATTATTAAAACTTGTGAAGGGCCCTGTGAAAATCTGCCCATGCTCTCAATGACGAGTTGAGCACCATAATACACGGTTGTCCAGACAACGAGACAATGACCAAGGAACATGGCGACGCGACGAGAGAAACGAGTGGGAGAGGTGAGTTGCGGGCAATGAGGGCGATGTGGTTTACAATACATGACGCGAGAATTGCACCGTGCATGCCCTCCAAGGAATACGATGAATTTTAGCATAATAGTAATTTTAGTAAACGAAAAAGCTGTGACATTCCATGCCACAGATGTCGCAGTCAAACTTCCTCCCTCCCTGACGCTTGCGGCATCGCTGGAGCCACGAGCTATATACGATAATACCATGAAAATACAGACAAATATCATAGGCCCAAAGAAAAACCTGTTGTCTCCACCTCATGAAAAAAAGAGGACAAGATCAACCCAACATTATAGGGTCCTCATTGAACCTACCAATCACTGTAAATTGCTGAGACGTCCTCATACAACAAGCATGCCTCTTTTGATGATATCATAAATCTGAAAATTGTTAACCCAGTATTTTTGCACCAAAAGATATATGCATCCAAGTGCCGCATGTAAATCCTACAGAACGGATGATTCATTTGAAAATGGAATTTAACATAAAATGAAGGAAAAACAAGCATCATAAATCAGGACGATGTCATATAAACTCTCTTTCTTTTTATTATGTGGCACGGGGAGGGCCTACCCTCGCCATACCCACCCACATCCAGATTCCTGAGATAAATACCCAAGAATCAGACCCAGAACCAGAGGAGCGTGACCGCCAGGGCAAGCCCCAGTACCTTTTTTTCCAGGTCACGAAATGAAGCAAAAGGGAGTAATTAAAGTTCAGAATACAATAATGAGAAAGTAACAGAACAGAAGACAACTAATTTACTTAGTCCCATAACAAAAGTAGAAACAAATGACACAAGACATTCACGCCTGTAAATCACCAAAACAGATGAAGAATGCTCTACTTTGTAAATCTGTTGCATCACCTGAATCCTGCAATATAAGTTTCTAAAGAGGTGTGTCAGGTGAAATATAAGAACCGTAAAAGATCTGCCGACAAATCAATATATAAAGACAGAAAGTAAAGCTGCTCAAGATAAAGAAAATGATAAGATTTAACTTGAGCTCGCTATAGCATTTTACATCTTAACATATAAGACAAAGATTTCTGGTTCCACTTCTAAAATGGTATTTTATGTACAAAACGTCTGATTGATGAATCTTTCATTGACATACGGAATTTCTATATGGATCAAATAACAGCATCAGAAAGCCCTCCCCTTAACCATGAGCATTCCCTGTTTCAATAATTAAGCTGAAGGTTACTCGATCTTGAATCCATGGGGAGAAAGGAAGTGTTAAAGAATAAACAGTTACCTCTAGAAGATGATGCACCCCTATGTTGGGCTCTAACACCCCTGTCATGTGAAAAATTGGGAATCTTGGATATGATCAGAGAACTTTGCAATCCCTCTAGTAACTGTTGCATGAACATAATGGAGTGTTATTTTCAAACGTAACCAATTGGGGCCTAAGCAGCAAGAAATAAATTATTCTTCATGAAGAATGCTTTTGGAGGAAACATGGACAAAATCCTCTAATAACTGGGTTTTATTCAAGCATAGAAAATCCTGTACATAGAAAGCAAGATAAAAAACAATATTCATGCAAGGATCCTTTTAGCTTTTGACTGGATATAATTCACAGCATAATGAAAAGTTCAATGAAAAACCTCGCTCATTCTCACTCGATTCTTCACATAGAAAGCACGAATATGTAAAACAATGTCCACACACAGCTCCTTTTTAATCTTTTTTAGACAAAAATGGACACAACCCCTCTACTAACTGAGTTGAATTCAAGCATAGAAAATTCTGGATATAGAAAGCAAGATACAAAAAATATTCACACAAAGCTCCTTTAAGTTTTAATTGGGATATAATTCACAACAAAATCAAGAGTTCAAGCAAAGAATGGACAAGCAAATTGATCTAGAACATGTCACATCAATTAAATGACAATAGTATGAGACTGACAGAGACCAAAGCCAAAAGAGGATGAAAAATTATGGGCTTACCAGACAAGTAACATACAAGCTACAACATAGAGGAATGGTTTCAAAACTTACGTGAAGTTCAAAACATTCCTAATCTAATCCGTCAACAGATAATGGTAGATGAGAATAAAAGTGACATTAAAACTATGTAAATCACAAATGGTTCTTGTGCAAGTATTTAAGAAAAAGTACCATCTAGCTTCATTAACATGGGTATAGGGATTAAAAGGGGTAAATAGGTAACTTGTAAATAAAAGCTTTTCTTCAACATATGCCAGAAGATCATTCTAAGCTAGAAACCAAAGGCATAAAGAACAAAAGAATAAAAGGGTAAAAATATGAAAACAAATCATATCAGTAACACAGAGAAAGTGTGAAACTGTATCAGGTAGCTAGCTTATTACTACCGGAGAGAATGCCTCTCTAGTAACTCCTAAAAATTGCAAGGAAAATGTTGATTGAGAAAAGTTTCTAAATGTTGCCTATGGAATTAAAGACCATCCATATCATAATACCTGAGGTCTGCAAAACGTGGGAAAGAATGAATTAGTTATTACAACACAAACCGCTATAACACCAATCTGGAAGTCTTTAACCTCATAAATAGTAAGCTCATCCTTCCTTGGAGCAAACACCCACAAATTACATGAAGTAGCATATATAATTAGTCAAGAAAAAAAAGGTTCAACGATTCATGTAACCGTCTAAGAGAACCAGTAAAGTAAAAAAAAGCGAGGTTCTTACACCGTAAACATTAGTCAGAAGATTTATGTCAATACATGAACGAAGGTAATCTACAAGAGTTGATCTTTAAATATTCACTGTAAGCTATCAGTGGTAGGGTAATGATTAAAAATAAGAATATCCTACTAACAGATACCTTCTCAAGAAAACAGAAAAAGAAACTCAAAACACACATCATCGTTGATGAAAATATTAAGTAGACCTTACCCTAGAGGTTGGCTGAATTCTGCGGTTAGATCTCCGAGGTTCAATGACATCAGGGACAGTTTTAGCTAGAATTTCAGTGCCCTTGACTTCAGTTCCAGTAGATTTATCTGTAGCAGGTGTATCCTTTCCTTTTACTCCTATATCGGTCCCACCAGCAGTGGACGATTTCTTCCTAGATGATGGAGCACCAGGCATAGGCATCACAGAAGACACTGTTGCTGCAGCATCCACTGTTCCAAGACCAGTTGACAGAGGACCAGATTCCGGCAAATTTTTCTTTCCTAAACTGTTCTCTTCATTACCAAAAGAAGCTCTGACATTTGGTACAGAACCAGGACGGCCTTCTCCACCATTTGAAACAGGCATGGTTGCAAGGGATGAACTCTCTCTCTCAGCTGTAACTCTAGCCTGAACGTTTTGAGGTTTTACAGGTTTAAGCCCCCTAGATTTGGAGTTGCTGGCCCGTTTCCCCCTGCTGTCAACTTTGGAAGTAGTTTTCCATACACGAGATGCTTGTGGCATCAAATACCTAGCAAATTTAATAGAATCATTTCCTTCACTTGCCTTCTCAGTTTTATCTGCAGTGTAATGTTTGCTTACTTCCATAAATTTTCTTTTTTTTCCAGGCTTAGGTACACCAAAAACCACTCTTGATCCTTCTTTCTGCAGACCAGTCCGTTTTACCTTCAATGCATCTGAATTACTTTCCTCTCTGACATTCTTTCCAACAGAAAAGATTTTATCCTTTGCAGATATATTTAGTGGTCTTGAATCTTCAGGTTTCCTAGAATCATCACTGCGCACGTCTGTTAACATACTTCCAACTCCGCTGCCATCAATTCCTGAATCAATCTTGCCTTCAAGCCTGCCAAGCTTTTGCCGTTTCCCATATGGAGTATCACCCTAATAATCATCATAACACAGTTCACCAAGTGAAACAGATGATAACATGACCACCCATAGACAATTTCCCATGACAAAAAAATACCAATAAAAATCAAAGAACTATATGCAAACCTCATAGGATTCAATCGTATTTCCTTCTCTGACATGGGACAGCAACATCCATTGACCATCCTTCCAAATGAGAGAAGGTCGAAGATTCCAAGCTCTAACACTTGATGAATCACCTCCAGCTGCATACAAGCAAACAAATGCAATATAAATCTTCCCAAAGAAGAAAAGGCAACACTCAACCCAGGAGGTGGGGGTGGTGTGGCTCAGAAATCTTTTCCAAAATAGAGGCATGAGTAGGCTACATAAAAAAAAGGATGACAATGAAACAACAGTTAAAATCAGAGCAGTGATCAAGTCCTTTTGTGTAGCAAATGGTTGCTTAATAACAATGAAAAAACAACTGTGGAAGAAATAATAAAAGTAATGGACTGATGGTGAGTCATAATCATCCCCATACCACCGGATTTAAAACCATACAAAAACAATCCAAGTGCTCGATTACAATCAAGGTTTTCAAGTCCTGATAGCGAGTGGGATCATGGGTAGCTCAATTTTAACATAAGTTTCTTACAAAGACAGAAGGTGAGTACAATTCAGGTTTTCAAGTCCCACCCTAGGATTTAATACCACCGGATAAAAACAATCCAAGTGCTCGATTACAATCAAGGTTTTCAAGTCCTGATAGCGAGTGGGATCATGGGTAGCTCAATTTTAACACAAGTTTCTTACAAAGTATTACCTATATTATCCACGATTAGCTTATCAATTCTTAAAGGTTGAGATAAATCCATATCACGTCATAATATCCTGTAAACTAGTACTAATTGGGCTTTAAAATTGATAGTTTTAGTTCCATTGTTCACGCTTAACATAGTCTGACTGCAAGCTTAGAAGAAAAATGCTTTTAAGGCACCGATTATGTCTAGGCTCATTACATCTGGGTTGGCAATTCCACAACCACCAGTGTGGCACACTGATCCCTGATGATGATACTAATCCATCTTAACAGATCCGGTGCATTAGAACCCAAGATCAAAAGGCTGCTTTGGATCTATCTATCTAATACATTGTTTCTTAGGATGGACTCCATCTACATTCTCTGCAAGCAAACCACACAGACATATTTGCAACCTTTGAACCCATAGTTTAAGACTTCTTGATGCACCAATATAACTTGATTAACTATATGGCTTGCTAATACTTGCTTAGAAAAAAACATGGCATCGCAGTTATAATCAGAAAACTCTTCTACAGGGTTCTCTGGCATATGTGCACCTCAAAATCTGCTGTTTGCTTATTTATCCTTCAAGCAGTTGATAGTGCATTTATACCCAACCAGAAGTGTGAAATTTGCAATGTGTACCTTTCTTATTTTGCATTCATTTTTGTTTATAGCCTTAGTTTGGCTGGGTTAAAAATTAATCCAGCTGGTCCATTAGTGCATCTGAATTCTGAATATATTTTTTAAAATTTCAAGGCAAATAGTTAGAATTTTGTGCCAATAATGCATGTGCATCTTTCATCTTTCAGACATGCAAATTAGGTGACAAAGCACCATGTTGAGAGCACTCTATTTAAAAAAAGAAGAAAAAACCATGAGGAGATAAGATGCAAGGATAGTATGGTAAAATCACTTATCAAGCTTTTCATCCAACCCAGAGGGCATATATGCACATTTCAGATTCTGGCAGGACATGCATGCAAGTTTCATATTTCTTACCCAGTATAAATGGACATAGAGTCAGAGAAAAGATACATATAAAATTGATTATGCGGGGATGACCGATACCAACTTCATCACAAAAGTAAAGAAGATGCCAGCATATTAAGATATCTGAATTACACCTTCAAAAGGCATACCAGGAAAATGAATGGTCAGCTTTGTTTCATCACCTGGGCTCTTTTCAGTAACAATCCCTTCCCACCAACTGAGAATAAAAGCAACCGCAAAAATTAGATTAGAACAATTATGATCTGATTAAAAAAAAAAAAAAACTTTTAGTAGATAAATGTAAAGCAAACATATGCTGATACACACAGAGATACATAAAATCTTAAATGCAAACATAATAATCTCACTTTTCTTCATAAGTCATGAGACTGAAAATTAAGATCTGAGAAAATCTATATCAAAACAAGGAGAAATAACTGGAAAGGCTTGATTTAACAGAGAAATGACTACTGCCAAACATGAAAGGCAAAGAGTTCTTAAATGCCAAAACTCAAAACATATTGCATTTTTTATTGATTAAATGAAAAATAGGTATCAAAAAATAGAACACCAGTTAAAAAGAATAATCTTTTAACAATTCATGGTAAGGATAGAGGCAGAGATAGACCTAAACTAACATGAACAGAAATAATTAAAAAAAATATATAACTATTTGTAATTTGAATGTCGACTTGATCCTGAATAGAGCAGAGTGGAGGAAGCAAATTTATGCAGCCGACCTCATATAGTTGGGAAAAGGCTTAGATGAGTTGAGTTGAGTTGAGTTGAGTTGATCAGTCTTATTACTTGGGTAAATAAAGACTATCTGTTTATCTGATTCAGAAGCAGAAAAGTAAACAACATAAAGAAGAGTGCAAATCCAAATTAGGAATTACAAGAAAAAAGAGGAGCCTAAAACATTGAAGAGTGCATTGCCAGATTTTGAAAGGGAAAAAAATGTAATTTTAAAAGTAGGACTTATCCATCTAGATGAGTTGTCCTCATAGACCAATGTATAGTCCACTAGATTTGACTTAATCAGCTCTCTTAAATTGATCAAACTCTTACACAAGCCAATTTTGGGCAAAAGATGGGTGACAGGCACCAAAATTATAAATCATATTGGCAGGTAAAGGTAACTAAGCTAATGGTTATATGTAAGGTCCATTCAACCATAGGAGCAAGATGCTTGCAAGATGGACAAAGCCTGCATGAAGAGATATAATATAGAAAGCAGGTCCATGTCAGATGCCAAAATTTATGCTAAAAGAAAAACTGAACACAAGTAATTAACAAAAATATTTAGACCTCAAAACAATTGAGAATTGCAAAGATGAACGTTGAAAGTTGAGACATGACCACCAACTTCCAATGATCTCCTAGCAATATCTCTCCAGACGTCTAAGTTAACAAAATGAAGCAAAATGAAGAAATACAACAAAGCATGCTCACCCATCCCGCATCCATGCATCTACCCTATCTCCAACAGCCCAAGTATAATTCCCTGCAGCCTCTCTAGACCGCTTCCTTGTTCCTTCAGATTTTGCAGCAGTCATAGGATGAGCAGCACGTATTCTAGGAGCTTTATTGTTTTCACTCTCAAGTGCTATCCATTCCTCCAGTTGACCAGTGCCTGCATGCAAGTAGTTTTGCCACAACAACAAACCAATGAGAGGGTAGTCAAGGTAGTCCACTTAATCAAAATGCAGAATGAAGTAGAATTAAGAAACAACATTAAATTGTTAGAGGGTTCCAATGGTCAAAATTTTCCTCCTCAACAAAGACTGGCGCCACTTAAAAACTGCTGTTTACCTTCATCAGGAAGAAGATCGTTGTAGCAGACCAATGCTTTACCATCTTTCACATCAAGAACCCGTGCAGAAAACCAAACCCCTCTAAGACCATCCTCATCAGGCACAACCTAGAAACATTTAAACTAAAGGCATTAAGTAATCCTTGTTCAAATTTCAAGGACTAAACTACAAGAATGAGGAGTGATGAAGGAAACATTTTTCCTATGAATTGCAAAACTCAAAACCAGATCTCAAAAAGCCGAGAGAAAACAAGAAAAAACAAATAGAAGCCAGAACCCTAGCAACTTAAGCGGCCCAGGCTTAGGTGCTCCCTTGCCACATAGGGCCCAACCACCTACGTGTCCACCCCAGGTAGCCTAGCTTCTTAGTATGCACCCAAGAAAACTCCCTAGGCCTACTCAAGTATTGAAGGTTTTATAACTCATTTACCAGTCATGCAAATGTCTTAAAACCTGAACTTAATATTGACTTGCAGGTTAAAAGTCATACCATTTACTTCCATCTTATTGTTAATACTATTAATTGTTTAGTAGAGTTGCCAGTTGAACTACTTGAATTATTGAGCATGTGCTAGGACAGATAATAACTACAATTGGCAAATATTTATCTATATTACAACAAAATGAATAACTGGAGCCCATGTGTCTCTTTTTCCCCCCCAAAAAATTGTATCAAAATTACTCAACTACCTCTCCCATGATTACAAATATCTTATCACACTCAAAAACTATCGCGCAGTGCTCAAATGAATGTCTATAGATCTCAAATATTATGTTGTTCTATGTTCCCATGCACACACATGCAAATATAGTGCTATTTTACTAAAGCATGTCAAGTTGCAGTAACATAGGTCCTCGAAATAGTATTTGTATTTCCAACGAATTACCTTTCTTTCTCCTGAGGAATTAAAAATTTTCCAATTACTTGTATACACATATAAGATTAATTAATTGATCTACTCCTTTTTAATATGATCCACCTATGCATTCACAAAGTGGCAATGCAGACCCTTGACCACCCACTAACAGAGAGCAAATTTTAGAACATCACCTTTAAATTAAGGAAAGAAACACCAATCAGGAAAAGCTAAAGAGATGTAAAGTTTCTACTACATACACAGGCATTCCAAACTTAAAATGATGCTGCTTGAAAGAGAAAATTATGCTAGTAATGAACATATACCTCAACAAGAGATCCCTTTTGAATGCTATTTCCTTTAAGATTACTTGCCAGAGAATCTCTTTCGGTTCCATCTGTCGGAAAAGTTATTGATCTGATTCCTAATTCAAATACAGAAAGCCCAAATACCAACCAAATAAAAAAATCTTAAGATATCGATTCAACAATAATCATTGGAATAACTGCAAGTTTAACATACCTAAGTTATTTTCGTCCAACTGCACAACCTGCTCGCTACGGGAAGTAATCCCCTCTTCATTGGTATTTTTCTGTATCTCTCTATGGCCTAATGGTTGCTCGGTAGATTGTCTAACAGATATGTCCTGATCATTAGGGCCATCAACACCCAAATTCTCCTCTTGGTGAAAACCATTTGTTTTTGCATGTTTCTCAACAACCATGTGCTGATTTTTCCAAAAACTTTCGGGACCAGCTTCCACCAATTCACTGATGGTAAACGGTAAGGGATCCCCCATTGCTACAATCATCCCTGCTTGCGAAACAGCTTCAGCAGCCAGTTCTGCAGCTTTCAAAATGGCATCTAGGTTCTCAGCTCGCTTTGTCGCGGCGGAAGCTGCTTCCACCCTTCTTCTGGCAGCCTCTCGTGCAGCGGAAATGATTGCACTAGATCCATTGAACTTGTCTTTACCTATCAAGATTGAAACAGGCGTTAACCTTGCCAAATCCTTTCCTACATCAAGGCCAGTTTCAGAACTTTGCCCAGGATGTCCTGCTCTAGTAGAACTCAGAGCTTCATCCGCCATCAGCTTAGCCCGAAAAGCAGCCTCCGATGCAACCTTAGCAGCTTCTGCAGCTGCTTTTGCAACAGAAGCAGCTGCTGCAGCTGCAACGGCTGCAGAGGCAAGTTTCTCTTCAACTTCTGAAACTGAGCCAGATTTCTTTTGAGTAGCTAATTGACTCCATATTCCTTGACTGTGCCGGATTGCAGCAGCAGCATGAGCAGAAGCATCTTCCGCTTGCAGCTTTGACTGCTCAATTCTACTGCATGTCTCCTCTGAAGAATGACCCTCTGTCCAGCGTCACCACTGCCAACTATCTGGAAATGTGTAGCAGAGGCCACATGAGATGAAGCTGAAACAAGACCTCCAGGTGCAGCTTTACTTAAAGAATTTGTGGCTGAAGGGAACACTGCAGAAGCTGGTAGCTGCTTAGTAGCAGCCATAGTGGAAGCAGGTTCATTTTGAGATTGAGAAACTGAAAAGATTGGGCCAAGCTCTTCTGACGCTGAACCCTTCTTCCTCTTTCTGGATTTCTGAGCAGTAGATGCTGACCTTGTATTTGGAGGAATTGCTGATTTCTTTTGGATTTCAACCTGCACAACAGATGCTGCAGAAACATTCCCAGGAACATGAGTAGGCAGTAAAGTAATAGGGGGCACAAGCTGCATATTGGATGCACGGGGTGTGGACAACTCTTTAACAGGTGTCACTTGAATTGTTTCACCATTAGGCATTGCAGAATATTGTGGGCTAGATTCTAACGTTGAACTTTGTGATGGAATAACCCAGGAACCAGGACGAGGACTCTGAGAAAACAAGGGTGTAGCATTGCCTGCATAGTGCCTCATCTGGGAAGATTGATATGGATGCAGGGGAGACACAGCCTGATTGAAGTCCAGTTGTGTGCCTCTTTGCACATTAGATGGTAAGGCATCATGAGAAGAAATACTCCACAAAGGTGATGGCAAAGACATTGTGGAATTTGCTATAGTTGAAGGAACAACCTTGGTGCCACTTCGGCTAGAAGGGATACTGAGAACCTTGCTTTGAAGTGGACTGGACCTTGTCCCTTGCTCCATAACCCTAACAGCTGCAAACGTCCCCCAACCAATCATCAAGTAATCTGAGATATTAGTTAACAAAAACAATTTTCAATTCAAAAATGATTACCTGAACGGGAATGCAAAGGGGTTTCGGAATTATTGAGGGGTGATTTCTGATTCTGAAACCTTTCTGCAGCAGCACGCCAGACTCCCTCCCACAAGCTCCTTCCACCATCTATTTATTCATTGACAATAACCCATCAGAACAACTCAGAACAAGTTAAGATGTCAATTTAAAAAGTAGCATTAATTAAGTTGCACCCAAATTCCTACCAGTTCCTCCAAAGGCTGATACCATACAAGCCTCATCTGGTGGAATACCTTGACTGCAGCAACATATTAAAACACAAATTAATAATAAATTGATAAAAACAAAAACAATCAACAAACAGACCTTAGGACTTACATTAAAGATCCATAAACAAAGATCTGTGCACGCAATTGTACTTGTTGTAGATCTGTGAAAGGTTGCTGAAACAATGCTGAGGTAGAAACTGAAGAATTCAGGTCAGGCAAATTAGATGACTGAAGCATTGGAGAACAAGACGCCTTCGTACTGCTGCTCTCAACAAAAGGGTATTGTCGCATTTCCTCCAACTGCATATTGCTGCTTTTAGTTGTATTGCCAAGAGGAGAGGTACTACATGTATTCCTCTCCCTTCCTTTCGACTGCTTTGGTGATGGTGATTCTTTAGCAGCCTTTTTTGAAGCGCTTCCCTTTCCGGCTCCACGGCCCGATGCATGCTTACTTTTATCTTCACTAACCGTCTTGGTCGTGGTCCCATGTGGACTCCTTTCTTCAGAATCTTTAGGGTCAGATTCTTTAGGGCCATGTTGAGAATTCTCTTTCGAAACCTTGGAATTGGATTGCAAAAGCCACATTTAGTTGAAGGGCTTAGCAGCCATCAAGAAAATATTAAGACATGAAATACAAGTTATTTAAAGATCCTCTGCTACTCTCAGTGAGAGAGAGAGAGAGAGAGAGAGAGAGAGAGAGGAGACCAGTTACCTGAGGACGTTCGAGAGGATGCATACTGGAAAATGGTTTCCAGTTATTGCTGGTGGTCTTTTCAGAAAACTCTGCTAATGATCCAACCTCAAATGTAAAGCTTCTGTCATCTTCAGATGTAGTTCCCTCCTTGGAATCACGATCACCGGCTTTGACATTACCAGCACTAACCATTAGATCAGAAGATATACGAGGTGGGTCATCTGGAGTAGGATCGGTACGCTCCCACGGCCCTCTACTGCCCTCTTGATGCTCCACGCCGTCTTGAGAAGGTTCAGTGCAGCTGATTACTGTGGGTGAACCACAACTTGGTTCAAATGAACTATGAATACCACTTTCAGGTTCTAGCAGATGGGATTCAACATTGCTTCTAGACATGGTCAACTGGGGAGATTCATTGGCATGACCACCTGAGGCGTCACCTGAACCAAGGCAAATGGACCAACCATTGTAATACCAAGTCTTCTTGAACCATACTAAGGAACCGGGATAACAACACATGAAAAATAGAACATCATTGATCTGACTAGCATTGGGATTGTGTGATGCATATGAAAGTGAAAATGAAAAACGATAAAAGAGAGGATAGTCACTTGAGATTGTACGTGCTCTATTGGAAGATGAGCATAATTGTTTCTTGTTCTCATCTCTCTCTCTCTCTCTCTCTCTCTCTCTCTATATATATATATATATATATATATATATATATATATAGAGAGAGAGAGAGAGAGAGAGAGAGAGAGAGAGAGAAACGACTAAGACATAGAATGGATATCTTCAGGATTGAGGCCAGTTTAGAGTTATTTTCCTTCATTTTTTTTTCTTACAATAGATATAACCTGCATTAAATTGGTTGTATCTACACTGGACTTGCCTAGGATATCCAAATTTTGAATAGGATGGGCCCACGACCCAGCCCAAGCAATATTAAAATTGCTAGCAATCCAGCCAGGTTCATACTTAGCCACCTACATACTAGACTAGTTATATATCACTGAAATATTATCATGAAATCAAGAAGTCATGCAAAAATAGGAGGCTGAGCAATTTAGCTCATGCAAAGGAAATGCGTATACCATGTCTACGTATGGTCTTCCTACATGATATGTTACATCCATTTTTTGCTTAAAGATTAAAAAAATCTAGTTTTTTCCTAAATGGATAAATACAAAATAGCCTATGCACATCATCTTTTGACTCCTACATTTCAAGAAACCGGCATTAGAGGCAACAAAAAGTGCATAAAGAACATGCAAATTCACTAATTATAAGAAAAACCAATCAAAATCTGACTTAATCAATTTGTGAAACATTTAAAATAAAGAGGCAACTCACTGTTGGTTTCCACAACAAGATTCTGCCTACCAGAGTCATCACCTGGAGTTATATTAGCTTCATTATTTTGCTGCCCATTTCGAATAAAACCAGGAGGAGACTCTCCTTCGGATGGAGGGACAGACATCGGCTGCTTCTCATCTTTCTTGGCAGTTTCTGCTGTAAAGAAAGCCCATTAGATATTCAACCAAAACTTTCAAGATTTATAAATATTCAAGTACTTAACTGACAGAAAAACGAAGCGCAGAATCACACTTCTTGTCACAATATCTAAGACAACTAATTCACCCCCAAAATCCCACAGATCCAACCAAAAGATTTCAAGCAAAAAATCATTACTTCTACCCATCTATGGGCTGCCAATATCAAACAACATTGTTTCTCCATTCTCTTTAAAGAAAGAAGATCAGATGAACTAGACACATACTTTCCCTTGGAGGAAAAGAAGAGGAAAACAAGAGTTCCATCAAATTGGTTAGCATGTCCATGTATGATTGGGTTAACTACCAAAAACAAGTTTACCCTCATATTCTATATAAAAAGAACTTTTTACCAGAAAAACAAACTGCCCAAGTACAAGAAGCTGTAGCTTTTGTAGAATACAAAGATTAGGTTCATTAGGATCAGACTACGAATGATCTCATGTGATACCTAGGAATTCATATTACCCTTCACAACTGACAAGACCAGCTATTGCCCCACAAATATATGAATAAATTCCATCATCTGAGAAACTGAATTTCTACATTTATCCCAAATTAATAATTTTAACACAATAATGGTTAAGATCACCTGAATCTTTCAAAACAGTTTTCCTTGGTGATGAGCCATGGAGAATTGCATCAGCAACTGTAGTTGGCTCACTTGATATTTGTGAGTCTAGGTTACTCTTTTTAACTGATGCTGAGATTTTCAACTCATTCTCATCAGAGTGGATACACTCTGATGCAGGTAAAGGTGGCACTAATGCTTCTTTCCGTTCCACAACCGTGTCCACAGCAAGAGGATCTTCAGAACGTTGCTGGTGGGTAACATTTGAATCATTTAATGAAGTTGACTTTACACCAACTGTAGCAGGATTAGTGACTGATCAAAAGCACAAGCATATCAGTCCACATATGAAGGATTTTGCCTCCAAAATCATACCAAATATAAGAAAGGCAAAGTATTCAAAATGAAAGGCAAAAAAAGATACCAGATTCATCCTGAATTAGTTTCCTGATTGATGACCCATCTGTTACAATACCATCATTTTGGGATGCAAATGGAGTCTCTTCTATCTTCTCAATAACATTAGAAGCATCAGCATTTGAGCTCGCACCACATGAATCAATGGACGGTGCTGTGTGTTCCTTTCCAGTAACAGAAATATGCAGAGGAATCAAATTGTCATCATTGGATCCAGCCTCTGAAGTGCTTGCTTTCTCCATCTCAATTGATTTGTCATGAGATGAAGACAAGACCTTTACTTCTATATCATGCTGCATAGGAGTTGAAGGAGATTTTTCCAAAGCAGCATCTTCTGAAGCATTCAATGTAACACTTGATTTTTCCCTAGTATGTTTAACATCTTCATCCTCTACACTTTTTTCTATAACAGTGGGTTTGGAATTACCAGAATCATTGTTGTTTTTGTCAGATGACTGGCCTTCAGGCTTTTGTTTTTCTTCACTAACTTCCTTTAAAGGAGAAAGTTCTCTTTCCCCTCCAAAATCAGCTACATTTGTGTTTTTAATGGACAGAATACTTGCATGAAGATCATCTCTTGGAAGAAATTCAGTTTCATCACAGCTAGCATTTTTAGATGTTTCTTTCATATGAGATACGTTAGTGATATTTTCATTGCTGACTTCAAGAGAATGCCTCTCAACTTTCCTGTCTCCCTCCACCTCTAAAGAAGGTTTTTCATTCATGTGCATCACAACCTTATCGCTTGTCTCATTGTCTTTGTTCAAGGCCTTACCCTGGTAAGCAATAGCTTCCAACAATCCATCAGAATTCTCAGAAAACACAGACTCATTGCACCCTTCATTTAAATATATCAAAGAATCCATTGATGGTTCCAAACGTGAAGAATCATTTATGCTGGAAAAATCATTGTTAAGTGCATGGCCTTCAGAATGCCGATCAATCACTTTACCATCTTTGCATGTAATCTGACTATATGCTTTCTGAAGACTATCATGTTGCAGACCTTCAGATTTCTCAAGTATGCCAACCTCTTTGTTTCCCTCCATTATTTGCGCTGAGAATGATTCCTTGCCAGAAGACATACCAGATTTATCAACGGAAATGGCTGCAGGGTCATCTTGAGTCTTCCTGTATGCAAAAGTTGCTTTTGTACCCGCACTTGGAGGACAACCATGATCATCAGGTGTGCTTTTCCTCATGAATGCGTTATCCAAAGAAACATCACTCTGAACAGTCTCAAAAAACTCATTAATAACTTCATCATCAGAAGTTCTATCAGCAATACATTTCTCAGGAACAACTTTTCCATCAGAGCTAAACTTCTCACCAGAAGAACTTGCATCCAAATCTCTTTCAGATTTTTCATCTTTTGAGGTTTGAGACATACCTTCAACCTGAGACTGACCCCTAAATGCATCCTCAGCTGACCCTGGAAGAATATTAATAGATTTATCAGGCAGTAAGGTGGGATCTGGGTGTACAATATCTCCCATATGAGAGTTCTGGGAATCATCTTGTCTTATCAAGGGATCCATTTGATCATCTATCCCATTTAATTTATCCTGTGCATCTGCCTCTTTAATGTCAACTTTTTGTTTATCATCTCATCTTCTCCAACAGATTTCAATAGCATCTCCACAGATTCAGAGGAGGTAGCTTCAGACCAGACATTGTTACGCATAGAAATGGTGCAAGATTCAGCAGCACTTGAGCTAAATTCTATTGCACTACTTCCTGGTGAAAAGTCCTCAATCCAATTGTTTTCTTGATCTTGTATGCCAAGTAGAACCTCTGGTCCAACCAAACTGTCAAACCTCAGATGACCCTGGAGATGTTCATCAAAATCAAATTTTGGCAGAGCAAATGACCTCAAACTTGGAGGAAATTTGTTGCTGTCCTCTCCAACTAGTTGAAAATTCTGGCTTCTAAAATCATTGTCATCATAATCCATGGATGTATCCCTGCGACATATTGAAATATACATATTTTGGGTAAAGTGCACATGGTAAATCCAAAAATTAGTTGACCAGATATGGAAAACCTTCTACTTGGAAAATTCAATAACAGCTTTATAACATAAGTTATAGAGGTATAAATAATTCTAACAATTTACAAAGGTACTAGTTTACAGAGAATGGAACGCATTGTGCTTGTAACAATGTAACAGATTGCTTCATTTAACATGATATACAAGTTAATGGAGTACTTGAGAGAAAACAAATGGAACTGTAAAACCATTAAAAATTCCTAAGCATACAAATATCCACCTGCAAATATCAAATTTTTAAAACAGGTCCTTATTTGCATTCAACTGTTTTACACCTCATCTATTTGACCATCCAGATTGGTTTCAACAAGACCCTCATCCTACAAACCTCTAGAAAGGCACAGCTCCATGATAATGGTGCATTCATGAGCCATAATTCATCACGTTATCATCCCTTTTATCTCTCTCCCAAACCCGTAACTGATTCATAAACATAAATGTTTATAAGATTGATTGATATTGTAAAGTGATATGCTACCGAAAAAGAAAGTAGCATGGAAAAATTGATGAAATAAGAAGTACAATGACCACAAGATCCACTTTACAGGGTGCTGGGTTTAGATTAGCCAAAACCAAGCAATTTGTGTTGATCTCCGCTAGCACTTTGAACATGGGATTAAATACTTCCAAATGATAGTAGCAAACTCATACTTACGTGCAAGACAGAGCTAACAAGCAATTCAAATTATTGTGACAAAACCTGTCAGTTTGATTCATACACGAAAAAACCATATGTAAGTATATATAAGGTTTGAAATATGTTCTAGCATTGCATGTTTTCATTGTGAAATATAGAAGCTCAGAAATATGTTCTAACAGTTACATGTTTTGACTGAGAAACCATAACTTCAGAGGAAGAAGTTTTGCACAAATTTGAGACAAATAGAAACTCAATAGCATCAACATGTTATAACTGTGATAGTCATAGCTATAGAAAGAAAAACTACCAAATTTTGCAAGGAAGACTCATTGTAATAGGCCATTTAAGGCCTGCTAAAGGTTTTTTTTTCATAATTTTTTTTTCATACTTCTGTTCTGCCCAAAAAACAACACTTTTTTTACAAGATCCATGTTTCTTGTTCAAGTTCATACATGCTATTTCTGGTAATGTATTCCTATGAGTAACCACGTGAAATCATCAACAATGTTGTCCAGATATTTCTACAAGAGCAAATGCATACTGGCAAACTACCTTAGCCCTATGTATGCCATATGTAGTGGTGGCAATCAGGCCAGGTCAGATCATAAAGGGGTCAAATCTAATGCAGGTTGGTCATAAAAATCACTAACCCAAACCCAACCCGTTAATTAAACAAGTCAGAATTTCAAACCTAAACCTAACCTATATAATAAATAGGTAATCCAACCCAATCTGCTTAACCTGCTTAACCTATTAACCGATAATAAAAAGATCAAATGTCAGCCTGTTTAACCTGTTAAACGGATTAAATAAATAAGTCAACCTAGCCGACCCAACTCAACTACTTATGTAAACAGAATAAATGGATTAAATGGACTAAGGACATGAAATCTGAACCCGACCCACTTAATATACATGTCAACATAGATCAATGACCTAAATATGTTTAACCCTAACCCTAACCCATTTCTTGCAGGTCAACTATGGGTCGAATGAACGGGTCAGGTATAATATTGCCACCCCTATCCTATGGTAATATTTACTGCATCTTTTTCAAGATTTTTTTTTTTTTTTTTTTTTGCTTCCACGGTTTTCACCAATTGATCACTCATCAGCCCCATGTTGAAATTAATCCTTTCCGCTCCAAAAGGTATTTTCTAAAGGCCAACCATTTGACCAAAACACAACCTTAATTAAAGCTTCAATTTTTGTTTAAAAGTTGGAATCCCAATTCAGAGCCACTCATTAATGAATTTGAACAGTTTTCTTCTGCTAAGAATCAGCAAGAATGCTAAGTCAATGCACAATCAATGAACTAAAATCCCAATCACCATCCTCCTAAGATAAGGACACCCCTTATGACCTTTGTAATTACTTGGTAATCAGGTTCTATTCATCATCATAGCACTACATTACAGTCTGTACCATATATAGCCAATAATTGTAACAGCAGAATTACTTTGTGTTTCTTGGGCTATTGAACCAAGTAGAACTAATCAAACAACAATCACTCAAAATGACTCGAGAAAAAATTTTGATGATGATGCTTCCAAGGTCAGAGCATTTTAAGTTATACAAGCATCACCTTTCAAATATGGTTGAAAATGAGTCTTTTCAAAATGATTAGAGAAAAAGTACTCCTAGTTGTGGGACATTTCATGGTTTCACGTTACTAATGTGCACCCTAAAACTTTACCGTGTTGCTTTCCCTTTCATTTGACCAGAAATTGGCCATGCCTATTAAACAGTATATATTTCGAATAAACAAAACAAACATATCGCATAATTGCTCTCTCAAATTCGCTTGCTTTCAGAAGGAGTGACTGGTGCTAATATCTTCAGCTTAACAAAATTTCAAGGATCAATAAAAGTATTAAGTGGGTGGAAACAGGACAGAACGGGAGCAGCTGGAATCCATTCAAACCCTAAAAAACTTCAAACTTGCAAGATTGGATAAAAACTGAGAATTATCGTCACCAGATGCCCCTAAAATGAATAAGGTCCGCCGTACCAGTACTAGACAGATACAATTCGATATGAGATGTACAATATCAAACTAGTGGCATAAAGATCAAATTGACCAGGAGGCCTAAGCAATAAGCCGCTCCAAATCAAACCAAATGTGATGGTTCAGTTTGATTCAAAGCAATTCAGCTCGGTTCGGTATGTTGATACAGGGCCAGTCCAGGTCTCCCCTTATACCAAACCAAAAGGTCAAACCATCCCAGTTTCAGACCGGCTTGGTTCACTCTGAACCGCCAGCAATTTAATTAATAAGTGCAGAAGATTTTAAACTGAAACAACAGATGAACAACTGCCTAAACATTAAGCCCTCTACAGTTCACATTTAACAATTATAATTAATTAATAACTTCAAAACCTAGCAACCTACCTTGTGCAAAGAAGCTCAAGTTATCTGGATCAGCTCAGCAACAAAAAACCTAGAGATCTAAATCTTTCAGCTTGGGTGATGTAAGTGTAATTGCAATCACATTTTGAGGCTAGTTCAGACCAGAAACGTAGCTGTAACTGATTATTCCATGGTTCTTGTACACCAGGGAGCACATAAAATAGAAAACAAGAGCATTGGCCAACTGAATATACGATAATCGCCCATATGTAACCAGTAACTAGATCAAACCTTAACCCACATAGTATACTGTTTGATTCAACAAAACACATTCTCTGAAGTGAGCCAAGTGTACCAGTAAATATGTGTATCAAAATGGGCAAAATATCAACAAACAATTTCTTCCTATGTTAATAGGAAAAATAAGGTCATCCAACACCAAATTAATTGCAATAAACGAGATTCTGATCGCTGTATGACCAGATGAACGAAAAGGCAACAACAGAAAAAGCAGTACAGCCATCAGTTCAATCGTTCCATAAAACGAATCACAAACCAAACTTCTGCACGCAATACAGAATAACCCTAAGCCAAGAAAATACAAGCTCGATAAACAGCCAAAATCGCACAATTTTCACAAAACCCTAACTTTCAGAAACGGATGACCGCAAAGGAGAACAGGGGTAAAGATTCCCGCCACATACCATTCAAATCGAGCACATCAAAAACCCTAATTTTCTTTCCAGGCTAAAAGAGTGAAACAGTAGGCAAGTGGAGTGCGTAGAATGAAGCGGCAAAAAGAAAAAAGGGAACAAGTACCAGAAAGAGAGTGCCTAGGCTTCCGCCACCCTCCATCCGGAGACGAAATCTTGGCCGTCAAGAGTCCGGAACCCAAATCCCACGGCGATTCGCAGGCTCATTTCCCGAGGGACTCGTTTGGCATCGGGAGGCTCCACTCCGGACGGCAAACCCTAGCTCCGCGAACACCCGACATGGGTCTCCGAGGCGGCGGACGGCAGGCGGGCTCCAAGAATTCTCCGGCGAATCGGAGGACGGTTTCGAGGCAAACGGAGGAAAACGAAGAGGCCCTTCTTTTCTCTCGCTCCTTGCTACTCCTGTTTCCCACCCTCGCTCGCCCTCTAGCTCGCACGCGTTAGCGAATCGAAGCGATGGGACTGAGATTGGGGGTGAATTTATGGTCGGCGTTCGAGTTGGGAGCGAAGTCGTCCGGAATGGCTCATGGTTTTATCTGATAATTACGGAAATGCCACGAAACGACCCCTTCGCACGTGCGAGATCGTGGAACCGTTTCTTGACTTGGTATGCGGGTTGGTACACTGTAGAACTGTAGAACTACGAAGCCGGAGGGTCGGCTATAATCGATACACGTGTTAGAGGATATATATATATTCATTTCTTATTTAACGGTTGGGATATATTTGTTATTTTCGATTTTTGTTTAATTTGATGGTTGTCTTAGACTGATTTATATTAAAGTGAATGCATGAGAAGGTATGTGTATGTAATATGTATGCATACATCAACGGAATATTAGGAAAGAATTAGTATATAGTAATGTTAGAGAAAAAAATGGGTGAATGTGTACATGTATATATATTATTCATCTATCATTATCTATGAAGGCTTCCCCTAAAATTTTAATATATTAAAAAAAAAAAAGATGGAACCTATCTCTTTAAGATCAAATCAAGCCAGTGGAATACTGAGCTACATAAGAGGTCAGTCACAGATTTTGTCTTCCAATATAATAATCGTTGGATCCTGCAAAAATTGTCAAATATCACAAAAAAGCGAGTGGGCATTGGTTCGCTCTATCCTAAATTCATCCAATAACGATAGCAGAGTCTTCCTCAATAAGAATCCTCCGAACCCACGGCCCAAAATAGTCATAGCCAAAAAACTAAATATGATACAGTCTAAACTTTTCTAAAAGAAGAAAAGAAAAAAATATTTAGCTATTGAGAGAAAAAAAAAAAAAAAGGTGAAAGATATTTAGGTTATAGTTTGCATCTTTAGGCTACTATTGGCTAATAAATTATAAGAAACAACTGTTAGCTAATCACTGAACTAAGAACTATTTTAAATAAAATTTTGAAATAAATTGCATATTAAGACTTTTTCATGCAGTATCAATAAAGTTACACGACCCATAGGTAATAAATAAAGCATAAGTTTGCATAATTACGTAGTAAAAACTAAAATATAATAAAATCTAGAGTGAAGATTTATGTGAAGATGGGATGGCTCATTTAATATAGAAACGGATGAATACATAAATGGATACTAATAAAACAAAAGTTTATGATATGTGAAATCTAATTAGAGATTAATTGTTAAATCATAACCAAATAAAGTATCAAAAAGTAATTTATTTGATAATGATATCATGATCGCACGCTGAAATATGCATAGCATATCTAGTAAAGGTTTTTTTGAGGGATTGATATACACTACATAAAAAGGCAAAGCTAGATAACTAGTTGGCATATGCCAGGTTTTAGCTTGAAAGGTGATAGAGCAGTTGAGCTAACAATAGGAAAAATCACCAAGTGTAACAAGTTTTAGTTGATGAAGCATTTGAGCTAGCAGCAGTATTATGAAAATCGAATCAGATCGATCGGTCGGTCCAACCGATCCAACTGGGAATCAATCATCAGTCCGATCCGATTTTATTATTAAAGTTAACTTTTATATGACCCAGTAAAAACCGAAAAAACTATTGACTCGGCCGGGTTTCAACCGATTCAACCTAGTTTTTAGATTTTTTTAATTTTTTATTTGAATTGTATTTATATTTTATTATTTTATATTATTAAATTAAGATTTAATTATAATATTATTCGGTCCGATCAAATCGGTTCATCCGATCGAACCGATTGACCCGCGATCCAAATGTTAAGTCGGTTCATTGATCGATCTGATTTTTAAAACATTGGCTAGCAATACAAAAGACACTCAAAATTTATATGCCGATATAATTAATTTTATTAATAAATTAAAATTATATATTTTAAAAATTTAAGTAATAATTAATTGAAAGCAGATACATTTAAGTTAAAGTATATAAGACTCACCGGTCCTCTCTTCCATGGCCCCCACACGTCAACCAGATGGCGTTTGGTTGGGTGCACAACTAAGGATGGCGTGGATTTTATTGTCTGGGGCTAAGCAAAGTGCCAATAATAAGCTGTTTGGGCCGCACTTTGTTAAACTTCTCTCCAGTGTAGACCCACCACGTCGTTGGTTCAGCATGTGACGTGGCGGGCGTTGAGGTGCCAACTCTGGAGGTCAACAGGTGGGCCATGCGTCCACTTATTGGCATATTATCATACAGCGACAAGAGGTTTCTGGACTTTCCTACTCCCTTCTGGCTTTTATACGGCACTTGCGTTTGTTTTGGCTGGAACCTTAACGATGCGATGGAAATATTACACTACCTTATACTATGGGGCGTGTATATATATATCGTGGAGGCTTGCTACTCCAACGTAGGCATTAATCATACTAATCTAATATGAGTCAAAATAAATTATTTAAGTATAATAAACATAAATTTTTTTACTTTCAAATCCAAAATTCAGAATGATAGGCTACATACATCGTCATCCAGTCAGCTGCAAAGTTAGCTTTCCGATAGACATGACCTATCTAGACTCTATAAACATCTAGAAGGGTAGACCAGATGTCATTAAGTAAAGATTTAACTGAAATATCATCACAACTATCTTGCCGAAGCCATCATATGACCGTAAGAGAATCCTTCCCAAAAAAGATATTATGAGCATGAAGAATCAGAGTGGTATAGAAAATACCTGCCCTAAGCCAGACAGTGGAGTCAAGGAAGCCGAGGCCATCCGCCATCAATATTACTCCATCGATTTCATGAATAATAAATGCAGGCACATTATGATGCCCTCCCAATAGTCCTACATTTGAAATTTAGAATTGGTTGAGTGGTTTATAACCGGTTAAGCAAGAAGGACAAGCATCAATTGGATCCCTTTTTGGGCTGTGGTGGCCCAAGTTGGTGTGGACCTTGTGTCTTGCTTTCTTGTAACGAAACGGGCCCGTGGGCCCAGTCGTTACAATATGGTATCAGAGCCATGCACCAGTCGGAAGTGCAGGAGCTAAGTGCCACACAGGGCAAAGTGCTACATCCATAGGGGATGGGAGCCACCTCTTGAACTTATGGGGGCCACCTCTAGAATCCTGCCTGCCTGGTGGTTGTGATCAATTGCCCTCGACGACGAGGACATCGCCTCTGTAAGGGGGTAGATTGTGATGCCCTCCCAATAGTCCTACATTGGGAAATTTGGAATTGGTTGAGTGGTTTATAACCAGTTAAGCAAGAAGGACAAGATATCAATTGGATTCCTTTTTGGGCTGTGATACCCAAGTTGGTGTGGACCTTGTCCGTCTTGCTTTTTTGTAACGAAACGGGCCCGTGGGCCCGGGTCGTTACACACATTTTTCAAAAACTCTCTTGTTTTGATTTATTTAAGAAAATAGTCTATGAGTCCGATGCAACATGCTATCCCAGTGGAAACACATGCCATGCCATGCCCTTTGCGTATTGCACCAGCTCCAGCAGATTAGAGATCAAATGTGATACGTTGAACAAGTTGGGAGATTTTGAATTTATTGCATTATTATGATCCTATCATTAAGTCAGTTCAAACATTGAGCTTATAAATGCACTTACATTGGTAATAGATGTGCTCGTAATACGAACCATACACATTCGAGAGAGAAGGGTTGTAGTGGTCCAAGAAAGCCCAAGATTATTCGTGAAATGATCCAACTTTCCAAACATAAAAATAAACTTTTTTTTGGGAAACATCCATAAAAACAACACATAGTTCAAAATATGCGGATCAATGGCTGATATATAATTTTTTTGACATGAAATTGTAGCAGAATTAGCTAACACATGAATCATTGACAGGAAATTTACACCCACCCCAGTGTCTCCATTCAGTCATTCCCGAAGACAATGAAATCTGGGGCTGAGGTAACCCGTCAATAATCAGTGAGGTTTTTATTCTTTGCTTCAAATATAAGCATTTCTGGATGGACTCCTGCAACTAGTTATCTATGTTTTGGGACACCTAGATGAGAAGATCGTCGAAGGTTATCCAGGTTTCGTTAACATATCTGCCAAGAATCTCTGGTGGAAAAACTTTGCTTGATTTCTTGACCACCACATTGGCTTGAAGGAAGTCCTCATTGGCTTTTCTGCAGCATTTTTCCCAGCGTAGACTCTCATCTGTAGCATGACAGGAGCTGTTTAAGAGATTGAGAATTTGAAGTCAGTGAAGTTTTTGAGAGAGAGCAGAAGATTAATTACCATAGGATCAGAAGGAGCTCCAGTACATAGGGCAAAGAGCAAGCGGAAGTGAATCATTGAGACCAAATTTTGACCCAAGGAGCTGCTTTTCTTCTTCATGTTTCTTCCACATTGCAGTTGAGAGCATAGTTTCAAACCACTCCAAAGAAGTTGGAATAATTAGAGATGTGAACATTGATCTGTCAGTTAAGCACAGATATTTCTTTTTCAAGGTCATGATAATTGATAAAGACTGCCATTAAACGCTGCTTGATGCAACGCACGAGCCACAAGCCAACACAATATAGACAAATGAAGATAAAGCTTGGTGGATGCAGTCTATATACAAATGAAATAAGTTGAGCTTACATGACCAATTTGAGCTGTGGGGCAGCTCAAAATGGAGTTCTTTATGGAGTTGGCAGTGATGATGTGTCTATAAGCAGCCTGCGATTAAATGGGGGAACCAATTGAATGGTTAAAACTATTAGTAGAATTAACAGCTAGTCAAGGGAGCAGAAATGGTAGATTTCAAGGCTGATTTGATACGCAAAAATGACAGATTTCATGACTAATTTGGCGAGCCAAAGGACCAGTTAAGTGGAAGTTTTGAATTTAAATTTTGAAATTCAAATTGGCTAACTAAGGGCGCATCAAGGGGAGAATTGTTTAGGCAGAAAATCAGCATCATTGCCATAAGTGTAGAGTATATTGTATATATGCATAGAATTGATAGACATTTATTCTTACCTTACATAATCATGTGTATCTTATGTAATGGCTGATTTTTAGCCTTGTAATTAGTCCGACAACTTTATATAAAGTGAGCAACCCTCACAAGAAGGGTATTGAGAACAAAACCTAAATTTGACATGGTATCAGAGCCACAAATTATTTTCATGGTTTTCTCTTGGCTTGTTTGAATTCTTGATTTCTTGAGGGTTCTTGGTGACCACAAATTATTTTCGTGTTTTCTCTTGGCTTGTTTGAATTCTTGATTTCTTGAGGGTTTCTTGGTGACTGTCGGATCTTGTTTTTTTCTGTTGCTTGGTAGCTGTCGATAGATTCTGAAGAGTAACTGTTGTGATTTCTCTGCTCTGTCAATTTTTTTATTATGTCTGGAGAAAATTCTATTATTCGCCTTAATGGCAAGAACTACACCAGTTGGGAATTCCAGTTCAGGATGTTTGTGAAAGGGAAGGAGTTATGGGGTCATTTGGATGGGTCTTCTAAGGCTCCAACTGATTCCAAGGAGCTTAGTTTATGGGAAAGCAAGGATGCTAAAATTGCTTCCTGGCTACTCAGCTCTGTTGAACCTCATATGGTCAATAATCTTCGTAGGTTCACTACTGTTAAGGAAATGTGGGATTACCTTCGGCAAATTTATTATCAAAATAATTCTGCCCGAAAGTTTCAATTGGAGTTAGACATTGGAAACTATCGCCAGGGAATCTTTCTATTGAGCAATTTTATTCTGGTTTTATTAATTTATGGAGTGATTATTCTGGATTGGTGCATTCTCAGGTTCCCAAAGAAGCTTTGGCAGCACTACAAGCGGTTCATTCTGAGAGCCAGCGGGATCAATTCTTGATGAAGCTCAGACCCGAGTTTGAAAGTGCACGAGCTGGGTTAATCAATCGCACACCTGTCCCCTCTTTGGAGGATTGCTTGGGTGAACTCTTGCGTGAAGAACAGCGTCTTGCCTCACAGCTTGGCCTTGATCAAAACACTGGTGGTTCTGAGATGGTTAATATGGCATACGCTGCTCAAGGCAAAGGACGATCTAGATCTCCACCACAATGTTATAGTTGCAAGGAAATTGGGCATATTGCAAAATATTGCAGCAAGAAATTCTGCAATTATTGCAAGAAGGAGGGTCATATCCTTAAGGATTGTCGTATACGCCCTCAGAATAAATCTGCTCCTTTTTCATACTGCTGTTCAGTCTGCTTCTGTGCCTATGTCTTCCACTCTGCCCACAGTTCCAAGTTCTTCTTCCAACATTACGCCCGAGCAGGTTCAACAGATGATTATTTCTGCCCTTTCTGCTCTTGGTCTCCAAGGCAAGAAACATCTCCTTCCTTCTCCTTGGTTAATTGACTCTGCAGCTTCCAATCACATGACTGGAAGTTTGGCAGCTTTACAAGATGTTCGTAAGTATGATGGTCAGCAACATATTCAGATTGCAGATGGCAGTACTCTTCCCATTACTGCAGTTGGAAATCTGGGGTCTTCCTTTACTGATGTTTTTGTGTCTCCTAACTTATCTGCCAATCTCATTTCTGTTGGACAATTAGTAGAAGATAATTGTTCTATTCATTTTGATCGTTCTGGTTGTCGTGTGCAGGATCAAGCGTCGGGACAGGAGATAGCGAAGGGGCCTAAAGTGGGACGTCTTTTTCCTCTTCAGTCGTTTTCCGTTCCTCGTTCAAATTTTGTTGGTTGTTCTGCTATTGCTAATAATAATAGCCATCTTTGGCATAAGAAATTGGGTCATCCCAACTCTGTAATTTTGACACATCTTATGAAACATGGTTATTTGAGTAATACAAATGAGTTTTCTTCCTTGCCTTTTGATTGTGCTCCTTGTAAACTAGGAAAAAGCAAATCTTTACCTTTTCCTTTGCAAGGTAGTCGTGCTTACATGCTTTGATATTATTCATTCTGATGTTTGGGGTATGAGTCCTGTTCTTTCTCATGCTCAATACCGATATTTTGTGACATTTATTGATGATTACAGTCGTTTCACGTGGGTCTATTTTCTTCGTTCTAAAGCTGATGTGTTTTCAACCTTCAAAACTTTTGTTGCCTATGTAGAAACTCAATTTTCTACCTGTATTAAGATCTTCCGTTCAGATTCTGGGGGAGAATACATGTCTCATGATTTTCAATCTTTTCTCCAACAGAAGGGTATTCTTTCTCAACGTTCGTGTCCTTACACCCCTCAACAAAATGGCATCGCCGAGCGTAAGAATAGACATCTTTTAGATGTTGTTCGTACATTGATGCTTGAATCTTCTGTACCTTCTAGATTTTGGGTAGAAGCATTATCTACAGCTGTATATTTGATTAATCGTCTACCTTCTCCTACCTTGCATCTTGATTCTCCATATTCTCGTTTGTTTGGTGTTTCTCCTAATTATAATTATTTGCATGTATTTGGTTGCATTTGTTTTGTTCATTTACCTCCCATTGAACGTCACAAGCTTTCTGCCCAATCTGTTCAGTGTGCTTTTCTTGGTTATAGTAACTCTCATAAAGGATTTGTGTGTTATGATGCGGATGCTAACAAGCTTCGTATTTCTCGCAATGTGATTTTCTTTGAAAATCAATATTTCTTTCCATCTCGTACTAATCTTGTTTCTCCCTCTATTTCACTTCCTGCATTTGATGATGTATCTCATACTCCTTCTAAGCCCGATATCGTGTATCAGCGACGTCGCCCACTGCCTCTTCCTTCCTCTGAACCGCCACCTGATCCTGTCTTGCATGAGCCACGACGATCTACTAGGATTTCCGGCCCCAGATTGGTATGGTTTTTCTTCTTCGGCTCTTCAGGCTACTCTTGATACTACTTTTGTGCCTAAGTCTTATTCTCAGGCTTCTACTCAAGAGTGTTGGCGCCAAGCTATGCAGGATGAAATTCAGGCTCTTCAGGACAATCACACTTGGGACATCGTCCCTTGTCCTGCTGGAGTTAAACTTATTGGGTGTAAATGGGTCTACACCATCAAGCTACGTGCTGATGGATCTATTGAAAGATATAAAGCTCGTCTAGTAGCACTCGGGAATAGACAGGAGTATGGGCTTGATTATGAGGAAACATTCGCTCCCGTTGCCAAAATGACTACTATCCGCACTATCATGGCCATTGCTGTTTCGAAAGGATGGTCGCTTCACCAGATGGATGTGAAGAATGCATTTCTACATGGTGATCTGAAGGAAGAAATATTTATGTCTCCTCCTCCTGGCTTGTTTCCTTCCTCTTCTGTTGAGGTTTGTCGCTTAAAGCGATCTCTGTATGGTTTGAAGCAGGCACCGCGGGCATGGTTTGAGAAGTTTCGTACTACTCTACTGGATTTCACTTTTTCTCAGAGTCAGTATGACTCCTCTCTATTCTTTCGCAAGACTAGCCTTGGGATTGTTATACTTCTTGTGTATGTGATGATATTGTGATTACTGGATCTGATCTCCAGTTAATTGAGCAACTCCAACAGCGTCTCAAATCTTCATTTCATATGAAAAATCTTGGTCCACTGAGGTATTTTCTTGGACTGGAGGTTCACCATTGCCCAAATGGCATGCTCTTACATCAGCATAAGTACACCCAAGAACTTCTTTCTTTAGCAGGCCTTCAAGACGCAAATTCGGTTCTTACACCTATGGAGGTCAATTTAAAATTGCGTCAGGCGGATGGTGATCCCTTATCTGATCCTTCAATGTATCGGCAGCTGGTGGGCAGTTTGAATTATTTGATAATTACTCGACCTGATATTTTGTTTGCTGTTCAGCAGGTCAGTCAGTTTATGCAGGCTCCTTGCCAGACACATTTGGCCGCTGTTCGTCGTCTTCTTCGATATCTCAAAGGGACATCTGGTCGTGGCTTATTTTTTTCCTCTGAGAATTCTTTACAGTTGAAGGGTTTTAGTGATGCCGACTGGGCTGGTTGTGCGGATACTCGTCGTTCTGTTACGGGTTGGTGTATGTTTCTTGGCAACGCCCTCATTTCTTGGAAGAGTAAGAAGCAGGCTCGTGTATCGAAGTCATCCACCGAGTCTGAATATCGGGCTATGTCGTCTGCTTATTCTGAAATTATATGGCTTCGAGGGTTGTTAAGCGAACTTAGTGTTCCACAGCTTACTCCTACTCCTCTTCATGCTGATAATACCAGTGCTATTCAAATTGTTGCCAATCCTGTTTTTTATGAGCGCACCAAACATATTGAAGTGGATTGTCATTCCATTCGAGAAGCTTTTGCTCGTCAGGAGATTACTCTTCCACACATTTCTACTGAACACCAAACTGCTGATGTCTTCACCAAGGCTCTCTCCCGTTCCCGACATCAATTCTTAATTGACAAATTGATGCTTCTCAATCGCCCAGCATCAATTTGAGGGGGGATATTAGTAGAATTAACAGCTAGTCAAAGGAGCAGAAATGGTAGATTCCAAGGCTGATTTGATATGCAAAAATGATAGATTTCATGACTAATTTGGCGAGCCAAAGGACCAGTTAAGTGGAAGTTTTGAATTTAAATTTTAAATTCAAATTGGCTAACTAAGGGCGTATCAAGGGAAGAATTGTTTAGGCAGAAAATCAGCATTATTGTCATAAGTATAGAGTATATTGTATATATGCATAGAATTGATAGACATTTATTCTTATCTTACATAATCATGTGTATCTTAGTAATGGCTGATTTTTAGCCTTGTAATTAGTTCGACAACTTTATATAAAGTGAGCAACCCTCATAAGAAGGGTATTGAGAACAAACCTAAATTTGACAAAAATAAACCAAAAAAAAGAACAAGAAAAGAAAGAGAAAATTGACATTGAAAAATATTTTTTAATAAGTCTTTAAGTCACAAGCAGCTCATGCATAGGAGGAAAAAGATTTTCTTTTATGTTATAAACCACAATTGTTTATCGCATAAGATGCACTTGAAAATTGGCTTTGAAGATATTTCAACTGTGGATCTGCCAGACCATTGCTGCTCACATGCAGCACCTCTTTGAGGAAAAATAACGTTGGCTTTTCAGATGGGTCACAACGTACCCAATAGTATACAGCAGCTGTGCATCTGACCAATTTATCAGATATTTTACTGAAAGAGCCAAATAATTCCTCCTGTCAGTCGGAACCAGTTAAGAACAAAACTGTTAAGGGTTATTGTGAAGCCCCTTTTTCCCATGCGGCGCCACCCGTGTGCATTACGTGGGCGGCTTCCGCCGGTCAAAGAAGAGGGGCGCGTTGGCTCCCCTCTTCACATCGCCACTATAAATGAGGGGGAGAAACCCCCTCTCCACCATGCCATACCCTCCCCTCCATCTACCTCAACGAGAGAAAGAGAGTGACAGTGAGAGGAGACAGAGGGAGAACGACAGGAATTGCTTTCGTTACTGTGCTCGACCGCTCGAGGTGGCCGGAGAAGGGAGAGAGGAGAGCCCGGCCGCTCAAGGCGGCCGGAGTAGGGCATTGGAGGGCCGCTGGGCGGCCCTCCCTTCATCGCGGAACCAAGCCGCTCGCGGCTTGGTTCGGGCCCGGCGGAGTGCCCGCCGGCTCGTCGGGCCCGGACTGCGATCGACGACCTCCACCGACGCCGAGGCAACGTCCGATGGTTGTCTGGCCGGCTATGGTGGCCGGTCGTGCCATCGGCACAAGTCGTGTGCCGCGGACAACGAGAGAGGAAGAGAGAGATTGAGGGAGAGAGAGAAGGAGAGGAGCTCGGCCGCGGCGACGATCGGCTCCGGGCCGATCTTCGGCGGCCGGGCCACCCTAGGGGGAGGCCAGCGGCAGCCCTGGCCGCCGGCACCCGTTCTTCCCTGTTTCGAGTGAAACAGGGAAGGCGAGGGAGAAGAAGGGGATGTCGTGCCAATTGGGCCGTTTTGGACTGGGCCCTGTTGGGCAGGCTCACGAGCCATTTTTGAGCTGCGTTTTGGATCCTGTATTGAGTTAAAAATGAAAAATAAAAATATGGCCCAGATCAGTGTTGATCCTAGTTTCTTGGGTATTTTTATTTTCCCATTTGGGCTTATATATTGGGAGATATTAAAGCCCAAAGTTGGGCCCAGGATTAGTTTGAGGTAGAATTTAAGGGACGCTTTATTATTCAAATTTTAGAGACTTAATTGTATGAAATAATGCTGTAGGTACCCAGATGTCCAAATAACTGGTATACAGTTTGGAATTTATGTACTGAGGTAAGTAAGCTAATTATCATCATTTCATAAATTATTTAATATAAATCTTTAGATTTATAGCTATATGCATATTTATGAAAGGAGACAAAATGGAATTTTATTATTTAATTTGATAGATAGTACCATGAGTATACAATTGAGTATCTGTTATAATTATATGTGACTGCTAATATTTTGCAAAGTAGTGGATTATAAATATGCAAAAATGAAGAATGCGATTATTTTGGCTTTGCAAAATATACTAGTACTATTGATGTATTTTATGCTATGAATGTACAAACCACTGTATATGATGTGAGAGCTTATGCTTATGATGATGCATGATGTGCTACATGCAAATGTGATGATGATATGTGTCGCCGCGGTTCTCATATGATGTGAAATGATGTAAAATGCCAAGTGATACGGGACCCACCTCCACAGGAGAAGATATGTGGAGGACACACATCTGTAGGGTGTATTGTGATTGATTATGATATATGGCATAACACTGGTATCAAGACCCTTCCTCTTAGGGGACATTAAAGAGTGATACACCAGATGGATGTTGTAGGGCCGTGGGACACATAAGGAATTATATAAATACAGTGGTTTATTTACATTGCATATTATGGTATTTATTGTATGAATAAGTTTTCAAAATTATTTTAAGCAAATGATATGCTTACTCTGATAATATGGCAAGTGTATTTGAAATTGGAAGCTTATTGCCGAAAAGTTCATTTGATTTGATAATATATTGAAATGATGAAATGATTATATTATATTAGGCTTGCTTATTGAGTGTGAGTTCATATAAATCTCACAATATTTTTTAGAGCCACAAGACTGAAGAATGAGATTTGAGGTAGTTGGAGCTTCTATCAGAGTAAATTAAGATCCAATATTTTGTTGTAATCCCATTGATTTATGTATGATGGGCATGTAGCCCAGAACTCATAATTATGGCTTATATTAAAGTTATTGTCTCTGAATGACATAGAGGTATTATCCTTTCTTGAATAAATTGGATTATATTTTAGGACGCCTTGTATGCCAGGCATGCGGCGGGTTGCCACCCCTGGATCCACATTGGGTCTGGGGCATAACAGTTATATTTATTTGAATACATAAGTTGTTTAACTGGAGTAGTTATAAGCTGCAATTTCTGAACCCTGAAAATACAACTAGAAAATAAGATTACCCATAAGACCTCTAGCATATTTAGGCTCCCCTCTGATGGGATATTTTTATAAACTAGCATTCCATGATGAGGACATTTGAGAAGTATAATTCTTTCTTCTGATATGGAGTGTTTATACAACTTCCAAAAGGGCTTTTGCACTAATAGCATCCACCATGTTTTCATAGTGCCTTGTGGTCTTTCAGTAAAGCACTTGCTATGAGCCATTTCATGTGTTATGGAGGCTGTGTCCACATCCTTATATTGTATAATGTATTTATATGGATGTGACTTCTCTATAGGCAAGCTGGACAATGCGATTTTCATGCATCCTTTGATTTATCTTAACATTTGAAGATATATATCCCCATATTCAAATTCCTGATCATTAAGCTATCTGACATCAGTATGATTTTAAAACTTCCAATTGCTACATTGCAATATTATGATGGCTTAACGCTATTGCTTTGCTCCTACATTGAAGGATAATCTGAGCGATGGAGTTGATGTCAATGTTGATTTTTTTTTTCATTAAGTGTATCGGTTAGATACGATTAAGATGGTTCTATATTCGATATCGAGAGATTACGTGAATTCAAAATTTGAATCCATGATTAAGATAAATATTCCTCAACCATATCCATTTGAAGCGCCCTCTGTGATGGACAGATAAGACATAAAGCTAAATAAAACTAAAAGGTCATGGTGCCTGATCTCTACGGAAGTTTACACCATCGCTGAGAGAGACCGTAAGATGTGAAAGAGCCTTACTCTGATCTGAAGAAAAGTCAACCTATTTGCGTGGAGCAATGGCTGAAGGTATTTATGTATCTATTCATGATTTACATTATTTATCATGATAAATATATTGGTCCCATATTTTCACATATATAATTAGGGATCAATAAATATATATAACATTTCATATCAGAGCCTATAAAATACCTTTGCTTTGATTATTGGGATTGTTTCCATTAATATACGAATCTGATAAAATCCCTAAAAAACAATCATTATTTCATTTATTTAATAAAGAGGGATAAGGCATTCTTGGTCTCTATTTCTCTCATCTAGGGATAGTCCAAAGGGGAGGCTACTGGTAGTACCCTGGATTATTTAACCCAACGGGCGTACGGTAGGGATATTAGAGACGTACCAATAAGGGAGGCTACTGGTAGTACCTTGGTGCATTTGACCCAACTACCTGGATACCGAAAGAGTTAATAGGTCATCAAGAATCATCTAAAAGGGCATTAGATATGGTAAACTCTTAATATTTAGTTTATTTAATTTAGTTTTATTTAAGAGATGCATCAGTAAGATCTATGCCATAAAGCATGCACCTATCTGTTCGCTCACCTTTTTTGGATATAGTTTAAATAAAAGAGAAATCCAAATGTCTCGCGATCAAATCACCATGAGAGAAAGTGTGGGTTTCCTTATTTATACATTTTTCGGATATGTGCGATGAGGTGTGCCTCTTACGGAATGAGGACGGATGGAAGATGCCTCTTATGAAAAATGTGGCATCCATACAGGATTTAAAAAAAGAAAAAAAAAGAGTAGATGCCGCCAGCTTGGGCCAGCAACCAGCTAGGCCAGGCGCCTAGGCCCAGTCAACGTTGGCTGGCCCAGCCAGCACTGGTTGGTCCAGTGGTCTGGGCCTAGCCGGCACTGGTTGGCCTAGGCCGCTAGGCCAGCCAGCGCCGGCTGGGCTGTGCGCCCAGTCTGGACTGCGGCAGGCTGGGCCATACCATATCTGATCCATATTAAGAAATTTTTGGGATGAGTAAGAGATTTTTTGGTTAAATTAAACAATTGGAATTGGGCGAGGATGACGAGCTGCTGGCTCGTCCATCAAGTGGTTGGGCCATTAGCATGGCCTATTTATGTTTAATTATATTTAAAATTTGTGTATATAAATTTATGAATTATGCATGCATTTTAAGTGACATAATTGAGCATAAAATTTAAATAATCTCTAAGTGATAAATACAATTGAATACAACATCCTTAACTATAAAATTATATAATAAAGTTAATAAATCACATAAATAATAGGCATTAATTGTAATTAATTATATGGATATAATAAATTTTATCCCATAGAATTTTTTTTATATTTGTATAATTAATTAGGATAAAATATCAAATATTTTTCCAACCTACCCATAGGAATTAGAAAGAAGGAACATAATTTGATAGTTTTATCATTCAGACTTAAGTGAATCTAATTGAATTAGAACATTGTAATTAATTATATGAATATAATAAAATTTATCTCATAGGAATTTTTGTTATATTTGTATAATTAATTAGGATAAATATCAAATTATATTTTTCTAATCTACCCACAGGAATTAGAAAGAAGGAACATAATTTGATAGTTTTATCATACAGACTTTAGTAATCTAATTGAATTAGAGCTTTAGTCCACATGTAAGTTTTATGTCAGTAGATTCACTGTTTTCTAAATGCATGATTTACATTGGTAAAGCATTTTTATTAGCCTCAATTTTGTTAATAAATATGTATATTAATTTTACAGTTATGCAACCTATAAATTTCTCTGATATAAAATATGACATACCTGAATTAAGGGGTGATAACTATAAAGTTTGGAAGGAGAGAATTCTCCTTCATCTGGGTTGGATGGATATTGATTATGCTATAAGGAAGGATAAACCACCTTTAGTAACTCAGACTAGCACTCCTAGTGAGATTGTGATTTATGAACGTTGGGAGCGATCTAATCGCTTGAGTGTAATATTCATAAAGGCAAAATCTATGTTGGTATATGTGGTTTAGTCGATAAGCATAAGAATGTCAAGGAGCTACTAAAGGCCATTGATGAGCAATTTAGTACTTCAGACAAAGCTCTTGCCAGCATCCTAATTTTGAAGTTCTCATCCATGAGGCTCACTGGAGTGAGAGGTGTGCATGAGCACATTATGCAAATGAGGAACATTGTAGCTCAACTGAAGACTCTTGAGGTTGAAATGTCTGAGTCATTTCTGATGCACTATATTTTAAACACCCTTTCACAGCAATATGGACCATTTAAGATATCTTATAACACATATAAGGAAAAATGGCCAATCAATAAACTTTTGGCCATGTGTGTTCAAGAAGAAGGTAGACTGTTGATGGAATTGGGTGAGAGTGCCATGCTAACTACAAATGAAAAGGATTGGGCACGGGCCAAGAAGAAGGGTAAAAGTAAAATACCACCTCAATCTGACATTAAGAAGGAATCCAAGTGTTTCTTCTATAAGAAGAAGGGACACATGAAGAAGGATTGCATCAAGTTCAAGACTTGGCTTGAAAAGAAAGGTAAAACAATCTCATTTGTCTGTTATGAATCTAATATGGCTGATGTTATTTATAACACATGGTGGATTGATTCTGGTTCTACAATCCACATTTGCAATACTTTGTAGGGTATGTAAAATCTAAGGAAGCTAGTAGGAAGTGAGCAGTATATCTCTTTAGAAAACAAGATGCGCTCACATGTGGAAGCTATAGGGACATGCACTTTAGTTTTTAGTAGTGATTTTATTTTAAATTTGGAAAGAACTTTTTATGTACCTAGTTTTCTAGGAACTTAATTTCAATTTTAAGACTTGTACCTTTGGGTTATTCCTTCAACCTTTCAGATACTTCTTCCAGTTTGTATTATAAATCTGAACTTGTTGGGAATTATACTTTGTCTGATGGTTTTTTCTATATTAATTTGCAAAATAATACCACTCATGATGTGATGCATGTTAGGGCTGGCATGAAAAGATGTGTTGTAAATGATAACTCTTCTATGTTGTGGCACCGAAGATTGAGACATCTTCATAGATAGAATCAAGAGGTTAGTGAATGAAGGAGTACTCAGTACTTTGAACTTCATTGACTTTGACACTTGTATGGACTGCATTAAGGGCAAGCAGACCAACAAGTCAAAGAAAGGTGCCAAAGGAGTTTGGACCTATTAAAAATCATACACACAGACATTTATTGTTTGGATATGAATTTTCATGATCCGAAATACTTCATCTTCTTCATTAATGACTATTCACAATTTATGTATCTCTACTTGCTTTATAATAAGAACGAAGCATTAGATGCCTTTAAGGTGTTCAAGGCAGAAGTAGAGATACAATGTAAAAACAAATCAAAATTATGAGATCTGATAGAGGAGGTGAGTATTATAGAAGATACATAGAGGATGGACAAATGCCTGATCCATTTGCGAAGTTCCTTTCAAAACATGGGATTATTGCCCAATATAATTTACTTGGCTCACCTGATCAAAATGGTGTAGCAGAAAGAAGGAATCGAACATTGATGGACATGGTGAGGAGCATGATTAGCAGCTCCAAACTGTCTAAGTCCTTGTGGACATAAGCTCTCAAGACAACCATGTACATATTGAATCAGATTCCAACCAAGGCTGTTTCTAAAACACCATTTGAGTTATTTAAAGGTTGGAAACCAAGTTTGTGACATGTACGCATATGGGGATGCCCATGTAAAGTGAGAGTGTACAATCCATAAGAGAAAAAGCTGGACCCTAGGATCATTAATGGGTATTTTGTTAGATATGCCAAGAGATCCAAGGGATATAGATTTTACTGTCCGTCTCACATAACTGGGATTATGGAATCAAGAAATGCCAAATTTCTTTAGAATGACTTGATAAGTGGGAGTGATCAATTGCAGAGCATGATCCATGAAAGGAAACATTCTGATGCTTAACCTTCCACTTCAAATGACAGACTGATTATCGTTCATAGTGCCCCTCAAGATCAAATGGGCATTATACAACCAGTCATCAAAATTTCATAATTTGCTGATAATGAACTAGTAGATCCAGTCTCTCATGAGTTACCAGAGATAGTTGAACAATCAACTTCGCCAGAGGAGATTGTTACAACATTAAGAAGATCTATAAGAGAAAAGAAATCAGCAATTTCTAGTGACTATATTGTGTATCATCAAGAATTGGACTATAATATTGGAGCCGAAAATGATCCTGAAATATTTTTACAAGCCATGAAATATAAGGAATCTAATTTATGGTATGATGCTATGAAAGATGAGATAAATTTTATGGTATTTAATGGAGTCTGGGATCTTGTTGAGTTGCCTGATGGAGCAAAAGCCATTAGCTATAAATGGATCTTTAAGACCAAGAAAGACTCGTTAGGCAACATTGAGCGATATAAGGCAAGACTCATTGCTAAGGGATTCACTCAAAGGAAGGGAATTGATTACAAGAAGACATTTTCTCCCGTATCTAAGAAAGATTCCTTCTGCATTATCATGGCACTTGTTGCGTATTTTGATTTAGAGCTGCAACAAATGAATGTGAAAACTGCATTTTTCAATGAAGATCTAGAGGAAGAAGTTTATATAAAACAACCTGAAGGTTTTTTCCTCTAGTGATAATGAGCAATTGGTATGCAAGCTTAAGAGATCTATATATGGGTTGAAATAAACCTCTCGATAATGGTACTTAAAATTTTATGATGTGATTTCTTCATTTGAATTTGTAGAAAACATCATGAATCAATATATATACCAGAAGGTCAGTGTGAGCAAAATTTATTTTCTAATCCTATATGTAGACGATATTTTACTTGCAACCAATGATAAAGGTATATTACATGAGATGAAACAATTTCTCTTAGAGAATTTTGACATGAAAGATATGGTGATGCCTCTTATGTCATTGGTATTAAAATTCAGAGAGAGACTTCGAGTGTTTTAAGTCTATCTCAAGAAACCTATTTCAACAAAATCTTAGAGAGATTTCGGATGAAAGATTGTTCATCGAGTATAGCTCCCATAGTGAAGGGTGATAGATTCAATTTGAGTCAGTGCCTAAGGAATGACCTTGAGAGGGAGAAAATGAAAAATATTCCATATGCCTTAGCTGTTGGGATATTGGGAAGATATCAGAGCAATCCAGGTTTAGACCACTGAAGAGCTGCTAAAAGGTTATGAGGTACATATCTGACTGCTACCTCTACTATATATATATGCAAGCAGAGTTCATTGCTTATTTTGAGGCTATATTGCACGGTGTGTGATTGAAGAGTTTCATGTCAGGGCTTCGAATTGTTGATTCTATTGCTAGGCCAATTAAATTGTACTATGATAATTCAGTTGTATTTTTGGCTAAAAACCACAAGAGTTGCAGTCAAAGTAAACACATCGACATTAAGTATTTAGCCATAAGAGAACATATTAAAGAAAATAAAGTGATCATAGAACATGTTAGCACTGAATTGATGATAGCTGATCCTTGACTAAAGGTATGCTAATTAAGAATTTTGAGGATCATGTGGTACGAATGGGAGTTGGTCCCATGATATAATTTAGTTGCATGGACAACTACTTGTACAATGAAACTCTTTTATGGTTGTGATGTTTTCTTACATTCAGTTATTTAGTGTACACATTAATTTTATGATGAGCATCATTAAGTTGGACCTAGAATAAACATGGGGTTTATTCATTAAGTTATATGGGTTTATGTTTGGGAAATATAATACATTGTGATACATGGTAAATAATACTTGATTTTAAGATGACCTATTGCCATGATCCATGTATTTTGTTTCTTACTATAGTAATAGAATATACAGACCAAGTGGGAGAATGTTGGTTTTCTTTTTTCCATTAAGTGTATTGGTTAGATACGATTAAGATGATCCTATATTCGATATCGAAGGATTACGTGAATTCAAAATTTGAATCCATGATTAAGATAAACATTCCTTAACCATATCCGTTTGAAGTGCCCTCTGTGATGGACAAATAAGGCATAAAGCTAAATAAAATGGGGAGGTCCCTGCGTCTGGTCTCTACGAAAGTTTACACCATCGCTGAGAGAGACCGTAAGGTGTGAAAGAGCCTTACCCTGATCTGAAGAAAAGTCAACCTATTTGCATGAAACAATGGCTAGAGGTATTTATGTATTTATTCATGATTTATTATATATTATGATAAATATATTGGTCCCATATTTTTGCACATATGATTAGGGATCAATAAATATATATAACTTTGTTCTAACAGTCAAGACTTTAAAGGCCACATCTATTGTTTGAAAGGATGCAACGATGAGCCCTTGATTGGGAGTAAGCTGGTCTATGTATGCAGCAAGCTGGCAGCAATGTCATTATTCATCGACAACCAATAACTGTTCAACTGTGTGAACTTATAAATCTCATCATGCTTCTTAAAATGAGATGCCTCTTATTGCCACATATTTTCTGCACCTTTTTCTTTGACATTATTGTTGGAAAAAGTTTGAATAAAAAAAAAAAAAAAGGAAACACTACATTCACTAACTCACGTGAGTGGAACGCTCGCATAAACAACCGAGGGTCAATGTAAACGGCTCAAATAATTTAATTATCGAATCATTTTCAACGTAATTTAGAGCTAACGGTTATCAGGCCTTTAAGGTCATTATGGATCGAGCCGTTGGAGTTTTTCTGTGCTAAGCTTATAAATAGACTAAATTCAGGATTGAAAGATGAATCAATCAGGCCTAAAGCTGCTCATAATTTTTATTATTATATTATTATTTTGTTGTTACTGTTGATCTTTTTCTTGGGCATATGAAAGAGTCGTTGGATTGCACCTTCATGTTGCTCATGGTGAAAGGCTCAGATACCTTGGGATAGATCGCCTACAACCTGCACGAAAGGGCAAAAACTGAGGTAATGTCTAATACCCTCGGTCCAGACTTAATTCCCAACTTCTTTTGATTTCAATTTCTTTATGCATTTAAATGTTTAGAAAAAATTTCTAGCAATTTTTAGGAGGAATTTTTAGTGAAAAAAAATATTTTTCAAGAGCTAAGGACTAATTTTCTAATGTTACATTGTAATCTTTTGCAACACTTTCAATAAATATATGTCATAGGCAATGACATATGAAATAATGTGCTTCATATTAAATTTATATAGAAATTTTATTTCCTATTTCAGTTTAATTCCTCATCACATATTCTCCCACATAATTGTGTTGTTGTGATAATTCAAGAAAAAGAAAAACAACCAAATGTACACAAGAGGAAGATGCGAAACAGCAGAAAGGGAAAACATGGAATGCATACATCATCACATATTGTCCAGCATTTCCTCACTATGATAAGCAATATCTGAGCTCCGTTTAGATAATATATTTGGCAAATTCTTGACATCTATTTATGCATGTGTAGCTGTACTCAGAAATTTCTTCTAAAAGTACATGCACTTGCTCACTGAATTTACAAGTCAGCCAAGGTGACATGGTAATGTTTGCACGAGATATCGATACATATATAAAGAGCCTATGTGACTTTTGCATTGATTTTATATAATCAGGTAGATAATTTATGCAACCTTTAAAATGATTAGCCATTTCTAGGTTCTTTCTTCGTTGAACATATTATTTTTTTTGGTAAACATTAAATATCTTAATATAAATGCTTGTTTTCTTTCATTCTTTGTCACATGCTGTAAAGAGCATGTTCGTACATTTTCAAGAATTCATTTCTGAATGTCTGCTTAGAACATGATGCTTTGATCTTTTGAATCAGTTGTTCTTAGTTTCTTTGATTCTCTAGTCTACTAAAATTTGGTATCTATTGTGTAATCATGGCTTCTATTCTGAGCCTGGAGCTTGGCTAAGATGTCAGTTTGTATTGGTCTTTTGGCTAGTATACAGAATACATCCTGACGTACCACTCTGCAAGCAGATATAAATGCAATATGGCAATAATGCTAACCAATACTATTCTTCATATGGGATAAAATAGGAAATTGATTTTATTTCTCAGAAATCTCTGTGTAACCAGCTTTATGGATACTTCAGCCAATGTGATTGGGATCTTGATATCTTGATATCTCGGCTGAAATTAAACTCCATTATTCATATTTATGGAGGGCTGTGTCTATACTTTAGCCAATGTGACTAGTATAGTTTTTCATAAATTCAAAGAGATGTTGCAAGTCCCTATGCTGCAGTAGAAAAACCACAACTAAACTTCTGAAAGCTTTTGATCTAGTTAAATTGCCACAACATGTGTTGTAATATTTGGGGGCTTATTAAAGCTTAATTCAAAATTGAATCATGAAACAACTATGGTTGCTATCCTTTTCTTGATGAAAGTTTTATTAAGCATAATTTTAATCATGAAATTTAACATGAAAATCTAATTTTTTGGATGTCCAGATAAATTTAATAATAATGGTGGGATTTCACAAATAATTTTGAAACTGATCCTTAGCTATTGGAACATATTTTTAATCTTTGCAAAAATTCCTAGAAATTTATTCTAAAAATTTAAATGCATAAAGAAATTGAAATTAAAAGAAGTTGAGAATCAAGCCTGAACCGAGGCGTGTTAGACACTACCCTAAGGATTAGTTTAAAGTTTTAAATAAAAAAATCATAAAAAAAGAGAAAAAAATCTTTTTGCTAACTAACTGCTAGAGGTTCTTGGAGAATGATATGCCATTAAAGGTATAATTCTTTTGTTTAGTTATTATAGCATTTTATTATATATTGGTAGTCAGACAAGGAATATTGAATGCATTCTTATGTTCAATAAAATTTTGGATGATTATATTTTCATCAAATCATAAGTTTTTTGTAAGCTTATACTTGTTTAGATAGACTTTGATTGCCTTAAGACATGCTTAAGACATGCTACCTGATACTATTACAGGTGTTAGTGCTAGACACTGACAAAAGAGTTAGGTTAACTAGATTACATATTTGATAAAACGATATATTCTATTTTTGGGTTTCATAAGTGCTTTGACATGTTTTTAAAACTTTAAAGCTTGAACTTGCTGAATTAAAATATTGAGAAAGTGCATTCTCTTATTTAAGGTCTAGTCCAATAAATAATGTTATCCTTGGAATTTGTCAAGTCTGAGAAAAATTTGGCAGATAAATTAACCAATGGATTATCTAGGAGTGGAGTCCTAGATTCATCAAGGGGGATAGGCTTAAGCCCATTATTTGGTCACCAGTGGTGGATATCCAACCTATGTGATTGGAGATCCCATGAAGGAGGTTCAATGTGGTAGAAACGAAGCTGATTGAGTGATCGTGTTAGCACAATTTTGGAAAAAATTCTCATCCCATCCCTATGATGAGTGCTCTTATAAAGTGACAAAGCAAATCTGTGTAAGATTGAGTTTACTCTTAATGGATCCGAGGTAGGTTATCTGCAGGATATTAGTCACAAATACCTTGGAGGATTCACCTATATGAGAATCGTCATATTAGGCCGTGATTAAAGGTTTGGGCTAACCTTAAGAAATTCTCATAAAAAATTAAGTACTAAGCAAGGCCTTTAATATGCGCTGACCGCTTAAACCCAATTGATCCATACTGTGTGTGTGATTAGTAGAAGTCTGAGTCAAGGACCTAGTTCAAGTTTAATCCATTATGGTTCCTTCTATGTATACAATCAACACTAAGTGGGGTTCAAGTCCACATGATACCTAGCAGTATAAGATGCCCTTAAATTTATGTTACATTGATTTTTTTTATTTAAAACTTTTGTGAGGAATTATTGGAAAAAGTTTGAATAAAAAAAGGAAACGCCCGCGAGCGAGAACGCTCGCAGACGTTCACTGACTCACATGAGTGGAACGCTCGCGTGAGTGACGCGAACGTTGCGAGGGCCAACATTCATGACGGTCAGAAACGGCCCAAACAATTCAATTATTGAGCTGTTTTTGACGTAATTTGGGGCTAACGCTATGGACCTTTAAAGCCATTTTGGGCCAAGCCGTTGGAGTTTTTCTGGGCTAAGCTATAAATAGGCTAAGTATTCAGGATCGAAAGATGAATCAATCAGGCTTGAATCTGCTTAGAAAGAAAATTCTTTTTTCTTTTATTATATTATTTTTATTGTTAGTGTTGATCTTTTTCTTGGGCATCTGAAGGAGTCATTGGGTTGCACCTCCATGTGATCGTGCTCGTGATGGGAGGTTTGGATCGAGGGTCATTGTACCTTGGGGACAGATCGCCTATAACCCATGAAAGGGGCAAAAACTGATCATTAGGGCAGTGTCCACACGCCTCAGTCCATGCTTGATTCTTAACTTCTTTTGATTTCAATTTCTTTATACATTTAAATTTTTATAATAAATTTCTAGCAATTTTAGAAGAAATTTTTGCAAAGATTAAAAATATTTCAAACAATTATAACCAGAAGTCCCATGCAAACAGATTGTGATAACATCAAAAGTCTGACATCAAATTGATATCAGCGATAAAATATTTCATCAATCTATGGCATGAGCAGAATGTCTTAAAAAAGGATGAGGATAAAGAAAATCCAATGGTGGAAACAATTTATTAAAGAAGTGAGACATAAGAAAAATTGAATTAATATGAGCTGACCGATATAAGCATGATACATGATGTGATGGCCCCTCCTAATAGTCTCATATGAAAAAATTAAGAGTTGATTGCATTGTTTATAACCAGTTAAGGAAGATGGACAAGTACAATTGAATCCCTTTTGAACTATGGTGGCCCAAATTGGTGGACCTTGTCTGTCTTGCTTTCTTATAACAAAATGGGTTCGTGGGTTTACGAGCTCGGATCGTTACAATATGGTATCAGAGCCACGCATCAGCCAAAATGCAGGAGCTAATGCCACATAGGGCAAAGTGCTACATCCATAGGATGAGAGCCACTTCTTAAACGGGGGCCACCTCTAGAATCCTGCCTGCCTCGTGGTTGCGATCATGTGCTCCTGGCGACGAGGACGTCGCCTCTGTAAGGGGGTAGATTATGATGTCGCCTTCCAATAGTCCCATATCGAAAAATTGGGAGTTGGTTGTATGGTTTATAACCAGTTAAGAAGATGGACAAGTACCAATTGGATCCCTTTTGGGCTATGGTGGCCCAAATTGGTGTGGACCTTGTCCGTCTTGCTTTCTTGTAACGAAACGGGTTCATGAGTTTGGGCCCGGGTTGTTACATGATACATTAGATCTTACTAAAAATGTTGTATGGATTGAAATATCATAAAAATAAATAGTGGTTGCTTTCTGAATATCCCTAGATACAAGCAGCAGTAGAACATAATATAGTTAAGACTCATACACATGCAACATCTTAGAATTTGGGAAGCTGCTACCAACATCATCATTTGAGCTTTCAGACACCGATTCATGTCCGACCTTGGGCTTAAGCAGCCAATTACTTTTTCCAGGCTCTTTTATGGAAGGCAGAAGCTGAAAGGTTGCAAGGGGACTTCTTTGGGAAGCAAAACGTACTTGATGCCATGCTTGGTCGCTTGCTTGCTCCACCTTTTGTGTGAGCAGGAGCAAGCCATGCTGAACTCTGTGCTGATTTGGTCATCTGAGTAGGGTTCCTAAATAGATAGTGTCAGGATCCTAATTTGATTAGAAATAAGATTGGATTTTATGAAATTTAGTTAATTAAAATTAATCTAAAATTAAATATATAATATGTAACCAAGCATGATACAATTGTTATACATGTATGATGAGACCTAAATGCATAAAATCCCTCCATGAATATTAAGTTCTTATGCCTTCCATTGTTCACATGATACAAAATTATTAGGTCATTGGATTTATTGTGCCAAAGCCAAGGTCAAGTGTACCTATGAGGAGTTGATTATGGAACAATGGGTTGACTTAACTAGATTAGCTGGCATAATTGGCCAAAGTCAGGGTCAGTCTAATCTAGAGGCAAAGTTTAGGTGATCACATGCGGATGTGATTGATAAGGCAATGTCCCCTAAATGATCTAGGAGTCACATTTGATGTGATTGATGAATATCTACCTAAATTGGCTTACTAAGATTTGTTGTACCAAAGCCAAGGTCAAGGTAAGTCAATTTGAGGGTCCTAGCCCACTAAGAAATTATTTGATAATTTTTTGAGATTAATAGAGAGGGCTATTAAGCTTGATTAAATAGTGAGAGTAATTGATTTAATTAAAAATTTTAAAATTACTATATTAAATCAATGATTTGCATTCATAATAATTGATTCGTTCTATTTTCTATATAGTTGTAAGAGACACCATAAGTGTGAACATTAACCTTAGAGGTAACCTAGAGTCCAACAAGCTGACCAGACCCAATTTTTCTTATTGGCTAAGGAATGTAGCAAAAAAAATATCACTTTTGTGGCAAGGATGGGCACTGGAAGCATAACTGTAGGGCTTATCGGGCCAGCCTGAAAGATAAGAAGCATAGGGATGTTTCTATATTATGTGCGTATATAATTGAGATGTTTTTTTATTACTTTTTATTTTACTTGGGTATTGGATACCGATTGTGGGTCTCATATTTGTATTAATATGGAGATGATAAGAAATACTAGAAGATTGGGGAAAGATGAAGTGATCCTATGCATGTGAAATGGAGCAAAGATTGCTGCATTAGCCATAGGAATTTATTCTTTATCTTTGCCCACAGGGCTTGTAATTGAACTTAGTAATGGATACTATATCCGTTTCATGTTTAGTAATGGATGGGTATTCATTTGAAAATGAAATAAAGGTATTTTATTTTTTGAAATGAAATATTCTTTGGTTTTGCTGAATTATTCAACGGAATTTATGTTCTTAATCTTCAAGCCCCTATTCTCAATATTGAATCAAAAGATTAAAAATCAAATAATTCTAGGGACTCATACCTATGGCATTGTCGTCTAGGCCATGTAAATGAAAAGCGTTTAACAAAGTTACATAATGATGGATACTTGGGCTCATTCGATTGAGAAACGTTTGAGAAATGCAAGTCATGTTTACTTGGCAAGATGACCAAGTTACCTTTTACCGAAAAAGGCGAGCGAACAACTGAATGTTTGGGTTTAGTACATTCGGATGTATGTGGATCATCAACATTCAAGCCATAGAAGGTTTTTCTTATTTCATCACATTCATAGATGATCTTAGTAGATATGGTTATGTGTATCTGATGAAGCACAAATCTAAAGCCTTTGAAAAGTTAAAGAATTCAGATGTGAAGTAGAAAAATAAATTGGCAAAAGTATTAAGATACTTTGATCAGATCGAGGTGGTGAATACTTGAGCCATCAATTCATAGATTATTTAAAGAAGAATGAGATTCTCCCTCAATGGACTCCTTCTGATACACCAACATAATGGTGTGTCAGAAAGGAGAAATCGTACACTATTAGACATGGTATATTGATGATGAGCCTTACAGATCTCCCAAAAATATTTTGGGGTTATGCATTAGATATTGTCGAATATACCCTAAACCGAGTTTCATCTAAATCCGTCAACTCCACTCCTATAAGATATGGTGTGGAAAGAAATCATCCCTTAATCATTTAAGGGTTTGGGGGTGTTACGCTTATGTGAAGCGTAATGAATCAGACAAGCTTGAAGCTAGATATGATAAATGCAATTTTATGGGATATCCAAAACAATCAAAATGATATTACTTTTACCACCTTTTCAAGCAAAAGGTGTTTGTCTCGAGAAATGCTTTATTTTAGAAAATGAGATAATTTCAAAGGGTAATAGGAGTAAGATTGAACTTAGTGAAGCTCAAGAACAACAAGTTGATAAAGATCGATTAGATGGAATGGAGCACATGCCGAATGTAGTGGGAGTTAAGCTGAAGACTCAACCCACATTTAGGCAATCGTTGCATGAGTCTCTATCAGGAGAGGTAAAGCAATAGGTAACTCCAAGTACACACCAGCTACATAGATCTAGTAGGACAATTCACATCCCTAAGAGATATGCATTTCTTATAGAGAATGATGAGCCTACCAACTACAAGAAAGCAATGTCTGACATTAACTTCATGAGATGGCTTGAGGCTATGAAATCTGAAATAGACTCCATGTATGACAACCAGGTATGGACCTTGGTTGATCCACCTAAAGGGGTAAAACTCATTGGGTGCAAATAGGTTTTCAAGAAGAAGACGATATGGATGGTAATGTGATTACCTATAAGGCAAGGCTAGTTGAAAAGGTTATAAGCAAAGACAAGGTGTTGAGTTTGATGAAACCTTTTCACCTGTAGCCATGCATAAGTCTATAAGGATTTTTCTTGCAATAACAGCATATTTTGACAATCAAAGAGTTTGATTTCATAAAAAATGAGGATGAACTATGTGTGTACAAGAAGGTTAGTAGGAGTGATATTGTTTTCTTGATATTATATGTGGATGACATATTATTAATAGAAACAATGTATCCTTCCTTAAAGAAGTGAAGATTGGTTGTCAGGTAATTCTCCATGAAGGATTTGGGAGAAGCAGCCTATATACTAAGTATAAAGATCTATAGAGATAGATCTAGAAGGTTGCTTGGATTGATCCAATCCACGTACATAGATAAGATGCTAAAGTAGTTTAGCATGGAGGAATCCAAGAAGGGATTCCGCCAATGTCGCATAGGGTAAATCTTTTCAAGGACATGAGTCCTAAGACCCAAGAGGAGAGAAAGCACATGGATAGGATACCATATGCATCAGTGATGGATCCATCATGTATGCGATGCTATGTACGAGGCCTGATATTTCTTATGCCTTGAGTATCACGAGTAGATATCAGGTAAATCCAAGTGAGAAATATTGGATAGCAAGAATATCCTTAAGTACTTGCAAAGGACTAAGGATATGCTCTTGATTTATGGAGGATCCAATCTTATAGTTCGGGGTTACACGGATTCTAGTTTTTAGTCTGATAGAGATGATTATAAATCAAAATTAGGCTATGTGTTCATACTTAATGATGGTGCAGTCAGCTAGAAGAGTTTCAAGCAAGAGATGACTACAGACTCTACAACTAAGCTGAGTACATCGCACATTAGATGCAGCTAAAGAAGCAATTTGAATCAAAAAGTTTATCACTGAACTTAGATTGGTTCCAAGCATTGTTAATCCAGTGCTCTTGTACTTGATAACAATGAAGCTATTGCGCAATCTAAGAAGCCAAGGTCTCATCAGAGGTTCAAACATATACTCAGAAGATATCATGTAATTAGAGAAATCATTAGATGAAATGATATAAAATAGAACGAGTTCCCACAGATGATAATATTGCCGATCCGTTCACTAAAGTTCTGCTGCAGCAGAAGCATGATGGTCATGCTGAGTCACTTGGTATTGGATACATGGGTGATTGTCTCTAGTGTAAGTGGAAGATTGTTAGTGTGTGCCCTAAATCCAATCGGATTAGATGCTAGTTTGTGCATATTTCTTTATGAATGCAAATCAAATTTATTAGTTTTTTTATCTATCCAATATAATATATATATATATATTAGATATATTTTACTTGTGAGATAAAGTCCAAAAGAATGTGAACTGTGCATATGGAATTTGTAATAAAATTGTAAATTGTGAAATCCAAAATTATACATTATGGTTCGATTCTTTAAATTTTTCTAGTCAATACGATAGGACTGGGCACTATCGAACGCTGTTGAGACTAGCACGCATTGCATATCTTTACCCTTGGGATGAGCAGCTGATTTCATAAGCTGAAGTATGAAGATACATGGATAGGTGTGTGAATGTTCGCTATTGTAACGATGCATTGGATGACCCACACGAAGATCCCATATGGATATTCTATATAGCGTCGATGGTTGATCTCTAATGATAGTGGTGCGAGTGATCCTTTGATTTGAGATCTTCATTGCATCTCATGTGTGGAATGTCATGCTTTGATGACATACAAACGTCGCTCTAGCCACGGGTGGCAAATATGGTATCGATTGGGTATAACACGAAGCACATGAAGGTGATATTTGATCAAGACATGATTGTTTTTCTTGATAGAAAGGGTTATATCTCACGGATACTTGATGGATTAAATTGACTATTAAATCCTTGAAGGTTGAGTTAGAATTCGAAATGGTTTCGAAGTTCTAATTCATATGAGTCAATTTTTCTGAGATCAAATAAACAAAGATCAATTACATGGTTGACACATTTCATACCACTGATTGATCTAGGATATGTGATGAAGGGATTAAATCGTATGATAACCGTTCATGGACAGGTGTTGATGACCATATCAACAAAACCCTTAACACTTGGGTGGTCATGATGCTTTGCTAGAGGCCGCTCATGATATATAATCATGGATTCTTTGATTTAATCAAGGAGTTGATTTGGTTAAAGAATTAACTTGGACAAGGTGTCGATCAAGCCATCCCTAGGATCAATTAAGGGACATGATTATTACCAATGTGTCAAGGACCTAATGGGTCACACGCATTAAATAGATTTTGGATGAAGTTAAAATAAAAATTAAGTTGGACTTAATTCAAATTAGATAACCAATTAATTAGGATTAGGTTTGACTCAATCTTAATGAGAGAACATGATGAATATGATTCATCATAAAGAAAAAAATTTTATGTTCAAGAGAGAGACCTTTTGTATATGTGATGTACATATAAAATCTATTAATTGGATATCCAATTAGGCTTGATTCATGTGATTGATGGCTTAGATTAATTGAAATTTGATTAGATTAATAATGTAATATTTAATTGGATCCATATGATGACATGATTTGATTCATGGAAACCCAATTGAATTAAGGGTTAAAATCATGCCACGTGTAGAATGGATCCATGCTCATAATGGACATGACCCATCTCAATGTCATGGAGAAGGGAACATTCATAATGTTGGAATAAGAGGAGTAACCTCCTCGAGTAACCTCCTCTTCATGAATAAGAGGAGTAACCTCCTTTTTATGAATAAAAGAAGAGAGATGCCCTATTAGAAAGGATACGCCTAACTCCTCTTTTTCTCTCTATTGAATGCCTAATAACCACTTTCTCTCTCTAAAGCATCTTTTCTTTTTCTAGGACGTCCCCCTCTCTTGAATGGATGGAAGTGTCCCTCTCTCTTGAATGGATGGAAGTCTCTCTCTCACGTCCCTCTTTCTTGGGTAGTTGAATGAAGGCTTTCTCTCTCTTCTGGGTTGATATCTTGATCAAGAAATCTTTCCTTTCTTTATTGATCAAGATTTGATTTTGATCAAGAAATTATTTTCTTTGATAGATCAAGATTTGATCTTTATCAAGAAATCTTTTTCTCTCTTGATTTATCAAGATTTGATCTTAATCAAGAAATTGTTCTCTCTCTTGATTTAAAAAATCAATTGAAGAAGAAAAGAGGTGCTAGCACTCCTCACTAGAAGGTCATCATCCAATCCTGGAAGGATATCATCCAAAGATCTCCGTGTGGATCATCGTTAGAGGCCGAATGCATGGACGGCTAGTGGTAAATCATTTACCGGCTTTATCAGTCTTCATCCCCAATAAAGAATACATGTATGATCTATTATTTAATCATGTATAATTTCTTAAATTTATTCCTTGAGGTTCTTGGGTTTTGGGAATTAAATTCGTATTTATTTTATCTTCTGTTGCTTGATATATAAATTGATTTATATAAAATATAAAAAATTCCCTACATACATAACACATGAATGACCTATGTATGTATGTTTGTTTAGCTTTTAATCCATTGATGTTTGTTTAGCTTTTAATCCATTGATGGCATGAACCAAATGGCAAAAATAGGTCAATACATGCAGCCTTATATTCCTTAAGAATTTATCTCTCTAAATATGCCAAACCTTCAAAATTTTTACCATTAATTCGTGTAAATATATTTTATAATATTACATTTTCACCTAAAAATTTATAAATTTTTGTTAAACCATCATTAAGTTTGTTCTCATCAAAGGTAGTAGTTCAATCCTTTAGTAAACACAAGTCCCATATATATAAATATTCACATTAGTTAACTACAAACAACATCATTCTGATTTACAACAACTTTAATTTACAACTCTTCTATATTCAATGTTATAATATATTTTTATATGACAAAACCAACTACTTTTCTTTCAAGTACACACGCCAAAATGGCAACATGTTAGCCTTTAAGTCACCATATCTACAAATATAATTAATATTTTAATGAGCGCAAGAGCCCACTAAATATCAATATATGCTATCATAATTTAATTTAAATCTACTTACATCCAAATATAAAATAATTTTATAAATATTCAAAAAAAAAATAGTAATACAATCGTACACACATATCATCAATCTAGTTGAAATCAATCAATAGGTAACAACATTTTATTTAATTTCAGTTTAATCATTTTCGCATCTCACTAATCACAACACTTGCCTTGTGACTAGGTTGTTATGTTCTGGTCCATTACAGAATACTCTCATGTCATGTCTTAGCCCGTGATGAGGCAACCTTTTGTGCCACCATGAGCATTTAATGAAGTTAGTTATTAATAGACATGCTCATATTATTAATAGCTTATCACAATTCGGATCACTCAGTCATCACATACGGATAAAGTTCATATTGCAATTAAATTATCAATTCCCAAATAAAGCACCATCTCAAGCAAAAATTACAAGATAATTTGATTGAATATCTAAATTATCATAATAATATTATGTATATAATCTATTGATTTTTTTAAAGCTAAAAATGATACTTCTCGTCATTAATTGAATAATACATCGCAATTCTTTTTTGTTGCTTTGAAATTTTTATCTCAACCATGACTCCATGCAATAGTACAAATTTTCAGCTTAAATTTTTACCTTTACTTCAAATATTTATTTTAGGTTCACCTATGGTACATTTTTAATTTTTTTTCAAAAATTTAGGCATCAATTTCATCTATTAAAAGATTTTATTCCAAGCCTTCAACATTTTATGCCATATTCTTTGCCTTTGGTTTTCTTTTTATCATCACATGTAGCAAAAAGTATCTTTGAAAGAAAGCCTTTCTTTTCACTTTGATGTCAGAAAAGCAAATTCTGTCCGAGAACGCTCGAGAAGATTCATACCATAATATCAGGGGAACTTGCATCGTGATGTTACTTATTATTCTATGGAATAGAAAATAAATAAATCTTAAGCCCTCAAAAATAACGAGATTGCAAAGCACTGATCGAAGGACCTTGCTTTCATTTAGTTGTTGCAAATGTTTGGTTGGGCAAAACTGATCATTCAATGCTAAATTTGAATCAAAGTTTCATCAACTGTTCTGTTAATTTTAATTGACAATTATAAGTTTAAGAAATAAAATAAATTTTGAGTAAAAATTGGAGAATCAAAAATATATTTCTATTTAAAAAAAAAAACTCAATTATATGCACAACAGACATATCACTTTTAAATTTCTTGTTTAAAATCTCAACAACAATCTGATATGTCTACTGGGGCCGCCCATTGGTTTGACGGATCAACTTGAAAAATAGGCTGTGTGGGCCAAGAGTGATATAGCCGAAGCCATGTAGCTAGCAAGAAACCGCCCCATGTTAAACACTTGTATTGTATTCAATTAATTTAATCCAATTTCAAATCATTAAAACTGAAAGGATGGCTTCACACTATGATATGATCCATATGAGTAATTTTTTATCATGCCCATCAAGTTTTACATATACCATTTGTAATGCTTTAAATTCATGCCACGATAAAATTCGATAACTTTTTTCTTATGTTCATAAATATAATTTTTTTTTCTCATATCCATTAACTTTCGTAAATTTGTATCGGCTTTGATGTCATTTATAACGATTCAAATTTATTTATTAATTTAATTAATTTATTAATAACATACAATTATATAAAAAATTAATTGATTATAAATAAAAATCATATAAATTAACGCAATATAATTTTATCCATCAATTGCTATTCTAAACGAAACTGGGAGGCTCGATTTTTGGGGCTTTTGGAGGAAGACGTGACCCAAATCAATTTACTAGATATTACAAAGCATAGGCAATTTTATCAAATAAGAGGACATAATTAATTATTAAGAAGTCATAAAGAATTGATGCCATACCTAATTACCTGTGCCATGATCATAATAAAGACAAAGCCACTCTTCTGCAGGAACTACGATCGCTCTCTAAATAAACAAAATTTTATTTTCTGTGAATATATATATATATATAATTTTTAATATTAAAGTATTTTAAATATGATAAATTTTATCTAATAGTTTAGATTATTGGCACCGAAATCTCCATCAACTAATATTGTTATGGCCGAATTTAAGAAAAGACTAAAGACCTATTTGAATGTTGCGAAGATTAGCGCGCGCACAGACAAACTTCTTTATATAAATATTAGATAAGAAAAGAGAAAATATTACTAGAGTTTGGTCAGAATATTCTACAGGAGCACTTTATTTGGGGACCGAAATTATAACTTAATTAGACCATGAAATCAATTGATAAATGAACTATCTAATGGCATTAAACCACTATTACTAAATCTCTACTTTAATCTGAAATAATCTCGACTACATGAAATCTGAAATTAACAAAACGTACAGCTCGACCTTTTGCACCTAATCAAGAAAAGGATATCATAGGACTGAATGCATCAGTAATCAAATATCATGACGTCAACGTGTCCTTGAGGAGCAGTTCTCGTCCCCAAAAGAATCAAAATTCAACATCACCGTATCATCGCCACAGTACCCAGCACCAGCAGCAAAGCATCCTCTCCTCGCCTCGCCAACCTTCTCTGAACTCCTCGCCTCGCCAAACCTTCTCCTCTTTGCCTTGTGGCATCTCCAGATTCGATGCCCGTGAATTAAAAATGGAGTCCAGCAGCCGTCCTCACCCCCATTACTCCCATTAAAACTAGACAAGGGCGGTTGGTCGGCCATCAATCTCAGCAGACAATTCAACTAATCCTCTCGTTATTAGCACTCACCGTCCACAATATTTCAGACCCCAAACGGCCACACTTTGTCGTCATTGGGCCGTAATTATGGACCCATGGGCGGCGCCAGTGAGACCCAATTCCCTCGTAAATAAAGCCCATAGCTCGCATGGTTCCGGCGTGCTAAGCTAAGGCGAGAGGAAGAGAGCAAGCAGCAGCAGCTACTCGATCTTCTTCTTCACACCAAAGATGGTGAAGCTCGCTTTTGGAAGCCTCGGTGACTCGTTCAGCGTGGGCTCACTGAAGGCCTACCTGGCCGAGTTCATCGCCACCCTCTTCTTCGCGTTCGCCGGCGTTGGCTAATTCCTTTTAGCCAAAACGGAAGGGGAAAAAGAATCTAAAAATACTGCTCCAAGCTGTATAAATTTATCAATTTAGTACTTAATCAAAGAAGTTAAGTATTAGAAAAATATCTTCAGCATTTGATCATGGTCACACATACTAAACACTAAGTATTGATTCGGTGATTTGTCCATATCATGAAATTTGCTCTTGAGTTCTACATCGCTGATGCATGAATGCACAAATGAATCATCGTGTTTAATGCAAATTATGCTGCATTGAAAGTGATATGGCTGGTCAAAAAGGTATTATGATAAGTAAATACATATGCCTGACCACACGCCATTAAGCATAGTTTTCATTGCTTATGAAAATAGGTTTTACTTTCAGGTACAGTATTGCCATTGTATACCTGGTTATATTCCACACAAGCTACAATAGGTTTGAATTGGGATTTAAGGTTTGCTGCAGCTTTGCTTAAAAACATGTAGTTTGCTTTAACCTGCAATGGCCAGTCAATTAAAGATAAAGATTTTCAAAATTATTTGAAATATGTAATTTTTGAGGCCCATACTGACCTTGTTTCCAGAAAAAAAAGGACCACATCTATGGGTAACAATTGACTCAATGTAATGCATTACCATTACGAGTTTTTTCTCTCCCTCTATTGCTCTCTAGTGACATGATGTTTTTCTATTGAAATGGCATCTAATGGTGCAAAATAAGTGCATTTCTAAGTATAGAGCATGATGAGTAAATAAAGAATTTTTGGCATTCAATAAAAACCAAAGGAGAAAGTTGAGCTAGACTTAACTGCATCATACACTGAATTGGCACGGGCTTCTGAGTTTGTGAAAGTGGCCAAATACTTGATCCATTCTGCCCTCTTAAGAAATCCATTAGGGAACAATGTTATTGTTTAATAAAGACTGCTTTACGCATAAATGAACATATATGAATCAGAATACACTTTGAGCCTGTGGAAAAGATAATGGTCTTCCGATGGACATATATTCTAATAGATTAATATCTGATATAAATATTGCTGCACATGTAAACATAGAAGATATACTTGTTCTTACCTGCAAAGGAGCACTCTCATCCATAGGTACAAAGGATGCACAATTGCAGGCTTGTTCTTCATTCACATTGCTTATAAAGTGTGCAGTGTGATACGGCTGATTGTCTCCTCTGGGTGGCATCATAATATTCTGCACAATTTTCGGAATCAATGATGTGATAGCTCGATTTCGGAATGTTGAAATTCCTATCTCCGCCCTTGGCTACGGCCTCCATCGTCGGCCCCAGCCTCCGGCCCCGGCCCTTGGCTCCGGCCTTTGGCTCCGGCCTCCAGCGTCGGCTTCGGCCTCCAGCCTCCAGCTCCGGCCCTTGGCTCCGGCCTCCAGCCTCCAGCTCCGGCCTTTGGCTCCGGCCTCCAGCGTCGGCTCCGGCCTCCAGCGTCGGCTCCGGCCTCCAGCGTCGGCTCCGGCCTTTGGCTTCGGCCTCTAGCTTTGGCTCCGGCCTCTAGCGTCGGTTTCAGCCTTTGGCTCCGGCCTTTGGCTCCGGTCTCCAGCCTCCAGCTCCGGCCTTTGGCTTCGGCCCTTGGCTCCGGTTTCCAACCTCTAGCTCTGGCCTTTGGCTCCGGCCCTTGGCTTTGGCCTCCAGCCTCCAGCTCCGGCCTTTGGCTCCGGCCTTCAGCGTCAGCTCTGGCCTCCAGCGTCGGCTCCGGCCTTTGGCTCCGGCCTCCAGCTTTGGCTCCGGCCTCCAGCGTCGGCTTCAGCCTTTGACTCCAGCCTTTGGCTTCGGCTTCTAGCGTCAGCTCCGGCCTTTGGCTCCGGCCTACAGCGTCAGCTCTGGCCTTCAGCTCCGACCTTTGGCTCTGGCCTATGACTTTGGTCTGGCTCTAACCATAACTTGGTGCCATACTTTCCAAAATACACTGAAACCCACTTCAAGTAACGGACCCCGAGATTCGAGACATCTGTTACCGCGTATCTCGCTCGCTGAAATCACGGGCAGGTACTAGTGCGCCCCGCAGTTACCGGCATACACGGTGCCCATTCAGTAACGGCTCACCCACTTGCCGTTCAGGAGAACGTGGCTCCCTAGAGAGGTATAAGAAGAGGACCCGAGCTCAACGCGAGGTGACTCTTCTCTTTCGAATTCTACTGATATACAACTTTCCTGTTCTACAACCCACTGACTTGGGCATCGGAGGGTCCCCACCGGAACCACCGGTCCGGGACTTTTTGCAGGCTCATAGAGGAAGACGGTGAGCTTTCTGTACTCTAAAAGGCCTGCGGAGATCCTAGCTCACCCAACGGTCATTGTAAGTGGTTTGGCAGCAACAAATTGGCGCGTCAGGATGGGGGGCAGGTGAAAGTTTGTTCAACGTATCTGCGACCCCTGCAAGGGAGACGATGGTAACCACACGAGCTCAGGAAGCTTGTACCAGTCAGGCTGCGGAGCGTATCCCGTAGGCTAAACAATCGGAGGACAACCTCCATGTTCTGCCTCCTGCGCCACCGCAGGTTAGCCAGTTCGATCGGCTAGATGCCCTGGCCCATCAAGTGCAGGATCTGATGATGGTGGTACGGGGACTGCAGGAGCATTGCTTCGTTGCCGTACTTGGGCCACCATCTCAGCCCCCTCCGCTCCGCGAGGAAGGCCATGAAACCATTCAACCTCATCAGGGAAGGACCCCTCCTGAGGCCTCCCACCATTCGTCCTCGAGGTCTCGCCACAGAGAAACCTCGAAACAACGATGATCCCTTTCCCATCATTCCGATCGTTCTCGCATGCGATGCAGTGAGAAGGAGCCACGGCGATTGCACCCAATACACCAGCGGGCCTCTCCATCCTCTTCCTCTGACTCTTCTAAAGGAGACTCGAGCAAGAAGGCCGTTCGTCGGGCCGAGCAACGGCTCGACGAGTATCATCAATGATTGGAGGAACTCAGCCGCCGGATCGCCAACCCAAATGGAGTGGACTACAACCGCCATCCACCTCTTTCACATTGCATCATGGAGGAGCCGGTCCCACCCCGATTTCGTCTCTCTCAGCTGGACCTGTATGACGGTACGACGGACCCCCTAGACCACTTGAAGAGTTACAAGGTCCTTATGCAGGTCCAGGGAGCGACGGACCCTCTCCTGTGTATTGCCTTTCCAGTCACACTTCGGAAGGCGGCGCGTGCATGGTACTCTCGTCTGCCACCACGCAGCATCAACTCGTTCAAGCAACTCGAGCGATCTTTCCTGGCCCACTTCGATGCATGCCGGAAGATCCCTCGAGTTACCGATAGTTTGTTCGCTATCCAACAAAGGAGCGGGGAAACTCTGAAGGATTTCGTGGCTCAGTTCAAGGAGGCCATGCTCGAGGTCTATAACTTGGAGGATTCTGTAGCCACTCTTGCGCTGAAGCGAGGACTCCGCCCATCCAAATTTACATATTCTCTAGATAAAAAGCCCCCGGCTCCTACGCCGAGCTGCTAAGCCGGGCACAGAAGTACATTCGCACCGACAAAGCAGATTCTTCCAGAAGGGAGGCCGACAAAAGTTCCAGCAAGAAGTCAGCACCCGTAGAACCCGCTGGAGGACGGTCTAGAAAGCCTGAGCCGTCTCATCGCGCGGATAGCCGGCCCCAAACACTAGTTTCCAAGGAGCATTTCACACCCCTCCTCGCTCCGATATCTCACTTCTTGTTAGAGATCGAGGAAGAGCCTTACTTTCGGCGTCCACCTCCAATGAAGTCAGGGGTCCCCCGCAGCAAAGAAGTCTATTGCCGATATCACAGAGACTATGGCCACGATACTGAAGATTGCCGCCAACTGAAAAAAGCTATCGAGGAGCTTGTCCAGTAAGGCCATCTGAGCAAGTTCGTCTGCCGGGGAACCCTACAACCGCAGGTCCGTCAGCACCTTCCACGCAGCAGATTGCCTTGGACAATGCCCCAACAGAGAAGACGATGGCCATGATCTCCTGGGGGGCAGGCAGCGGTTCCAAAAGATAGTGAGAGGAAGATGACAATCCTGTAATTCCTTTTTTTTAAAAAGACCTAAAGGGGGTAGTGAATAAAAATGATGATGGTGTCGTCGTCTCTATGACGATCGCCAAACATCCTGTAAAGTAGATTTTGGTTGATAATGGAAGCTCAGTGAATGTTTTAAGTTACGACGCTTGTGTTAGAATGAGTTTACTTGCAAGTTCTCTTTTACCTGTCACCACTCCGCTGATGGGCTTCACCGAGGATTCAGTCCGGGTCGAAGGGGAAATCACTCTCCCAATCACAATCGGAACCCCACCACGCCAGAGCACGGTTCTTATGAACTTTTTGGTGGTGCAGGTCCCCTTGGCGTACAATGCTATTTTGGGGAGACCTGACTTAAACCTATTGGATGCTGTCATCTCCACCAAAAGGCTACTTGTGAAGTTCCCCACCAACGAAGGAATATGAGAAATGAGGGGAGAGCAAAACCCGTTGCCACTCTGCTACCACCTAGCCCCCAGTCCGCAAGAGACCGCATCGGCGACTGCACCTAAACTGACTGACCCCCGAGAGGTGGAGAAGAGAGGGGAGCCGACCGAGCACCTCCTGACTTTTTCCTTGGGAGACGACCCCGCGAAGACTATCCAAGTTGGGGCATTGCTTCCAGAGGAGGCCCGCGATCAGCTCCTTGCTTTCTTGCACGTCAACTCCGATGTCTTCGCATGGTCGTCATCTGATATGCCAGGCATCCCTGAGGAGATAATCACTCACCAACTCAACCTCAAGCCAGAATGCCGGCCTGTCCGACAGAAGAAGAGGAGTTTCGCTCCGGATAGACAGAAGGCTGTCGATGAGGAAGTCCGTAAACTAAAAGCTGCAGGCCACATTCAGGAAGTTCGATACCCCGATTGGTTGGCCAACGTCATGATGGTCCGTAAGGCCAACGGGAGTTGGATGATGTGTGTAGACTCCACCGATCTTAACAAAGTGTGCCCGAAGGACAGCTTCCCTCTGCCCCAAATCGATCAATTGGTAGACGCCATATCTGGCCATGAAACACTTAGTTTCATGGACGCCTTCTCTGGGTACAACCAAATCAGGATGGAACCCACAGACGAGGAGGCTACCTCCTTCATAACTGAGAAGGGAATCTACTGCTACAAGGTGATGCCGTTCGGACTAAAGAACGCCAGAGCCACGTACCAGAGGCTGATGAACAAAGTCTTCGAGAGCCAGATCGGACGCAACATGGAGGTATACGTAGACGACATGCTGACAAAGAGCATCCACGCCACCAGCCATATCGCCGACCTGACGGAGACTTTCGATAACCTCCGCCAGTATAGGATGATGCTGAACCCCCGTAAGTGTGCCTTTGGGGTGACGCCGACAAATTCTTGGGTTTCATGGTGACCCAACGAGGAATAGAGGCGAATCCCAATAAAGTCCGAGCCATCTTGGACATGAAATCTCCCTTCAATAAGAAGGAAGTACAACGTTTGGTCGGAAGGGTAGTGGCCCTGAGCCATTTCCTATCCAAGTCTACGGAGAGGTGTTTACCTTTCTTCAAGGCACTACGCCGAGTCAATGGTTTCGAGTGGACTAGGGAGTGTCAGGAGGCCTTCAAAGGATTAAAAGAATTCCTATGCGTCCCACCACTGCTGTCCAAGCCAAGGAGTGGAGAAGAACTCTTCTTGTACCTCGCGGCTTCCTCCGAAGCGATTAGTTCAGTGTTGGTGCGCATGGATGCTGATGGGACGCAAAAGCTAGTGTATTACACCAGCAAGGTGCTGCATGATGCGGAGACAAGGTACTTGAAAGTCGAAAAGGTCATCTTTGCACTGATCGTCTCCGCCAAATGCCTCAGGCCCTATTTCCAAGCTCACCCGATCGTGGTGGTCACCGACCAGCCGCTCGAGATGGTCCTGTCCCGAGATGGTCCTGTCCCGTCCTGATACTTCTGGCCGGCTGACAAAGTGGACGATCAAGCTGGGAGAATTCGATCTGTCGTTCCGGCCTAGAACAGCTATGAAGTCCCAAGTCTTAGTGGACTTCTTGGTCGAAGGCACCTGGACAAAAGAACAAAGGGAAGAAATCCGTACAAGCCCTTCGGATGATGAAATCAAGGAAGGAGGGAGGGACTGGCTCCTTCATGTGGATGGGGCGTCAAACTCTCAGGGAAGTGGGGCTGGCCTCATTCTAGCCAGTCCCGACGGAGTGGTGACGGAGTACGCCCTCCGTTTCCTTTTCCCAGCTACCAACAACCAAGCCGAGTACGAAGCCCTACTATCTGGAATACGGCTAGCTTGTGAGCTTGGGGTAAAGCATCTCAGAGTTTTCACTGACTCTCAGCTAGTTTGTGGCCAGATAAAGGGGGAATACGAGGCATGAGATCCCATCATGTCACGTTACCTGAGTATGATGCAGTCACAGGTTTCCCCTTAACCCGTTTCAGCATCAGTTACATTCCCTGGGAGGAGAACGCCAAAGCCGACGCACTGTCTCGTCTAGCTACATCGGCCGACAGAACCTTGGGAAGAACTTATATGGAGCGCCTGGAGACCCCGAGCATTGACACAATAAAAGAATCCATGCCAGTCCGCCAAGAGCCTTCTTGGATGGACGCCTACACTAAGTACTTTACTACTGGATCCCTACCAATCAACCCACTGAAGTCAAGATCTTCAAACGGCGAATACACAAGTTCCTAATGTTCGACGGGCAGCTGTATCGGAGGTCCTTCTCCCATCCCCTCTTGAGATGTGTTGGCCCCACAGATGCCGATTACATCCTTCGAGAGATCCATGAAGGTATCTGTGGAAGCCACTTGGGGGCAGAACACTGGCCTACAAAGCCCAACGCCAAGGCTATTACTGGCCCACCATGCGGGAGGACACGGCCGAGCTAGTCCGGAAATGTGATAGTTGCCAGCGGCATGCCAACATCCAATGACAACCAACTTCTCGAATGAGCCCTCTATCAGCTCCATGGCCGTTTGCCCAATGGGGGATGGACATCTTGGGACCTTTCCCTCCTGCTTCTGGCCAACGGAGGTACTTGCTTGTCGCCATTGATCATTTCACTAAGTGGGTGGAAGCTGAAGCACTAGCCAAGATTACTGAAGCTAAGGTGAGGAGTTTCTTTTGGAAGTTCATTATTTGCCGATTTGGACTACCCCACATGCTCGTTACCGACAACGGACGCCAGTTCGATAATGGCCCATTCAGAGACTTCTGTGCTGAACTGGGAATATACCAAAGGTTCACTTCTGTTGGTCACCCGCAAACTAATGGGGCTACCGAAGTGATGAATCGTACAATCTTACAAGGACTCAGGATGCGCTTGGACAACTTCAAGGGGAGATGGGTAGAAGAGCTCCCGAATGTACTGTGGGCTTATCACACAACGCCCCGTGCTCCCAATGAAGAGACTCCATTCAGCCTTATCTTCGGAATAGAAGCCGTCGTCCCAGTGGAGATCGGTGTCCCTAGTCCTCGGACACAGTCGTACAATGAAGATGACAATCCCAGTCAACTAAGGGCTAACCTCGACCTCATCGAAGAGCTTCGTGATCAAGCACGAATCAGAATGGCCTCTTGCCGACAAAGGATTGCAAAGTACTACAACGCTCGAGTCCGTCCCAGGACGTTCCTCCCAGGAGATTTGGTCCTCAGGCGAGCCGCAGTCTCCAAACCTACGGAGGGAGGCAAGCTATCCCCCAATTGGGAAGGGCCTTACCGGGTCACCCAGGCACTTCATCACGGAGCTTACCGGATCGAAGAACTAGACGGGATACCCTCCCTCATACCTGGAATGCGGATAATCTCAGGCGGTATTATCAGTAACCCATTGTCATATTTGTTTTAAACATTAGCCTATAATTGTCGTTCATCCTTTTGCACTAACGAAAGTGTTTAAGCATTCTGGCTTCTCAATTAAGCCCGGCTCCGCGTCGGCACCTTAAGCCCGGCTCCGCGTTGGCACTCAAAATCTGGCTCCGCGTCGGCACTTAAAGCCCGGCTCCGCGTCGGCACCTAAAGCCCGGCTCCGCATCGGCACTTAAAGCCCGGCTCTGCATCGGCACCTAAAGCCCGACTCCACGTCGGCACCTAAAGCCCGGCTCTGCGTTGGCACATGAAGCCCGGCTCCACGTCGGTACCTGAAGCCCGGCTTCGCATCGGCACTTAAAGCCCAGCTCCGCGTCGGCACCTAAAGCCCAGCTCTGCGCCGGCACTTAGCCCGGCTCCGCGCCGGCACTTAAGCCCCGCTCTGCATTGGCATTTTATCCAACCTCGTGTTGGCATTGAACAACTTTGCATTTGCATAAACGTGGTTCTACTCTAAGTGCTTTGACCCTTGTGTCTGCAACCAAGACTGATCCCGCATCAGTTCTCTAATTGATTTTCTAATGTCCCTCAAAAAGGGAATCGTATCGTAATTTTTCGGCCATAGGTTTTTGGTTCGCGTCAATTCACACACTAGCAGACCCAATTATGAACCAAGATATAAACATTACGGATCAAAAGATTCATTAATAGCCAGAGTTTACAAAATCGCCGATTTAAATCAGACTTGAAGCATTACAGTCAAAGTAAAAGAGACTAGGGATCGTCTGGAGCTAAGTTGTCATCTTCCAGGATGTCATCTGGCTCCAACCCTTCGATCCCTTCAAGGCCATAGAGTTTTTGGATTTTTTCCTTGCAGTCTTGGAAGCCGCCTTCATATGCAAAAGCTGTTGACTCAGCCAATTCCCTGCTAAAGGTGCTAGACTTCCTGAAGTTCTCTACGGCCTCTGTAGCTATCTTCTCCGCCTCGGAGGTTCTCTGCTCGGGTTTTGCAACCTTTTGCTCGATTTTTGCAGCCTTTTTCTTGTCCTCCATAGCCTTCTTCTCAGCCTCAGCGACTTTCTTCTCAGCTTCGATCATCGTCGTCTTCAAATCAGCAATTTTGGCATCAAACTGGCGGGCAATCTCCTTTGCATTCTCGGCCCTCTCTTCGGCCACCCCTATCTCAATGGTGGCGGAGTGTAATCGGGTCTTCAACATGTACACTTCCGACTCTGCCACCACCAATTTCTCCTCCGCTACCCTTTGTTTTTCTTCGGCCACCTGAGCATTATCTAGCTCATTGGCCACTTTGCGTTGGGCAATTTCTAATGCCTCTTCTACTTTCTTGGCTCTTAGCCGAAGGGCTTTGGCTTCGCCCTTAAGTGCCCGAGCGGTTTCTGCTCGGGTATCCTCCAAGGCCATTTCTGCCCTCTCTGCCCTGGCCCGGAGTTCTCGCATCTCCTCCAACGATTGATCGAGAGCAGCATCTCCCAGGGCCCACATGTCCCTCATGGCAATCATAGAATTCAACGCCTGGATAGGGTGTTTAAGTTAGACAAAGAAAACAGTCTAAAAAAAAACGATGATAGTGGAGCAAAACTCACCTAGAGGTGCGCTACAGACGCCTCTCGAAAGAAGGTAGCCCTCCCCTAATGATGGAGGAACTCCTGCACCTCGGACATGGATGCCTCATTCAGTGCTCGCTCGGCCCAGTGACTATAATTCGCCAAAATCGATTGGAAGGAAGGATCAACGCCCTTCGCTTCCGTCGACGTGGGGGCCGCGTGGGAGGACTCTGCCTCCGACTCTACCACCCCCGGCACTTTCGATGGTGGAGGTGCCTCGGTTGTTGCCCCCTTGGGGGATATAACAGTAGCTGGAGTCAGCTTTGTAGTTGAGTGGGCCGGCTCCATCTCGACGGCTTCGAGCGGGGGCGACGGTGCTTTCACAACTCGCTCCGGAGAGGTATCGAGCAGAATAACAGGAGGGGGAGCCGGTGCTGGCGAAGGCAAATCGCTTCTTCCCTGCTCGTTCCGCCCAACTTCCCCTCTGGCTTCGGCCCATACTGCATCGTTCCTCACGGGCTCGTCAGCTTGGGCTTCCACCGCCTCGTGCCCGTGCAAAGGCTCCATGACCTCAGCCCTACCGGCTTCGGCCCTTCTAGCGTCGGTCCTCCTGGGAATCTTGGCGATGGCCCTCCTCTCGGCGGGGCCCCATTCTCCTTGGCCTTCCTCTTCCTGGTAGCGGCTTGCCTGATCTCACGGAGTGATGGCGTCATCCCTATATCAAAAAACAGGAAAGGAGTTAAAAAAATAATAAATAAAAATGAATGCAAGGAACAAAAGAAGAGGGGAAGGAGGTGAGTAATCAAGTGCTCACCGCTAGATGGAATAAGGCCAGCGAGGCGGAGGTTTTCGTCAGTCAGAAGCTGATTGCACCAAGGGATATCGGCAGTTAGAAGTTGCCCAAAGGCCATTCGATCCCTCGGAAGGATGGAAGAATCCCTATTGGCGTTAGTGTTTGGTGTCTGTTTGGCCCAGATGGCAACCCAAGAGGGGGGGGTGAATTGGGTTCTTAAAAAATTTAAGACTTTTAATTTAAAATGAGATGTGCAAGTGAAAGGATTAACTAATAAGCAAAGCACAAACACAATATAGAGAGATAGAGAGAGACAATTAGCACGGCAAACACAAGATATTTTATAGTGGTTCGGTGCAACCAACACCTACGTCCACTCCCAAGATTCACTTGGGTCCACACTATAATCTCTCTAGATTACAGCCGAGTTGTTTTCCAAGCTCACAACTCAAACTTGTTGTTTTTCCGGGATCACAACGAACCCAGCCGTTTTACACGGGCTCACCGGCACCAAACCCAACACAAGCTAACCTAGCTTGTACCGAGGTTTAACAACCTCCACTAGTTTAATCCCTGATTGAACTAGTACAAACAAATAAAATGAGTTTAATTACAAGCAGCTCCTTTTTGAGCAGATATTTCAAAATAAAAATTGAGTTTAGAAAAGCCTGAATAATAAGCTTGAGAGCTGGCTTGGCTTCTTTGCTTCCTTCCTTCAACTCCTCTTGAATGTTGAATCAGGCCTCAGCAGATTCTCCACAGATTTGAGCTTTGGAGTTGGGTTGAAGCTTTTTCTCCCTTTTCTTTGAATGTGGAAGATCTTTGATTTGCTCTTGAAAGTGTTGGGATCTCCTCTTGAACTTTTGTAGAAGGTAGCTCTGGAGTGCACGAATCTCTCTTGGATTTCACTCCTTTTGAATCTTTCTTCTTTCAAAGATTTTTCCAATAAGCTCTGTTTTTCCCTCTTTTGAAAGATATTCTTTTTCTTCTCTCTTTTTTCTTTGTTGAATGAGCTCCTCTATTTATAGATTCTGAAAAATATATCCGTTAGAAACAAAGAAAAATAGCCGTTATTCAAAAATATACCGTTGGGCTGATGTGTCATTAAAAATTTCCGCCCAGAATTCGGGGAGTCGGCTCGGGACTGTGCGAGTCGGCTCGAGCAATCGAATCCAGAACGCACCAAAAATGAGTTTTCAGGGGTCGACTCGAGAAAATCTGGGAGTCGACTCTTGACTTTCAGGGTCGACTCGCGAAAAGCTGGGAGTCGACTCGAGAAGCACTCAAAAATGAGTCTTTCTGCCGTCTGAGTCGAGTCGGCTCGCACAGTCACGAGTCGGCTCGAGAAAGTTCAGGAGTCGACTCGGAAACTCTCGAGTCGGCTCGGGACGATACAAAAATCAGAAACATTCTGATTGACTTTGAAAATCATCCCAACCAACTTTGAAATATAAATTGACTTGATAATGTTGATTTAACAGTAAAGCTCAATTTCAAAGCATTTCATTAATCATTGATCTTTAAAAGATTGTATAAAAATCATTTTTGAATTCATAAGTATAGCTCACTGAAACATATATTCAATTGATTCAAAAACTCATTAATTTTAATAGTTCATAGTTTCCAATTTGAAATTAATATTTCATTGATTAACTTAACATTTTCATAGCCTTTTAGAAATAAAGCAATGGCTTTTGGAAATCATCAAAATCAATAAGTTGGGGCAATTATGTTTCAATAATTTCTCAACAATCTCCCCCTTTTTGATGATGACAAAAACATTGAGTATATGCATTTATTGAAAATTTATGATTCAAAATCAAGTTTTATGTTCATGGAAAGGCTCCCCCTCAATGAGGTAGCTCCCCCTATGAAACTCAATTCAAAAAATTTTAAATTTCTTAAGCCAAATTTTTTCTTACTTAATTCTCTCCCCCTTATTTAATTTTTGATGCATATACGATAAATTATATAAATCTCTCCCCCTTTTTTGTAATCAACAAAAAGGTTAGATGCATCAAGCATCATTAAATCATTCAATTCATTTGAAGTTATCATTGAAATATCAAAATTATATTAATTAAGCATTCAAAGATATTCTCATAATTGAAATAATAAGCATCAAATTCTCATTACTTCAAAATGAAATACATGAAATAAAACATTCATTAAAGTAAATTACATCAAAGAGATTACATCAAAAAGATTACATAAAAAAATTTCTTCTAGTAATCCTATTCAAATGATCTACAATTTGCTTCATCCTTCCATTGAAAACATATCTTTTAGTTTTTATCAACAAAGTGCAAGCAGTTGAATTTTATCTTGAAGCTCGGCGTTGCTTTGGGATAAGTCTCCAGTCACCACAGATATCCTTAAGTTCTTCAAAATATTCTTTAAATCTTCACTTAAGGAAAGATGAGCTGAGAGTAGATTCAATGCAACCCGATCACTAAGAGAATAAGTGCTTCTTCAAATTCATAAACTTTCATCAAATTCATTTTCAATCTTTTCATGATCACTAACTCAGATTTGAATAAGATCTAAGCTGATCTAACTGACATCAGAAAAACTACAGATGAGTGAAAGGACAAAGCAGGAGCAGGGGGCCTGGAAAGGGTCTGAGGAGGCTCAGGTGATGAATGTCTCACAGAAGGTCTGGCCTCAGCATCTAAGCTCTATCTTCAGTTCTTTCTCTCCCACTTCCATTTTTTCTTAATAAATCCCATTCGATGAATAGTGGCCAAAGTATAATAATCAGTATGTCTTAATTCCTTCTTTGGCTCACATCACAAATCACAATCCCTTGGCTTTGAAATAACTTAGTAAATCATGCCATAGGGAAGACTGATTTCTTCTTCCCTCCACAATCAGCTATGTACCAAAATCATCCTAGGCAAATTGAAGGGTTTCCCAGGCATCCATATAAAGATATCCCTCTCAGAAACATAGTCAAATCTGCCAGTCTTGGGAAATAAATCCTACTGCAGATATTGTGAAGAATCTTAACTCCAAGGCAATTGACTTGCAAAAACTTCTTCAAATCCCTCAAAATTCTGTTCAATAATCTGAGGGCAGGAGATCTATCCTCAGCAAAGGTGGAAGGTCCAGATAGGGGTAATTCAAAAGTCTAGAAAGAATGGGTGATATTCAAACCAATGCCTCTCACCTTGCTAACAACCATCATCTCCTCTAGTCAAATTTTGTAAAATTCCTTAACCAATGCAGGGATAGTTGGGACAATCTAATGAACAATTTTCTCAAGTCCCATCTCAATCAACTGTCTCCCTAATAAATCCCTCATTCTCAAATAACTCAAAATCACCTTCCTTCCGTGTTACAACTCTACTGCAAGGAGATCTACCTGAGGGGTAGAGAAGTGGGAGCAGGAGAATCAGAAGAAGAAGCAGTCGAAGATCCGGAGTCGGCTCGCGGACGGGTCGACGCACGGTCCTTTTCCTCTTCATCCCGGCGCCTACTGCTAGCTCCACGGGTTTTGGGTGCCATAGATTTGATTGGAGTGATTAATCGGAAGTTTTGGAAGTTTGGAGGGTTTGGGAGTTTGAGAGAGTTTGGAATGATTAGAAATGATGAAATGACCGTGGGTCGACTCGTGCCCTAGATAATCAACTGGGACCACGTCGAGTCGACTCGCGCAACCTCGAGTCGGCTCGCCTAAGTCACAGAGTCCGAACTCGAGTCGACTCGCTCAGAGGGGTCGACTCCCGAGTTTCAGAGAAACTCGAGTCGACTCCGATACACACCGAGTCGGCTCCGAGACCATTTCAGAAAAAAAAAAATGAAATTTCTGAAATGAAATGTCCGGAATTTGATCTTTGAGTATGATTAAATAATCATTGATTTGAGAATCAATTGATATGAATTCTAGATAAGATTTCCTTAAGATTTTGAGGAATTGAAAGAATCTAGATATTTCCTTAGGGGTTTCAAAATTTATTCAAAAGGATCACAAATTCCTAATTCTCCTCTAAGATAACAAATCTTTCTTCACTTAAAGGTTTTGTAAATATGTCAGCTAATTGTTCTTCAGTGTTAACATAATCAAGACAAATTTCATCATTAGCTACATGTTCTCTTATAAAATGATATCTAATTTCTATGTGTTTTG